>OU427030.1:16762500-17296230 GCA_911387925.2 Bombus hypnorum
TAATTTTTGTATTAACGTACACAAACGTTTATATTCAAATTTAATCTTACATCATAAAATATAAGTAATTAATTTAATTTCTCAAAATATCTGTGTTTATAATACAAAATATTGAAAATGAGACATGATCACAAAATGACAATATAGAGAGGATAATTACATGGCTTCTATATTTTTGATTTATAACTAATTAATAATGAAATCTTTATGTGTTAAACAAAAATTTACCTTTTACATTGTTTTTAGTTACATATAAGAATTATAACAACAGCCACAACAACTCCATGCACATACTCTTTCATACAGCTTTAAATGTTGCAGTTGAATATTTTTGAATATGCAGTCAAACATTATTTGTAACATATAAATACACACAATATTATTTCTACTTAATTAACATTGTAATATCTTCGCAGATCATAACACATGAAAAATTGCAGAAGCAAATATTACATATATTGTGAAATCATGTGAAAAATGATGGAACTAAAATCTAATGCTGCTGTATGAAATATACGATTTGGAGTATTCATGAATGACTGTGGCAATGAATAATCTATTTAACTATATAGTTGAATTGTGCAACTATGTACAAAATATTCAGATCAAATTCTTAAAATTGTGATAGATTATGGCTGTATTCTACAATATATAAAACTAGATAAAAAAATATAGCCAATGAAAACTTAATAATAGCTTATTCATAATGGCATACAATGTTTCATGATGGTTAAGTTTATTTCTTTGTTTTCACAAACCACTCCCATTTTTTGTATATGAATAATTAAAAATGATATTTCAAGTGCTATTCTTATGATCTATAAAGTGTATACATGTACATATATGTATGAATAGTATTAACCTTTTATGATGTTATACACTAAACTAGTAATGAAATACTGAATAATAAAAACACATAAAATTTTATTTCATTCAAAAGAAAAAGACTTTAAAGTACACTAGAAAAATATAGTTTTCAATCTTTTGCTATATGGGAAATGAGTTCAATATTGCTTTTTAAGGATTCCGTTCTTTGTTATAAAACTGAAAGCTAGAAAAAGTTAAATAAAAAATAAGCATAACAAATTAAGAGCGTGATAATAGAAAAGGAAGAAAAATGTAGTGTAAATTTTTGTTCCAATGTACTTTATAATTCTTACCTTGCATTATGGCTACTGGCTGCCGCGCTGCCGATATAATTAAATAATTTTTTTAATTGTGAAATATAAAGTATTAATGAATGGAAAGAAATGTCACGAAATGTGTATATGCCATGTAGTTCAAGGAAAGACATACGTTCGTTAATGCAATAAGTATAAAAAAGGTGAAAAATATGTATACCAGTTGATATTCATGGATAACTTTTTATATTAAGTATGCCTTGCCTTTTAATGACATAAAAAATTGTACAGTAATTACAGTATTCTTATTCCCTAATTCAATTATTGCAAACTATATAACATAAAGGAAACCTATTATGTAAATTTTTCTATAATTTACATAATATGATTTAAAAAGTTAAAAACGGAAATAGAATGTTATTATTGAATATGAAACAAAAATTGAACTGAAATTGCTAATCATTTTAATATTTCTAATATTTTTTCTTTTTTAAACCCGTTTCTCGCAATATATTTGAGAACTACAATCTTTAAGATGTTAAAGTGTCAAATAAGCAAAATATAAAAATGAATAAAATTCATGTTTGCTATACAGAAAGAGAGAATTAAAATATTAAAAGTATGCGTATTGCAAAGAGAAAAAATGTAAGTGAGATATAATTTAATATGACAATATATATGACACAATGGGTCATATAGATGTACATGAAATAGAGAAAATAACAATAAATTCTACTATTTATTAATGATACTAAAAATGTGTGCCTTAGCTTTAAAGAACAAAGTAAACTAAGAATTGCTATTTTAAAGCTTGCAATGTGAACTGATTTTGGCATAGCATGCATTGATTATAAAATATACCGTATAAGTTTGATTGTGAAAGTCATATGAATATAGTCGAATGTATATTAAATGTCTTATGCTAAATATGTTTCGAAATGTAAATTATTTTGAGTCATATTAGTTCAGGAAAACACGGTATAAAATATATGTATTATATACATTGATATGTATTTTATATAGAATAAAATACAAATTAATATATATAATTCCTAATTTGCAAAAAAAAGGTTGCAAGCAAACTAATATAACTAACAGTATATGTAATTGGTGAATTTTCTTATCATCTTTTCCTTTATTTCATAAAAAGCTTAAGTTATAACCATAATGAAACTAATGAAACTAGTTTTTACAAGTATTATATTAGTAAAGCACATTGTCATTATGTGAATTATATTATGTGTTGAATTTACATTAGTCATGCAAGATAGATAGAATTCATTACTGCAAATTCGAGTTTTTCAAAAGTATTAATTAAGCATGTACAGTAATCAGAAATAAAACATATTATTATGTGATTCATTGTTAAAGATATAAAGAAATGTTCAAGACATACACTTAATGATTTCATAAGGTTCGTAAGGTTTATAAAAAAAAACTTAAATTTGTCTATCATGTTTATCATGAATTGATGATTCAAGCATTTCATGGTATATAGGTAAAAAAAAATTCATATATCAACAATCTACATGATATAAAATGCAATGTTTATTCAATATTAAAAATATAGATTATTATTATTATCATCATTATAAAGAAAGAGGGATTAGCAAAAATTATATTTATTCAAAGATAATATTTAATATTTGTTATGAAAATATTTGTATGTCTTTAATAATAAAAAACATAATTTATGTTATATTTCTAATTGATAATACTGTACAAGTTTAGAAAATTATTTTATTATGTTACGTTAAAATGTTCTATATAAACATGAATAATTTAATAGTAATAAAAATATTTATTATTATATTTATATTAAAATATTTATTTAGGAAATATTTTTTATATTTTGAAGATTTATTATTTAAGCATAGTGTAGTGAATTTTGTAGATATGTATAAGTAGACTAAAATCTATAACTGCAGTTATGAATATAATAATAAGAGCAACATATAGCGCTAGATGTGCGATTATCAAAAATTAAATTCTTCTATCATATTATTTACTCTTTTGACTTGGCTGAGTAGCTACAAAAACACATAACAAAATGTAGGTAACTTACTTGGCAAAACCAATAAAATCTTCATGATTTGTGTTCATATATGCAAGTTCACAATCAACCAAAAGTATTAACTGTTCCTTGCACAATTGTTCTCGTTGTCTAACATAAGTGGTTATAATACGTTCCGTTTCTTCTCGCAGTCTAGGATAACGTGACATCTACCACGTAAAATAAAAATTATATTAAAAATATGTTATCGAAAGAGAACAGACCTTACAAATTTAATAAACTGTACCTACCCTGTCAGTACAAATGCGTACAACATTACTGAGTTCTTGTACAACTAAATCCACGCACTTCAGACTAGGTTCTTTGAGTCTATTGATTTGTTTTTTGACTATTGCCTCAAAGGCCATATCAGGAGTAAACAAACCTACCCTGATACCTATGACATTATACTATTGTTAATAACTTATTTTTGAAGTCACTTACTTATCTCAATATATACATGTAATGAAATTACAGTAATAAACTATTAAAACTGAAATAATCATTTACCATGAATATTTCTAATAGCAAAAGCAATTTCTCTTCTCAGTTCTTTTTCATCAAATTCCATTTTAACTATTTCAAATGGAAAACGTTCATGGAATAATCTGTTTATTTTAGCACCTCCACTGAGCTCATTTGTATTGATTTGCGCAGATCCTGAACCTTCTATAGTTCTTTCAAAATCTGACTGAAGCTGTTGTATCATCCTTAAAAATGTTTTTCTTTCAATCAATATAAAAACAAGCACTAAACCTCAACATTAGTTGTATGGGCAGAGAGTCATGATATTTAGTATTGCAAAGCCAAATAAATTCTACATAATTCATTAATACATCAAAATGTTTAATTTTAATGAAAATTTGTTGTTATTTTTCACTTTCTAGTTGGTTATATAAAGATGTATTAAAATTTTCATGCAAATGATACACACGGATGAAAAAAAAAGTACGATACCTACAGAAACATTTGAATTGATCTGAAAAATAAGAATAAAGGCTCTAAAATATCAACACCCTCCACCCATAATGCATTTTAAGGAAAGGAAAAGAGTTTATAAAAGTAATACTTATGAATCTATTATAGAATAATATGTTTTATACATTATTTGTTATATATGTATCATTATTTTTTCATTAAGTTTATTTTATTTTCTAATATAATAAAAGTTACCAAAATTAAAGAAATTATAAATTCACATATAATAGCCTGTATGAAGAAAGAAATACTTACTGTAACATAGCTTTAGTTTTTATGGCAGGATCATCAGGTCTGAAATGTTTGTACTGTTCCACATCCTTTTCTAGTGCAAGCAACTGTTTTTGTAATCTGTCTCTTAATGCTGGTAAAGTATCCCTAATATGATTTGTTAATTGTTGATTTAAAACACGTTGCAAATATGGTGTTCCTAACCTATCTGCCAAGTGTCGATAAGATGGGTGGCTAAATGTGTACAAAAAGAAATATTTTAGACACTCTGTTGAAAAATTGATTCATGCAATTATTCTTTATGATTGATCTATACCTCAAGAAAAATTTCCTCTCTGCTGCTAGAGCATTTTTTATATCTTTTCGACCTTCTATGTCTTTTTGACTTCTGTTAACGACACCTATATAACCACGTCTTAGGGGTAATAATTTATTTTCTAAAATATCTCTTGCATCAGTACCATCATCCATAAGATCTAATTTTGTTATAACACCAATTGTACGAACGCCTTAAACAATTTGCAATGTAAATAATTCTCTGTATGTATTTGTTAACATTTATATAATATATATATATAATATGTAATAATATATCTGTTAAGTTTAAAAAATTATAAACATGTACCTTGAGGATCTACTTCTTTAGCAAGTTTAAGGGCATCACTATTTGCCAAATCAGTATTTGCTGGTGTTACTGCCAATATGAGACAATTTTCTCTTTTGATAAACTGAAAGATCATAGCTTTAATTTGAGACTCTATATCTACTGGTTGATCTCCAATTGGTACTTTCGTGAGGCCAGGCAAATCAATCAATGTCAAATTTAGAACTAATAATAATAAATATATTAATGAAATTATTAACATAAATCAACATATAATAAAAGACTGTATTTACCATTAGGTGAATATACTCTTAAATTTATTGGTATATTAGAAATACCCTTGTTACTGCCTGTAACTCTGTCTGTTTCTGCTTCGATTTCCTTCCGTACTTCATCAAAATCCACAAATTTTTTACCCTTACAATGCAAGAATTCAGCATTTTCTACAATAGAGAAATAATTTACTTGCTAATATGTAAAGTTTTCTAAGTAATATCTTACTGAAACAGTTTTCATTGCTTCACTTCATACTGAAAGTGATAATATTCTTGATTTCCTGCTTATCAAAAGCTCATTGTTACAGGAAATATGATAATTTTACGGACAACAATTACAGATAAATAGTACTAAATTTTATAAGAAATACCAAGCCATTAAAACTTGTATTAATTTTGTATTTAGTATTTCTCAAAAGAAAATAATGAACAATGTATAAACAATTTAAAATATATAATAAAATAAACTGTTATTATATAATTTGACATAGCGTAATTTAAAGGTTTTATGTAATATTAAAACTCTTGAAAGCAATTATAATTTATAATGTATGTCAAACTTTTTTTTCATTCATAATATAACAAATTTTATAATCTATTTATCTATGATGACTCACCAGTTGTACTATTAATCAGTTGCAAGATAAGTGGTCGTCTGGTTACAATACCAGATCCTCTAGGTAAGAAGTCCCTGAAAACAAAAAAATATTGTTCTTATCTAATAATTACTATAATAATAATAATGTCATTATCTCATAAAATTAGGGATATACTAGGATATGTCAAAGTATATATATAATATATTTAAATATAATAATATTCACTTTTTAAAGATTAAAACTTGAAGGATAAAAGAAAAATGTTAGAAATTAACATATCTTATAACTATTATACCTTTATATTTAGCAACATTTATGTTTTTTCTTAATTGAATAAGTTAAATGTGGTTACTGATACCATTCTAATAATGATTCTTTCAAAGCAAAATTATGCATAAGATACTTATGAAATTGATGTACTAAAAAAATTTGCTAACATTTTTATCACATTAATATACATATTCATAGCTCCCGGAGAAAGCTAAGTTAATAAAGTATAACATTAAGCGGTCTAGATCGAGAACAATTAAATTAATAATTTTCCTAGTTACACATGTATACTTTGAGTAATTTATCAGAAGGTTAAATATTATAGTAACGGGAAAAATAACCATTTGACAGGTCGCTGTGTAGGCGGCCTCAAATCATAAAGATATAGTTAATTTTGATGTCACGATCGATAGATTAAAATAGTTAACCTAAGGCGGCATAGAAAAGAGGAATAGTCAAATTTATATAACTAATGATAAATATTAGAATTAAAATGTGACGTAGTTCGCCACGCCTTTTAAACCAAACGTTCGATTATTCTTTTAATTCTTAAAACATATCAGAAAGTATTACACGCTGAATGAAATGAAAAACGCTAAAATGACAGGACATGAGATACTTACTTTCCAACAAAATTTTCAAGAACTGAACTTTTTCCTGCACTCTGACCACCTACCACTGCGATCTGTGGTAGATCAAGTTGCATATGCACCCCAAGTTGAGTGAATGCATCCTGGAGCTTGTTCACGATTGGGATTAATTGTTCCATACCCGTATTTCCTGCCATTTTGTTGAGGCTATTTTCTTACTAGCCCAAGACCACTATCGTTTTTAGTTTTACGGCTGTGTCCTGTGGTCGACACCGAGCTGCCACCACTTCCACGCACAACCGTCGAAGGTAGCTGCCAGAAACGATCTTATCCGTTTTCGTGAAACACGCACTATCAAAATGGCCGATTTCACGAAGGCACGTTGTTATACATCGAATTTCACCGCATTTTTCCAAAACTCGCGACCGCGCACGAACAACGAACTAGAGATGTCAGCCAACTGGCCTACTGTGAGGAACTCATTCCACGAACATCCACAGTCACTGTATTCACATAAATGAGATCCAACGTACGAACTCAAGAAACGTAACGTTTCAATCGATAATCGAAGCGTGCGCACAGGCGTTTTCGTTGTGACCCACTTTTCGTTGCAAGATAAAATCCATATCGTCCTCCTGCTGCTGACCTTTTTCCACGTCCCACACTGATTTGCTATCGAAGGAACCTGAAATTATACCTTTTGTCCTTTTCCGATCCAGTCATGATAAATTATCATTTTCTTCTTGAATCTAGCTATTCATTTAAAATATTGCGCGGTAAATACTTTTATTGGCGAGGAACATTTATAACCATTAAGAAAATAGACGGTGGCCAATAGGAATACTAGATTCTGTCTATTACATATATTGCAAAATCGATAATCAAATATTTAATCCATAAATATTCATTTCAAAAGGTCCAATAATTATATACAGTTATATGTAATATTAAAACTTTTTAGTAGATTGCATCATATTATCATTGTAATTATTAATTGAAGGCAATAATATATATCATAATTATTAATTTCTGATTATTAGCATTGCGCTGATGCATTGGCTAATTATTTTATGTAATTGTATAAAAAACATTTGAACAAAATCCATTTTTTATTCTGTTAAAATGTATACTTCCAATATACTGATTATAGTTATTTTTCTGCAAATGTAATTTCATCAAATGTTTCATCACTAATACAATGTTCAGATAGTATATAATTTTGGAAAACATTGGAATGATATAAATTTAAATTTTCTACTGAGTAGTTTTGAGTTTGCGTAGTAAAATTATCAAATAGTTTTCCAAACTTTTTATTAAGCGTACAAGAGAAAAACAAAAATTACTAGGATTTAAATGACATTATTGGAAGATATATCATATATTCCTAAAAGTAACATCTACTTTAAAATCATTAAGTAGCAACTACATATATTGTGATATGACACGATTGTATATATTGGCATTATTAATAACAAGTAGAAAGATATTTCGATATATTTTTATTAAAATGGTTTCAGTTTTAAATATATTTTCTGTTTACAGTACGAAAATTTAGGACCAATAATATGAAAGGATTGAACAGAATGAAAATTGGTCTTTTTTAATCTTACTTCACAGTAGGTTAATTAATTTTGTGTTTAACACGATGAAAAATAGTAATTTTTTGTTAAATAGAATGTTTAAAATCTTATGAGTAAAATAAATAAAGATCGGAAGTTTAATTGAAATTAATCCGCTAAAACAATTCTTAAAAATATATAAATTAACTACAAATTCAGTGCACACATATGTAAGTGAGGGCGCGATCAGTATTTTCCTGCGATACGAGTCCAAAATGTCAGACATCGATAAATGGATGGAACTTGCAAAAGAGTGCAAGTATCTTCCTGAAAATGACCTTAAGGTAAATAATATATGAAAGATATTAATAATAATACTACCAATTATGTTATATTTTGTTAACATATATAACAATACCTTAAACATACACTCATAGGTTACTTGAATCTCCTATATATCTCTTAACAATAAAATTAATTTTGTTCAGAAACTTTGTGACATGGTATGTGACATATTATTAGAGGAATCTAATATTCAACCAGTATCTACTCCGGTAACAGTATGTGGAGATATTCACGGCCAGGTAAACTTTACAGTTTTATTCTAACCTCAACATGATATCGATATCTTTAGAGATAACGATAACTATTTCAACGATAAAGGTATGATTCTTTTATATAAATCGTTTTTATGATTGTTTATTTTCTTTTAGTTTTACGATCTAGAAGAATTATTTCGTAATGGAGGCGCTGTGCCAGAAACAAATTATATATTTATGGGAGATTTTGTAGATAGAGGGTATTATAGCGTAGAAACATTTACTCGCCTACTCACACTTAAAGCTAAATGGTCTGATAGAATAACATTACTTCGAGGAAATCACGAATCCAGACAAATCACTCATGTCTATGGTTTTTATGGTTAGTATATATTATGTTATAAAAATGTGATGTATTTATTGTAATATAACGTCTAAAAGATTATTTGATAATAACTCATTACTCTGCATGTTTGATAATTATGATAATTAGATCTATTACATTCTATGCAGATGAATGTCAAAACAAATATGGCAATGCGAATGCATGGAAATACTGTTGTAAGGTGTTCGACTTACTTGCAGTTGCTGCCGTTAGTATTTGTAAATAATAAATGAATTTAATATTGTGTTATGATGTTTAATAAAAACATGGATATTTTTATTTAGTTAATTGATGAACAAGTACTTTGTGTACATGGTGGATTGTCTCCAGCCATTAAAACATTAGATCAAATTAGAACGATTGAAAGAAATCAAGAAATTCCGCATAAAGGTATTTTTACTGTTTTTTAATATGTTACGTTATATTATATTTGAATACATTTCGATTTCTGTTTTAGGTGCTTTTTGTGATTTGGTTTGGTCTGATCCAGAAGATGTTGAATCATGGACTATTAGTCCACGTGGAGCAGGTTGGTTATTTGGAAGTAAAGTAACATATGAATTTATGGAAATCAACGATCTTAAACTTATTTGTAGAGCTCATCAATTGGTTCATGAAGGTATATATAATGTTACACAAATTATACGTATTTATTTATGCGTAAAATGCACACAAAAGAACTTTATGATTATATTTCATATATTTCTGTCTTATTTACAGGTTATAGGTACATGTTTAATGATAAGCTTGTAACAGTATGGTCAGCTCCAAATTATTGTTATCGTTGTGGTAACGTAGCTAGTATTTTACAGTTTACAACTGTCGATCAAAGAAACCCAGTGCTATTTCAGGCAGTGCCTGATTCTGAAAGAGTAATTCCACCTTTAACTATTACACCATACTTTTTGTGATCTAATCTAGTGTTCCATTTGTTTGGATGCAGAAAGGTGGTATCTGTGTCTAGACGTTACGGAATTACATGACTGTTTCTTCATGTTGACGGACACAGGCTGATACTTTGACGGAGCATCAAATTTTGAAGTATTATTTAGAATTTTAATTAAAAAAATTTTGTTTATGTTTTTATACTTAAATGTTATTTGGAGAACAGGATTGTCGTGTGATTACTTATTCAAGGAATGATTTTACACAGTTTTTAGGAAATTTATCCATTTTTGTATATTAAGAAATTAACTTTATATATAATTGCGCCTGCCATTGCATCAGCCTGATTCTCCTAGTTTGAAAAATGTTTCGCATTGAAATGTGAACACTATGGTCTAGACGCTTTTGCTGTCTACTGTGGACATTCTAGAGCATTCGTATCTCAGAGCAGTATTGTGAATGTACCGTTCTAAAGGCTAAGAGCTTTAAAATAAGTTATGAACACAAACAACAGCAGGTTCAGTAATGTATGAATGAATAAATGAGAAACCATTTAAACATTCCGAAGTGGGAGAGTCTCTGAGTATAGTGAATGCTTCATTGATATTATGATCGTTGTGCGTAGAATTCAGGTTTATTAAAGCGTGAGCATATATACTACTGTTAAGGTCTTCCTGAGTATGTAATTGATCTGTTTCTGATTTAGACATTGTGTATGCTGCGTGCAATTCTTTTTATTCTAGATGCGCAATCAGTGTTCTTAGCAACATAAAGTCGGCGGTTCTGCCGAGGTACAAATAGTATGTAGCAGTAGCCAAAGATTTCCTGCCCAGGTAAGGAAATTGAGTAGAAAAATTGTATTATATAATAGAAGTTTTCTTATTATTTTTATGCACATGACAATTTTATATTTCATTCTCTTTTTTCCTTTTACGGGCTCAAAATACTATTTGCAAAATATCTTAAAAAGTATTGAAATTTTTTCATAATATCGGCCTTTTTAACTATGTTCTACTTTTATGTGTACAGAGCAATAGTTTGAATATTATTATATTCTCAGAATCTTTGTACAGTTTTCACATTATATGCCAAATCGCTGTCGTACTGAATAATTATAATAGCTAGACTGTCATAAGTTCATTAATGTAGGGAGCAACTTTTAAGAACCAAGACCCTTAGCAATGTGCCTCTAAATTAATAAGCGTTTGTGTAATATAATGATACGATATTGATACATAATCAATGGAACGCACCGGCCATTGCGTATCATAAGCCTGAATTCTGACCATCGATTTACTAGCTCATGATATTCCTAACCGATCACAGACCCGACAATTATGGCATTGGCATTGGCACTGGTTGTCAAGTTGAAACTACTCTATTTTGAGTTTTGTGATATAGTTCAAGCGAGGCATGTGAAAATTGCATCGATGTTTGTAACGATTTTCCATGTCGGATCGTTTGAAAATGTTTTGAAGACTTGTTATTTCAAAAAAAAAATGAAAAAAAAATAAAAATAGTCAACTTTTGAACAGTGCCTTCAGAACTATAACACGACGGTCTACTAGAAGTAAATACTTTCTACTGACGGATAATCATAGACGAACTAGGACGGATCATATAAATAACAGAGAGCTTAACAAAGGCGTGTGTAAGGAATTCTCTTCACTTTTTTATATTCCAGAAAATATCATTAACAATTACTTTATCATATTTCGATCTTTATTATTATCTCGTAAGATATTTCGGCGTCCAATTCGATGATTGCTTTACACGATACTTTTTACATTTTACAATATTATCGATAAAAAATACGATTTATATATATATATATATAATATATCCAGATTGTTACAATATGCAATTATACGATTTTACATTAATCACTGCTTTGTATTTACATTATTGATATTATATTAGATAGATCATTACACAAGGCAAGACACGGAGTTTACGTTACAAACTCGATCTGTCGGTTTTGCAGCCTCTATTATTATCGTAAAACGGTGGTGATGCGCGAGAATGCCTACGTAGTACGGGGATATCCTAGGAATCATAAAAGTATTAGCTTCTGTGTCTACTTAGGTATTCACAGCAGTCACCTTTGAAATGCCTCTGTCTGTGATCGCTTTAATCTTATCGAAGTGTCCAAGCGCTTGCGGCGATTTACATCGGTAAGCTCACAGGAATAAAGACAATGACATTAAATAATGAGACTACTTTAGCTTAATAAACGTTTTGTGCAGGAGCTTGAACACTGCGCATAATTCTTAAAGATCTCACAGGTAGACAACATTTTAACGATCATGTACCTTGAAAGTATAGATTTTGTTATGTTAATGTAATGAAACGTCTGTAATAAAAATGCGCAAAAATTGCAACTGACATTATCAATAATACTCCCGTTATTATTGTGATAAGTAAAGTACAAATATATACATATAACACGCATACACATATACGTATACATATATATATATACCGTGAAATAATAAAGGAAGAAACTGTCGTATGTAGGTATGGGTATAGAATAATAAAGATATCACCAAATTTGTTCATCTTTAATTAGTTTATTTACTTGTAATAATATTATTTTCATCGTATATATAATAATTCTATTTATTCCTTACTATTTATATATAATAATATAGTGTATTTATGTTCATTATGTATAATATATTATCTACATTTATATAATCCCTATGAAAGGCATCTCCAAACAGACTTCAGATTTACTTTTTTTTTTTAAAATATCTTATTTATTCATAAAAATACAGGGGGTTTACGCGTCACCTGTGAAGTCTAGCCTGTTTTGCCCAGAACCGATAGCTTCCGATTTATTGGTCGGATGAACATCATTATATTATATCTTACAATACTTAATCCTTGCGGTAACAATGAATTTATTCTTATGATTATCAACTTCATCTATATACACATCTTTATGAAAACAAATGTGATAATTTTTTTGCCCGACTATAAATCTGCAAGCGCGTCCGTGTTATACTTCTCGTTGTACTTCGTCGTATTTCGTGTATAATTGCATTATTAATAATCATTTGTTACTTAGTAAAATGATAAAAGATTGAACGAATTTTAGAGCTCATTACACGAAGGACGCAATGTAGTAAAAAAAAATGCAACGAATAAGCTAAATTGGTATTTAATGAAATTGTTTGCTAACGGTAAAAAATAAAATATGTAAATTTTTGTATTAAACTTATTATACAAACATATTCTCTTTTACATCGACTAGAGTATTTAATTAAGTATTTGATTTTGACAAAAGATTATATGTAGATTTTCAGTCTGTTTAATTATGCATTATTCTTTAAGTATTTGCTTTTAAAAAGAAAAATTCCAACTACACATATAAATTCTATATTTGAGACAATAAGTAAAGTTCTTACCAAATTGTTAAATTGCATATTATAATAAAATGTCGATGTGCAACTATTTTGAACAATTCGTGCAAAAAATTGTAAAATGTAATGTGCATATAAAATACAAGAAATGCGTGAATGATATTTGAATCATTCCTAATAAAATAACATTCATTAAAAAAATACATTCATGCGCGATATAAAGCTCGAAATCGTTATCAAATCAGGTGTAAAAATTCGAAAAATACTAGATGGAGCAATTTCGCGAATGTTTACGTTCATCAACGAGAAATTGTATTTCGCGCGCAAAAGTTGGTAAAAAAATGATTAGCAGCAGTATAGCATCCGGTTCCTGGCAAAGCAGCAATTCACACGGTGCCCAAATCTCAGTTACAAAAGGAATAGTCGAAGGTAAACGAGATGATAAAAATGTACTTCCTAAACGTAGGTAGAAATTGGTAACTTTGACTCACTCATTGAAAAAGTATTTCCTCTTGCCAGTCTGGCATTCGTGTTTTCTTTTTGCCCGTCGTTTTTGGGTTAACGTTTGCATTTCGCGCTTCTTTGCTTATACCGTGACAAGCAGCATACTTCAGTGTTAACCAATCCGTTCGAAGTAATGGTGCAGGTTTGAAAGTTTCGTCGTTTTAACAAGAAAATAACAAACTGACATTTTTAGGAGATTCAGATATCAGTAAATTGAAGGCCAAGGGAAATATTTCGGCGAATGAAATACATAAGAACGTCTTAATCTGACAATATAAATATGAACGTTGTTTCAATATCACATCAATGCTTAACGATTTTGATGCCGTGGTTTGTAGCTCAAATGTACATTGTACATAGGCAAATTGTATCAGATGTTACATATATTTCTCCATACATATATATATAGCAATATATATATAATGTAATTATCATATATATATATATATATATATTACATTATATATATGGGACAATATATGTAACATCTGAAATAATTTGCCTATGACGATAATATATATATATTTATATGTATATATTAGGGCGATGAATCATGACGCTAATATATATATATTATTAATATATATTATCGTCATGATTCATCGCCCCAAAAGAAATACAAGTTTTTATTACCATCCCGACATTTTTGAACAGAGCATAGACGACTCGGCAAAACTCGGTGTCGCATACATATCCTGCGTAGCATAATTTTAATCAGGCTTAATCGTACGGCTGACACAGGATTAGAAACGCTGTTGCACCGCTTGACACTATATAAGAGCAGGTATAACACGGAATTATACAAAGAGACAGGACTAGTACTTTCAACGTAGTTATTATTAAACCTTTCGTACAATATGTACAAAGTTAAACCCACAAACGAGAGGCATATGTATTTTTTATATTTTTAAATTTCATCTTTTTTTCTTTTACTTTTGCTCAATAGACTCTCACTCGCACTTAAATATTAAAGGTTGGGCATGATAATACTCGCGGGTAGTATAATGCCCTAAGTCTTGCTGATCCAACGTATAGCTCTCCCGTAAGCAGCTGCTGTACTCCCAGACATCGGTGCACATTTCTTTTTATACAATATACATATTTATATTTTATTTATATTCATATTTATATTTATATTTATAATTTATATTTATATTTATATTTATATTTATATACTTATATTTATATTTATATACTTATATTTATATTTATATACTTATATATAATGTAATATAATAGACAGTCCAACTCGGTGCTTTTTTCTCTTAACGCGGCGTTCTTTTTTCCTCGCCGTTCTTTAACATCTGTTTCGATGTTGTATGTACATGCTAACAATAAATAGGAGGCGACAAGAAAAGAGTTCTCCGCGGGAAGTACATTATCTTTACTAGCTAACGGGAATAAAAAAAGGAAACAGAATTGGTTGATGGGCAGGGTTATAGGAACATAAGGGTGAACAGTCGCGGTTTGGTGGATCAACTCGAGGGAACGGGCAGGGAAGAGGAAGGAACGAGGAGCGTAAAAAATGTCTACGAAGGTAGGAGACAAAAGAAAGAGAGCAAAAGGAACAAATGTATCGGTCTAAATGCTAACACGATTGCTTCCTTTCTTCGTATTGCACTATACTAAACGGTAACTTCAAAGTAAATTTTCGCGTGTAAACGTGAGGAAATTACGAGCGATTTATGTTTTCGAAGAAAAAGTAAAAGAAAAAAGAAATACGCGTTAGCCAATATCATGTCAAATATTCTCTGAACGTAATTTAGCGAGCTTGTTTTCTTTTTCTCTTCGTTCTTCTATCTTGCTTGTTTTTTTTCTTTCTATCACTCGCGGTTGCGACCTTATCGACCGTCCAATTGAACACAGAACAAGTGTACGATGATGTCCGGGGAATACAGGAACCGTTACCCCCAGTTCCTTAACCGCAAATAATATACATTGTTTACCGTATGAAGTATCCCATCATTAGTTAAGTCTTATAGTATGGACAAGTATCCCTAGGCTAGTAGGCCCAAGGTCTGTGTGTATAGTTCTCGTGTTGATTTTTTTTTTTTTTTTCGTACATGCGCTCGCGATCACGAGTCCGGCGAAATTGTCTCAAGATGTGGAAAAGGCATCAAGGTTGACGAAAGTAGAGAAAGTTCCCTGCGAAAGCTTCGGTGGAATTTGCTTTGAGCAGAATATTCGCTTTGTAATTTGTAGTGTAGGAAAATAAGAGGAAGAAAAAATTAAGGATCAGGGAATGAAGATAAATGCAACACGACCGAAGGCATCCAAAGACACGACAACGGACCTTCGGGATCAAAGAAAGGGGAATTCGATTTCATCGTACTCGTGATCGTGTGCGTAGCGGTAATTAGCGCGTGTTTACAATAACTTCTATGGAGGCAAGATGAAACAATCACGTTGTGATAGAACATGCGCTAATTAATCATTACATGCGTATACAAGGAGCATTATTCATCATTTTTTCTTTTTCTTTTCCAAGACACGAACAAGACGTTTCGACTGGCGTCAGCCACCGGTTTGTTTCCTACCGTTATTTCCATTTTCTACAACTGGTTTTGCTATCTTAAATAATTGAGCCAATCTGAAGAACCAGGTATTTCTGAGTCACAAGGAAACTGAATATCACACGTGTCCGCGACACATAAATATGTATTATACATATGTATATGCATATGTATATCTACATTTGCCAAAGTGGGGAACAATTTTCCATAAGTCCGATAAAAGCTCACGCGAGAAGAAAAAGGTATACTCGAACTTTTATTACTCTATTACCTTTTTTATTTGCTACGAATATAAGCTTCCTCGTAATAAAGAAATACCAAGTCTTTTGCTAGTCACATTTTCCATTCGTTTATGCATTTTACCTTCTCTTTTTCTCCTTTTTCTTTCTTGTATATAATACTATGAAATTATCGCAGTCATTTTAACGAGGAATTATAAAAAACAATCTTTTGTCACGAATCAATGGGGAACGCTTGGTAACAAGAAACGAAGCGCGCGCGCTCACGCGCACAGGTTCGAACGATCAGATCCTTGCAAGGATTTTCAATAGAAAAAATATCACTTCGATATACGGCAGGCTACGAATTCATTAGAACTATATAAAAAACGTTTAAAAAGTTTATCTTACGTATCGAAAATCAGTATCAGTTCGAAGAACGTCCGTTACAAAAATTTTGCAAAATATTTGCAAGTCATCGAATCGAACTTTATTTAAAAGTCGTCGAGAATCTCGCGGAAGCGTCTCGTTTGTGAGAAGAATTTCGTCTACGCGACACTTCCCTCTTTTCGTAAGCTCTAGAATCGCGTGATCTCGTGATCCGAGAAAAGTGGAGGATCGGATCGTTCGAAGGACGAGTCAAAAATCGACCGGTGAATGATGCACGATATTACACGCGTAAAGATTTACGTCGATGACGATAAAATGTAAATTAACAAAACTGTGAATATATATATATGTATATATGTATATATAATATAGTCTTCTGTGTTGCGCGCTTGGACCATGATTCGGAGCGGTGAATGACGACAAGAACGACAATAACAACGAGGACGATTTACGAGTCAATAAGTCTGTAGTCTAGAGTCTAGCCAGATTTCCATCCAAATGTGTTCAACGTCGGGAATATTTTCCTTCGTATAATTGAAGGGTACCATTGAGTAGACGTCAAATTGGTCTCTGCATCACTTTATGCAAATAACATCAGTTTTTCTATTTTTCGATTCAACAGTTATGAAAAAATCGTCATCGTTTTTACAAACATCCATTCAGCCAGTCCTTGTTCTAGTAATGACGACGGCCGTGTTCCCTGTATCTTCTCTTAATTAGAATGATAATTGAAATATCACACTTACGTCTGCAACGTCGTTTAGTTTAAGGGTAGGATCACATGGATACATAAACGAGAGTATTTAAGTATTTATAGGCGTTTAGAGTTATTTTGTTATCGAGAATGCGTACTCGTTTGGCTGTGATATTGTAATTATTATGCTCGCGTGTAAAGATACATAGATACGCGGCGATCGATTCGTTCACTGATCGATTGTTTTGCGTTTGTGCTGTTGCTGGTGACTTGTCGTCGATTATCATCATCACCATTATCATCGTCATCATCATCATCGTTATTATTATGATCACCATTATCATCAACATCGGTCGATTGATCTTTCGGTCGTTTTAATGGTAGTCTGCTATTTAGTTTGATAGTGGTGGAGAGTAATAGTAACAGTAGCAGTAGTAGTAGCAGCGATAGTAGTAGGTGGTAGTAGGTGGCCTACAGTGAGCGTACGTAACGAGAGTTTTATTATCGATCGGATTATGCAACGTGAACACACAATGACGTAGTTGCGCGGTACTGCGTACAGAAATATATTATTATAGTCTTTCAGTTTCGATAAAAAAGTTCAGTTCCCTCCTCGATTGATTTCCCATCTCGAGGTGGCGCGCTTCCTCACTCTCCCTCTCTTTCTCTCCCGCTCTCTCGCTCTCTTTCGAACTCCTTATATTCTTTCATTAATTTGCTTTTTTTATTTCTTATCTAAAGCACTCTCTCTCTCTCCTCCTCCGTATCCTTTGCGTCTCTTTTTTTTCAAATCTTCTCGTTTTTCTGTAGTTTTTGTTCTTTCTTGTTTTTTTCCTTCTAACGCTTTTGTCTGTTTTATCACGCTTTTCGCAGGTTCCTCGTTCTCTTCTCGACTTTCTTCGTTTTGTACAACGCAACGAACACACAGATTTATATTATTTATATTATTTATATATATACTTTTTTTATATAATTATTATACATACGCAAACAAAGCCTTTCCCTTTTCCCTTTTCCTATAAGTCTCTCCCGTTTGCTTTTGTTTGTTTGTTCGATTCTATTTTCGTATATATACATATATACATACAATATAATCTTTCGTGTGTATATATATGTATATATTTATATGTATAGTATGTATATAGGTATTCAGCTTCGTTTATCGTCAGTTTGTTTTTTATTTACTATCTTTGAATTGTTGAGTTCAATAGGAAAGGAACGTAGAACATTTTACTCTCAAGTAGAAGAGCTGCCGCTGATTGTACCTGGAATGCAGGAAGAAAACAGGATCGACTTAGATTGTAGTTACTGTTTTAACTCGTCTCTCACAAAAACATTTATAGATACGGTCGTATTATCATGGATACTCTATTGCTTGAATCTTTCTCTATCATCGATCATAAAATTGTGCATATTTTCATATTTCTATTTATTTACTTCTTTTATCTACTTTATTCTATTTTTTTTTTGTTCTTCTGTACTTTACGCTACACATCCATCTGGTCAAGTGAAAATCTAAACGATTCACGCGACAAACGATGAACGACTAGGGGAAATTGTTTTATGGCTGACTTACTTCGGGCAATCTGACGAGAAGATCATGAAATCGATTCGGCTGTTGAGGCGCGCTGTGTTCGACAAAACTCCGTAGACAGCTCATGTACCGTTCTTGTAGATGTTCTAATTCCATAGTACCTCCACGTGCTAAGAGAGGACAAATACAAGAGAAATAATCGTGAACATGTGCTGATAGCGATTTATATAGGGTGATAAAAACAAAGGTTCAGAAGTCCAAGGATGGATAGATTTACTAAACGTAAGGAAAGTTTTCGAAAGGTTCTCAAAGATTGTATATTCACTTTTCGATTCATGTTTGTTAAGATTTTCTTTCTTTATTTGCTGAGCACTATTATATTTTTATTTTTGAAGTCCTGAATTTTATTTTTCACTATAATTAAAACTATTCGATCGTTAGTAAATTTTAATTCCTTCAGTAATTCGCGATGTCTTTCTAAAATTTATTCGACGATTATCAATCCTTCCTTGAGTATCATTTTGCTTTCAAATTTGTTGGGAATATATCAAGTAATGTAAAGAATATAAATATATCATTACTTATGTTCAGATGGTTGATAAATGTATTCCGTATGGAGAATGTAGGTACTTTTCTTCCGATTTGAAACTGTTCGAATAATTACGAGCTGTACTCTATACATATGGCATGTAAAGCAAATGAAAAATATGCAAAAATTAGCATCCTATACCGTGTTTACACGCAAACTTACATTTTGCTTCGCCAATTGCAGCATTAGCAAAAAGGATGTATTTCTTTATATCTTAAGTATCTCGATAAAATAAAAAAGAAAAGAAGAAACAGGCATGTACGGTATTTGTGCATTTTTAAATAATTTATCCGATGAGAATACTTACCTTGCGAGAGCATGGTGATTACTTTCAGGCAGACGTATTCTTCCATTCGTAATCTCACCCTCCTGAACATTAATGTGACGTATGTAATTTTTTCCACCATGAGCCCTACGTCTTGCTGTAATTGGTCCATGGTTATCGGTCGGCCCATCATGTTCGTTAGGCACGTTTGCAACGTATACATGTTGTTTGAAACCTGTGTACGAATACATTTATTTAATCTAATTCAAACGATACACGTTTGATTAATACAGTGTCACAATTCCTTTTTATATTTTTCAAAGTAGAAAGTTTCTTCGTTTCTCAAATAAATCTTCCTATGATCTCCTCGTGTTTAAATATAGAAAGTACTGCTTGAATTCACGAATGTCCGTACAGAACCATAAGATTTATGCAACCAATTACGATTCTATTAAGGATCGTATTTATCCGATACTATTTGCAATAAAAAGCGTACTCTACATTACTCTTTGAACAGAAATGCCCGACCCGTGGGCTACAGGTGTGTACTATTGGTTCACGTCATGAAATAAATCTGCTGTACTGTATTCGTTGGTTAAAGTGAAAGTTCTTTATCTGTGGATCTCTGCTAAATCGAGGAGTAGTAGATTTAAATGCAACGAAGGATAGAAAAGTAATTACTTCTTGCATAAAATCCGCTCCCATCACGTCGCTTCCGACGTTGGAGAACTTGTGCTGACCATGTATCGCTTGATAAGCGGAAGTGGTCAGCACCAGGATCTCATGCCACTTGTGGGTGAGCAACGTCGTGTGAACTTCGACCGGTAGCTCAAGGTAAAACGGTAACCTTTTGGTCCACTGCACCAACTTGTACACTATGCTGTCCCCTATCTGACACAGCTTGTCGCTTAAGTTTGATTTATGGTCCAGTAGCTCGTCCAAGTTCTGGAATATAAAAAATGGAGGTACACGTGCGAACAGAGACACACGGTTTGTGTTGAAATTTTATTCGTTCGAATAGGAAAAGTATAGAACCCTAGAGAATGTGCAGCACGAATGGTAATGGAACAGTTTAAAAACTATGAAGTAGATAAACGCACCCTTAACGTGGCAATGTCTTGGAACTCGTCGCAATCTATTAGAGACTGGATCATAGCAACGGTTGCATCGAAAGGAAAAGACCGATCCCTCGAACTGCTTACTGTGTTGTCTAACCTCTGCCTTAAGTGTACCACCTTAAACACAAAAAATTTTTCTCTTAAACTATTTGAATTTGTTAAAATTTACCGTTTCTGAGTGTTATACCGCTACTACTCCGGCATGACGATTTACGGGAGGATTAAGGAATATAGGATTATGTAGGACTTATCACATAACTTGAAAACTAATTATATATGTACAAATCTGAAGATTATTAGATAGATGAAATTTAAAAAATACGGTTAATTTTCAATTTTTTAATGGAGTTCGTTAATCATTTATTTCGATGCTCGTACAAAAGATGCTAACGTTTAAAGCACTCTCGTATAAAAATTACAATTATTTTTACGCTGATTGCAAGAAATATATTTATTACTGCGAGAAATTGAGCGAATGACTTAAAGTTTTAGGAACTCTAATCATTAATGGATTGTTAATTGAAGTAACGACAAACAAATAATATAAAAAACCAAAAACAGATTTAGATATGAAATGTGCCGCTTTTGTATTGAATTTTTCAATTCCATATACATATGTATGTACTATCTTACATCGTACACATACTTTATTCCGAGCGTATCGGTTGGAACCAGTGGAAATAAAGTTGCTGAATATTCCGATATATCCAGTGTCGAGATGGCAGGATCTACGATGGTCGCACTTTGATAATTTCAATCTGTCAGTGGACGAATCGTGGGGTCGTGCTTTCTACGTAAATCTGATCTGGCCTTTCATTGACCTTTCGATTCTCGAGATCGGTATTTGTGAAGTATATACGGTTAGGGAGAGCAGTCTGAGGTCCCCGGTGACACTTTCGGAGAAAGCTGCGATCCCCGTTTTTGCTCGGCTTTATCTTTAAGTTACGTGCATATTGACGAACGTCACGCAGCCGTGGGACACGCGTTCTCGTTGCTGACGGCGATCTCGCGGCGGAGATGGAGGGACGAAGGTGTTGGAGGAGGAAGAGAAGGAGGTAGGGTGAGGTCAGTGTCCCTTGTGCAGACTTTCACGAGTTACGAAACCGGCGCGCGGCGGAGAACTGCCCGTCCTTGGCACCGGCTGTCGCTGATTTTCTATTGTCCCTACCTCCGAGTCGTCGTCATCTTGATGCGATGTCGATAACGACTGACGCCTCTCCTTCGATGTATACATATTATATACGCGCAATCCTTACCAAACATCGTGAATTCCGTTTTTTATTCGTTTCGCGACTATTTCGCAATCGCGCGTTAGCGATCTGACACGATCAAATAATTCTATCATTTGTTTATAAGTAAGTTTTGTGAAGTTGTGAGACTAATCAGCTGTAACTGGTGATATTAAGGTGGGATCCTGTTTCAATTAAGGAACATGAATATTCGTCCGTTGACCATTTCAAAGTCAGAAGATATCCACCGTATTGCACAAATGATCATGACAGTATGTAGTCGCAATTTTCTAGGACGGTGAATTCATCCTTCTTACAAATTCTACTTCTTGCAATCAGAAGCTTCTAAAAAAAGCTCTGGTAAACTCCATGGACAATATCGTTCTCGCACTGTCGCATTTCTTGGCAAAGATCTGGAATCTTGTTTCTGGAGAAACACGTTAATCCGAATCTTTATGCATCTCGAAACTCTCCATTCTTCCAACGCGGGAGGAGAACTTTTGAAATTCATGAGAATCCATACGCTGCATCGTGGCGAGTGTGCAACGATTCGCCTGGAGATGGAAAGTGACCTCCTTAATCGTATTCCATCCACAAGGCAATATTTATCCGGTTCGGGAGTCATCGATTTCACTTTTGGCAATGGCCTCTACCGGACTTACTGTTCCCGGTAATTCTTCTCGTTGTTTGCATACCTCACCTGGTCTGTAAACGTAACACAGCGTCATTCGAATATTCTCGATAGTTGATTGCGCACCAAGCTACGTTACGTATGTATGTATATACTCTTGTCGCATAAATGGTCCCCGACAACGTTCGTCAACGCGTGAGCTTTCACGCGACGAATTAAAACGATCTGATTATCACGGTTCGTTTCGATGCCGTATATTACGCGAACGGCACAGAATATTGATAAGCATCCACGGTCCACCGTTACAATCGCGTCATTTCAATGAAGTTCGATCATTACTAACCAACGATGAGTCGCGCAGTTCTACTTCGAACGAGCGTTCATCATCTAGAGGATTAATTTCGGTTGTGAAGGTTTAGCTCGTCGAACCACGCGAAATGGTTGGTGCAGCTCGAACCTCTAATAGGAAACACTTTCACGACGTAAAAGATAGTACTATGTTTAGACGAGCACGAAAAGGCATGTGAGACGGCGACGACCAACCAAGTACTCGGCTTGCTGGTATCTATCGGCTTTCGTAATGTGGGAAACCTTGAGGCTTGCGCAAGCAAAGTCGTAAGAAAGTGAAATTGCAATATGGAGTTCATTCATTTCAGGATCGTTCTCGAAAATGGTCGAAATCCGTCGAAATCCGTCGAATTGATTAATTTTTCCCACCTACTTTTTCCTCTGCTTATTTTATTATTCGTGCTTTCCAGCGTTTTTTCTTACATTTTTTCATATCTTTTATCGTTAACTTGACGTATCGAGATGTCAGCTCTTGATTATTTCATATGTTTAAGGTTTCTTAACCAGATACATTTTTATAAGATTGATCATTTTTAATCAATTCCCGACAATTTCAAAGATCAAGAAAATAGAATGATCGTCACGCAAACGTAAAACATGCAACATAATCTATATTTTTTAGCGTTTCTTTGTAACTTGTTACTATTTTCTCAATTTTTTCTTCGAAACAGCAAAACACTATTTCAATTTCTCACAATAATAAATATATTTCTTTGCGTAAAATTGATCAATTGATCGGAAAAAGGACACACCTCACGTATATTATACACCGATTTCTGGGTTTTTATATTATTAACTAGCTCACTTGTTCTAACGTCTTCCCACTACCTTTTAGACTGTATCATATAGTTTCGTAAACAGAAAAATTGTAAATGGCGCATATCATACCTATTTAATTTCCTTTGAAAATTTGTTACAAGATTGTTAATGGTTTTTTCGATCATTGAAATGTGGTGAAAGCGAAGAGGAACAAATATTTAACCATACTATTCGCGATAATTCTGTAATCGTTCACATATTTATTTCCTGTATGACTTCAGCCTCAATCCAGAAGCCGCGTACTCATTGCGCAGAATTCATCGACTGACTAACGTTCCTCAAATGATTGTTTTAAACGCGCACATAGCGGCCTCCTCACGATCTCGAAACCAAAGTTACTGATGCCGTAACCTAGCCAATACCATTTTTGCGCGATCTCGTGATTCATTTCTGGATTCATTTCTGGAGGAAAGGTCGCGAGGATTTGAAATTTCACCGTTGTTTCCGATGTGTGGAAGATCGAGTTGATCCGATTAATACGATATCATCGTATTTTCCTGGTGTTTAATCGCGTTGAAACCGATCGAGAACGTGCTGAATTGGATGAAAGAAATCCCCATGAGCGAGAAAGATCGCGTTGGCGCATGTGATCCGATCGCGTGCAGCTGCTTCGAAAGTGAAAGTGAAGATACCTTCAGGACGTTCTCATCAACGGTGCATTCTCTCGACGAAGATCAACTTTTGTCGACCCGTGCTCGATTTCTAACGAGCCGTCTCGAATAAATCATTCGAAATCGTGTTACGGTTGCACGGACGACGTTGATCTATACGCGTTCGCGGAGTGTTCGTTAAGACGCGAACAGAGGAAAAAACATTTCACACGTATATGTTGGTTGGTTTGTTAGATAATCGACCTAATGGAGAGCTGATAGAGAAATCCCATGGAATCTTTCTTAGACGTTATACCTAGTGCGCTTCCATGAGTTATCATGCAGAAAGATCGCGTGGAATCGAATACGTTGCGTCACGTTGCTTACGAAGAGATGTTCAAAGGAACAAGGAAAGAAGTGGAAGTTACCATGCTGGGTGGACGTTTAACCTTTTTCGGTCCCTTCCTGTTGTTAACAAATTTCTCAGCTTTGGTGAAAATACGAGAGAGTGAAAAAGAAGAACGTTATGCTTATGTATTAATCAATATTTCTCAATATTTTTCAATTTCATAAGATTAATAGATAACTTTTAAGTTGAATTTTATGACAGAGCTTTTCTTAAAACATTAATAGTGTTCTAATTTATTAAAACTAAAATTAAAAATTCAAATATTACAGTAGAATTAAAGTCTGTTTTCTCGTGCTTTCGCTCATTGTTGCCGATTTAATCCTACCATATCTAGAGTCTACAAAACATTATCTGCCAATGGAATGTCGTTCATGCGTCATTGGACAAGATAGCTACTACATATCTCTTCGCTAGATCGTGAGGATCTTCGTTTAAAAGTTAGGGATTATAGTAAAAAATCAAGGCAGAAGAAGAACAGTGTAAAAGTGCAGAACGTGACGTGAACTCACTTCGGAGGGGTTGGTGAGCGCTGTCTTCAGGATCGTCCCATTAACAAGGTGTCCCGAATGCGCGGGGTGACTTGAGTGACTGGTGGTAGATTGCGAGTTGAGCGGGTCGCCCGACGAAATCTTGTGATGATGAAGAAAACCACCAGCTAGCTGGACATGTTGCTGTTGGCTGTGGTGAGCGACTGCGGCTACAGCCATGTGTTTGTCAAGCATCGTCGAACCCATGGTGCTTTTGCTACCACCAAGGGATCCCGACCCGTTAACACCGCCAACATTACCGCCGCTACTTATGCCACCCATGCTTCCGCCCACTCCACTTGTTTTGTTACTTTTCTTGTGCTTTTTGTACTTCACCTATGGAAGGAAAGAAGGCGGAATAAAATTAATCATTTACCTTGGAAAACAATACAGCGATTGACATGTAGTTGTTGAGTGCGTGAATATATCTTAGATTAAGGATCAGTTTCTCATTCTTGTATTCACATGTACATCGTCAACAAAAAGTTAGGGAGCATTAGTGTTTTTAAAAACCTTTCGTATGTTTTTCGCTCTTGAAAAGATAATTTTATTGAGTAATGTTTTAGTTATTTGATATCTTTATTTTATGGTGTTAATAATTATCGAAGATATCAAGTTAATACTAACCTTGTAAAGGTTATATACAGCACCAGAATTTCTTCCTCCAGGCATTCGATCTTCTCGAACGGCCTGAAGGACCATACCCTGTTCAATGCACTTTTTGAAACGACAGTACTGACACCTGTTTCTTTGGGCCTTCGTAATTTCGCAACCACCTTCTGCTACGCACGTGTACACTCGCCTATTTTGTACAGTTCTTTTGAAGAAACCCTTACACCTGCACACACATAATTTCATGCTCTTTCACATTGCACATTCATAAGAAGATTTCATAAGAACTTTCCAGAGATTTCAGTATAAGAACTTATGTCTACTATAACAAATTATTGTTATCCGTGGCTCAGTACATTGTAAACGAATTAGACGATAGAAATCTGTTCTATTTTTAAGATGTAGATTATATCGTGATTATTTCCAGTGAAACATTATGTTCAACTTCATAAAACAAGGCTGACATTACAGTATTGAATTCATTTTTGGCGATACAGGTTCATTTATTTCAAATCTTTTTACGTAGCTTATTATTAAAAATAAATACTTGTCCTGTTCCAAACAGTCATATTCTTTTTTGAAACACGGATCTTTTTGTTAGCGTGAAGTGTAGAGCAGACAGAGTGGAAGGCATTTTACAATTAGTTATCAAGGATTTTCTATCCAACGAATAAAGTTTCAAAGTTTTCCTTGCTCCTCAGGGGAGGATCTCGATTCTAGAAACCGATTAAAGATTCATACTTGGAGAATTATAGCTACACTGGGATGCGCAGAGAAATTGGTCGTCGACTTTTCTCAACTAATTTGTCGGATTTGTCGGATGTGGCGATAGACATTGAATGCACAGGCATGGAAGCAAGTAACGATACTCTGTACTACCTTAGGGATTAATCAACCGCGTTGCAGGATATATTAGAATGGGTAGTACCTTGAAGCCTTGAAGTGCACTTGAAGAGACCGAGTGTCGTCGTATCACGAAAGGGGAAATAATGAAAAACTTGGTGATATAATATCTACAGGAGGATATCTATCTATATACATTATCGAAGCGTAACATGGTAACCTCGCAGATTCTGGAAACAATATATTTCTCTGTTCTCAACGTTGAAACATAGGTAGTATTTAGCACTATCTAAAGGTCAGAGTTCGCCGCGAGGTATCGTGACTAGTGTAGTCTTAACTTTCCGTACATAGTTTCGCTTGATTATCTGTAATTAAGCGGATCGTCCGAATCTCTGACTCGTAACGCGTCGCCGCTATGGCATTCCAGACCAAGCTGTTCGAGATATACAACGGGATCAGTTTTGCAGACGACTAATTTGATTATCACACTTCGACCTCATCGTGCTTGAGTGCATCGCCAGCGATATCTCAAAGAATTTACTCGTTGTTTCTAGTCTCTTTCACGAGACTATCTTTGTTCTCTATTTACGAAATAGCGAAATAAAGATATTTTTGGAACTTTTTGGTATCAATACATGTACAAGTAATACACGTTGTTCTTAATATTTTTAACAATGAGAGAAGATATATTTGCACTTTAAATTCTGTTTTATAATTTACTGTTCGTTGATGCATTTGACAGATTTTATAAGCAACTTTTTTTTCAATTAATAACTTATTCGAGTTTCCAATAAATTGAACGATTAAAAGGACTTTATCTCTGTACATCATCTCTACATACTATGAATACAATTCTACTGAATTTGATTTCATTCCTCGTATTTGCAAGCTGATTTATTTTCCATTAAGATAACCATATTTAGATAATTGCTACTTGTCAAAAGATTCTCTAAGTCGTAACTAATCAATTTCCATCGATATTTTCAAATCGATTCGAGTTTTCTAAATGATTTCGAAAAAAAATTAACATGTGCCAAGCAAACAAGCACATCGTCCAGAAACCATTAAACGCTAATTGTCTGCTACGAATAGTTGTTACTCTATTATCTAATGCATCGTTAAAAGAGAGAAGAACGTTACACCACTCACCCTTCACACGTGATGATGCCGTAGTGCAAACCAGTAGCCTTGTCCTCGCAAATCATACATATCATAGGTGTTTCGTCTTCCTCGTGTTCTTGAGGTGGCATCGGTGGTGCAGGTGGAGCGACTGATATCGACTGCGATGCCGTCTCGGACTTGACGACTCCTCCGTTTCTCTCCCACGTTTGACCGGACCCGGAAGCCGTCAAGTTGAGCGCTTGCATCTGTTGCGCGGCCGGTAATTGTGTCATATCGCCAGCCCATAACCTCTCCATATTGAGTGGTGGACCGGAAGAATAGGAAACGGAGGATGGTTTGCCCCTGGACTCCTGTCCGAGATTTAAAAGTAGCTGGGCAGCCGACTCTTCTGAGGAGGAACAGGATGCCGCCGCGGCCGTTGCCGTCCACGAAGCCGCTGGCGGTGGTACAGGGTCCAATGGTGGCGCGGACCATATCATCGTCCGAACGCCACCGATTTCACCCATGATCACAGTGGGAGGTGGTCTTGGGGGCGCTGGCGTGGGCCTTTGTGCCGGTGGTTTCATCGTTTCGCCTGAAATAAAATATGTCGTATTTCGATTAAAATCTTATTCTAAATTTCTATTCCATCAACTGAGCAAGATTGAATGAAATGCTACGTTAATACAACGTGCTTAATGTATTAGACTCGGATTGAATGACAAGTAAGAATATCTATCGTTATGACTGATTTCTGACTTACACGAGGAAGCTGTACTAGTTGCCCCCGTGCTCGTGGAAGTTGCCCCATTCCCGCTACTCCCAGTACTGCTGCTCAAACTTGTACTGCTACTAGTGGATGCAACTGCAGCGTTCTGTCCATAGTTAACAGCGCTACTGATGACCCCGTTCAATAGCCTTTGCGTAGCGAACCCCTGTATACCGTTGTTTTGTGACCAAAATTGATGGTGAGCTAGAAGGTGAGGTGGCACCGAGGGCACTCGGGGTCTCAGCGGTGTTGGCTGTGTTTGCGGTTGCTGTTGTTGAGTAGCGTGTGTCGCGCTCGCGCTAGGACTCATACTCTGGCTAGGGCTGTATTGAGAAGACGGGCTGCTCCGGTGACTAGGTTGACTGGAAGTCTCCGAACGACCACCACCGCCGCTACCACCGCCACCTCCTCCGTCAAAAACCGAGTTATCGGACTCCTCCTTGGTCTGCGCCGACGATAGGTCACCCTTGTCGGGGCTGTCGCTCCTTGAAGTCGCTTCTTGAGGCATGGGAGTCGTGGAGACCGCTTGCATCGGCGAATAAGGCGACAACCTGGTTGGTACGGGTGTACCGGAACGTTGTTGTTGATGCTGTTGCTGTTGTTGTTGTTGTTGCTGCTGCTGCTGTTGCTGGTGATAGTGCTGCTGCTGTTGCTGCTGTTCCTCGACGACTCTGTAGCCCACCATCGAAGTGGCATCAGGGAAGACTGAATCGGGTGACGCACGGTCCGAACAGGTTGTATCACGAGTTTCCAAGCCAGTTGCCGCCCCGCTTCCACGAAGAGGATCTCGCGGTGTCCCCGGACTCGGGATGCCTAGCAGATACTCGCTTTTGACTTTGACCACGGGGCAGCCCGGCGAGCTCGGCATGTTAGCCTCCGGCGACAGGGTCGAGGTGTCTGCCATGCTCTCCCCTGGAGCAGGAAAGTTTATGGGTGAAGGAGCGTCCGCCGGCTGGATCCCGAGCGGCGAGCCTGCTGATCCAAGGGATACCGGGGAGTCTGAGAAATAAGGCGTTGGTCTCACGTTTATACTCGATGGAACATTTGGCACACGTTTACCTTGGGAAGGCCGCGAATACGGACGTGATGAAGCGTGATTAGTCTTGACACGTGTACACATGATTATGGACTGCCATTTCGGTCGTGATGATCATGGCGATGATGGTGATGAAGGACGATTTTCTGACCGAAATTTCATTAACGAACGAATTTTACGATCTTTGAACGAATTAACTGGAAACGCATCAATGACGGCGATGCAATTTAAGAAAATCGAAATTGATCATTGAGATTCTTGGATGGAGTTATATTAACGGTAATCGTGCGAAATATTTTGCGATAATGTGAAAAGAAATATTTGCCTGTTAACAGGATGAAAATTGACGATGCTTGTCTATGCAAACTTAATTTGCAAGTGTTCTAAGCGCAAATCGTTGAACGAGAGATTCAGCTCCATCGCTGCAAGTAATCTCTATATCTATCTGATGTTGGCCTAATAGAGATGAACACGTTGCTGCATTCTGTTTTGACACTTCGTAACGTAACGCGTAACGTATTGATCATTACTATTCTTGCATGGTTAAGCAACCGCGTTTCACCGAGCATTAATAACAATTATTGCAGTTAGACGATTCTATCGCTTCACGCGCGATTCGCACGAGATTATAAAAGTTATGCGAGATGCGGTTCTTCTTTGTTCATTGGTTAAACTATGTGGTTCAACGATCGCGTAACCGTCTCGAACTCCGATGTTTCGCGTTAATAGGTTTGGTTTTGGTGTTCTAGGAGATATGAAAATGTTATTAATCATCGCGCATAAGCATGCCTGGTGGTCTATTACGAAGATTAATAGCACTTATCACGATAGCCTGCCAATCCGAGGTTTTATAACGTTGACAGACGAGTTTCAAAAGAACCATGTCATAGTTTGTTGCTCGTACTCATCTGTTTAAAAATCAAACCGAACACCTTCAACTTTTGTCGTATTGCTCTTTCCGATGTCGATGTTTGACATATTAACTGACCGAATTACGGTCGAATGACGGAATTACGGTATTATACTGGCAGAAAAGGAATACCATGCTTTACAATGAAACAAATACTTGTATTTTACTATTGTAGGGGTACATGAGCGTAGTAAAAGTCAAGTTGAAATGGAAAATTCAAATTTGGGAGAGGCTCATATTATTGTGCCTTTGAATACTAACGTTGTTTCAGGTTACAGGGTCTAGAGGTAAAAGAACTTTGAACAGATTGTTATTGCCGTTTCTTGTAACCTTCGGCCACAGTTACACAACAAGATCAACTTTTTTGATGGTAGCGTTCATCGATATAAATGTATAAACGTGCTCCCCATGTCATTAGTATTGTTATCCTTTCTTCGATTGGTATAGTAGCATGGAGTGACCGACGATTACAACCGGCATACACTATCTCAGTACTTCCCATGGCAACTTTGCATTTATTAAAAAATATTAGAATCTAATTTAAATTTTGATAGCAGAATGAATACTACAAAACTATCGATTAACGATGAAAAAAGTAAACTTTCCACATAAAATAATTTCCATTTTAAAACTGCTAATAGATTAAGATTAAGACTAATAGAATAAAAGGTTTATATATATATATATATATATATATATATATATATATATATAATATATAATAAAAACTTTTACTTTCATTCTAATTATATTTGTATTAAAATAGGAAAATGTGGCTATCTTAAAATCAACTTGGATATTCATAAACGGAACGATCAAAATATTTCCGTCGTTTTAATTCTATGAGAAACTTGGCGAGAGCAGTAACATTGTGGCATGTAGTACTAGTTTGAAATTGTTCAGTCGTGGAATGGTTTTCCCTTTATACTGTGCCCTAGGGTGCGGGAAGTGTTCGAGATTGCACGTGCAGCTGCAAGGATATTTTGCAGCGAGAGCAATTTACGCGACCAACACGAAAGTGTAATACCCGTTCGGAGTGCTTAGATCGTGAAAAGGATGTGGGGACTACGGTTGTTCGTGTAGGTCAAGGAAGGAATGCAGTTGACAAGGTCGGGTTGTGATTGTAGGTACCTAGGTACTAGTTCTCACAGCTATTAATAGACCGATCAGCGTGAAAATCGGTTCCCGTGGATTATTCATTTACCGCCTTTCATTGTCTTCCTCTCGTTTAGATATCCCCCCTCCCCCTTAGGAACGGTTGGAATCGATTCCTTCCGCCGGTTATTCAATCCTGCTTTCAAGCCTTTCGATTCTGATCACGTGTCGCGTAACTGTAGGAGACGACGAGAACTTCATTCATCATCAGCGAATGAGTCGATGATCAACGCGACAATCACAGCGAACAATTAATAATGTCGATGTTACGAAGATGATCGTATGTCTGTCCTTGCATGATTAATACTTAGCGCTCAGAGTACCGACGTGCTATGGTTTGGCGTTATTGTGGGGGCCCGTAATGGATCAGTATAAACTCACATTTGCGTCCTTTATTCTTCTTTGTCGTTTAAAAATGTGCTGGTTTACTTATAAGAACTGATATAATTGTAAATATAATGGCGGCTGTAAAAATTGAATTGTCGAAAAATATAAATAAACAACAAAATATTTAGCTAAAATAGTTCGCAGAACTAGTTTTCCATTGCTGTTTGAACAGCGTGGAATAAAAATCATATGAATAAAAAAAGAAGATAGAAACTGAAGTTTGTTTTAGGTATATGTAATAAAATAGAAATTAAGTCTAAATTTGTAATATGAGCGAGAGTATGCTTTTTCCTCGAGCTACAGAATTGAAAACCCATAAAAGAATTTACATAAACTGAACGATCTGACAAAGTTCTTAAGAACGTGGGTTTAAACTGTTCCAGGCACGAATTTCCGAAACTTAAAATTGTCTGTTTACCGAATATCGATGAACAACGGTTATTTGAACCGTAGCAGCAGTATCGATGATCTAGCATCGCATACGGGGCCATTATCAGGTGAGATCTGAAGTAACGACGGAAGTCGAAATAATTTTGATAGGGTAACATTGAGAAAGCGTTGTACGGATGATACAAATAGGAATACGATGGAAAATTATTCAACGGTGTTCTTAGCGGTTGAAGTGTTCTTAGATTTATGTTCAATGAGTTCCAGTTCTCCATACGATGAAGATCAGACGTGAAAAACAAACTATTTTTCAATGTAAAGTCCATTGTTTCGTCATCGTAGATATTCAACTTCTCCATTACGTTTTCTATGTATGTATCGTTGATATTGAACGATTGCTCAAGCTTCGTAGAATGTACATATGTAAGTACTTGTTGCGTAGAGTATCACAGTTCTTTGTTAAACTCAATTCTCTCCGCCGATTGTCTCCGGTAACTTTGATATCCTTGCACCTCTTCAAAATGATCATGTTTGATTGGTATATGGCCCGTACGTTATTACGGGCTTATTACTTTTAGTATTCTTGTTAAAAAATATCCTTCCATGTTGGCACGTATTATGGATAAATATTAGATTTAATTTTAATGCAAAATTTTTGTGTACTTCGGTTGGTACAAAAGCGTGCTATTAATCTCACTTATTTGCTTGTCACGAATAAAAACCTTGTATCAAATTAAATATGTAAATCTTTAATATATATTAAATAGAATATAGATATATTATTTTGATAACAACGATCACGTACTTTTTGAAAGTTTATAAAAAATTATATTTACGTAAGGTTTATGCAAGAAGCAGCTTTCAGTAGAATAGCATATCATGGGTCAGACGCATCGAAAAGCATCGATCCCTTCCTTCATGCGGTTCCAGTCGACTAATATCATCGGCTCTAAACTAGAGTTTCAATAAGCATCCAGTAATTGATGTCGCCGTTTGTTTTCTATTCTCTTTATCATACATTTTTCATTTTCAATCATAATGCGAAGCAAAGTACAAAATAATAAATTTAATAAAAAATAGAATCAATATAGAATGAAACAAAACGAAAAAGAATAGGAACAACATGTCGTGTTAACATTATTTAACCAGATCGTAACAAGTTAGCCGCAGCACATTCACGAACATGATGAGAAACTAATCAACTAACGTATCCTATTGTCACGTTAAACACGATCCGATCGATCTTTTATTTCCAGAATATGAAGAAAATATCACTTTCCTCGGTTACTATGTTGAGATACCAAGAGCGATTGGTACTCGTCCAAGTATTTTTCCATATTGTTACATTCATAAAACACTATACCGTTCCGGCCGGCACACGTCACCGTGTAATTGCGTCGCACGTTCCTCCGCATATGACGTTGCTCGCGCGTGGCCCCGGAGCGAAAGATCAATGATTCTCCAAGATGTGGCTCGCTTGGAATACTCGTCCCTCGGAAAACTGGCTCATTCATGTGCCATCTCGCGAACGAACCGTCCGTCTTCGGTAAAGGAAGAAGAAGAACCGTCAACTTTATCGTATGAAACTCGATCCCGCATACGCCCTTCCAAATCGACGTTATTTCTGGCATAACAACAATCCAGGTTCACCGTCGTTACCATCGATTCGGCTTCCGGCCAACGACAGTCTCTGACCTCTAATCGCCGGTAAATCGAGGGTCATTGGTATCGGTTACATTTGCGAATGATGTTCGAGGAATCAATGCAGCTTAATTAACGCACAGCTGGTCATAGATTTCTTTCACCACAAATTATTAGCTCCTCTGTTTTGTTCGTCCAATGGTTAACTATATTCGTTAGATTTTCGATAGCTTGTGCGTGGAGGACACGATAGAAGGTGGTTTATCGCGTGCTGGCGCAAGTTCAGACGAAGCCGAACTAGCATCGGTGCACGTCCGGGAAACCGCGTGGGTTGATATTCAACCCTGCAGCACCGCTAGCAACCAGCACCCCCTCCCTTTCTGAACTTACTACCTTCCCTCTTCGCGCTACTCACTACACAGACGCGATCGCGATGCCTCAACTAGCCCCACGGCAACCAGTCCTTCATAACCGACCACTCGAAATCGTGTTTAGGAGACACAATAATAGAGGCGTTTACAGCGTTTCCCTGAAGTCGCCGATGAGTGAATCTGGCCGAGCATAAAGATTTTCAAGAAAGGGAACTGCGTAAAACATACAATTTTATAGTGACGGACGTTATATGTGTTAAAGTTTGAGAGTGTCAATGATTGGAGGGGCATAAGAAGTTGACACTCTTGGCACGATATTAGAGCAGCTTATTATCTCACGCCTGTCTATCATTTTGTTAAGTTATTAATTTTTTGTCGTTGCTTACTTTAGATGATAGATATCTAGGTACATATCAGGTCAGTCTATAAGCTCATGTGTATTTTTATCCTGTTATTAATGTAACGTAATGTAAATAAAAAATAATGTAGTTTATTATTTCTTGCCTTTAGTAGATCCATGAGAGATTTCTCATTGCATCGTCACATTTGTCTCCCTTTGCAGATAGGAACGTTTTATTGCCTTTTTGTACAATTTATTATCTCGAGTAGCTTCGCGGATTTTACGATTCCCCGATTTGAGATTATTTTATTAAATTAGTCATTTTAGTGGATTCAATTGTATTTGGAAACGAATATGCGCGTATTTCTTCAACGTTCTTCAAATAAAAGATGCATGGTAAAATTATGTAGCTCGACCGATGCACGATGACAATGCGACTACACGCGTAACTAAAATGCGAGTCAACTTTGTTGACACCATTACTTGAATAACTCGCGTTTATATTGTTGCAAAACCACTAGGCAGCATTGGAGGTGATCCAGAAACTTTATTTCGATAAATGTTCGCTGAGTGGAAAGATATAATAAATTCGTAGTGCAGACCACCAGTCTAGGTTCTAGAAGTTTGTGCTCTCGTATGTAATGTAATGTAATGATACAGTTACTCGTTTATGGTTTTCAAAGCGGAACAGATGAAGCATGATTGATGTTACACACGCGTTTTATACGACATATGTGGTGTAATGTACGCATGTTATGAAAATCGGAGCAATAAGGGTATCAAATATGGCATTATGGGCGGCAACTAATCATTACAGTTGCGCTGATCACTTTCATGGCTCGTTCTAGGTATTCTCAACAAGAAAAGATTGCTCGCTCGCTAAGCTTTGGTCGGACAATGATATACGATTCCTCTCAAAGACACGATTACGACAGCTGTTGAAATCTCGATACGATATTGTTTTGCTCGTTTTACAATTAACGATTACTGCTCAACAATTAGAGATTTACGAGTGTTCCAACTTCTCTAGTCCTGACAACGTCATTCAGCTTGGTAATCACACGTTTTACCATTGTTGAACGCAGAGTTGAATTATACCTTGTCACCCATGTAATTCCCTTCACAAGCAAAGATACCTAGTGCAACGCGCGATAATGCGCCGATAACAATTCAGGAAAACTTGAACTTTCATGATAACGATTTCCTGACAAGGATGAACGATCGCTGAGCGAGATGTGAGTGTTCTATTCTATCGTTCGTCGTGTGACTTATCGATGAAACTATTTGATGCTATATATAATTAAAATGGAACTAAACCGAAGTTTTCGTATATTAATCGTTGAAAAATGAAAGGGGAATGTTACTAAGATTAAGTCGATAAAATATAAAGAGACGTTTTGTGATCCGTCGATGAGGGGTAACATATTTTACACACGATATATGTTCGAAATAGACGTCATTAAACGAAAAGGAAAGAGAAAATGATTTCTTACCGTCGCTACTACATCGGGAGTCGACCTTCCTCCTTTTCAACTTGAGGTCTTGAAACAAGCTCATGTTGTCTAGCTCACACGGGCTGCTCGTAAGGGTCATAATTCCTGCAAATAAAACGATAGGCAAAGGATTAGGTTTATCGGTTGATCGTTGGTACACGAGTTTCACACGTATTATCTTGTTATAGTAAATATATAAATGTAATATATGAAGGTAGGTTCAAAGGATCGTACAAATTAAAGTCGCGATAGATGCCTCGGCAGTATCTGTCACGAAAAACATCTTCATTAATCATGAACCGTCTAGTCACGTTCCTCTTTCATTATACAGCAGTGATATATAAATGAATGGCACGGTGAAGCTTTCGCGTGGATCAAGTTTCAGCACAGAATTCATGAATAAAGAGCAATTCACACGGCAGTGATTGCTCGGACATTCTACGTATTGTTACGTAAATCATTACATTGTTAAAATATAAAGCACATTTAGTACATCTTTTACAAACTCTGTTGAAAAGGAGAATGTTGTTTTTGTTATTTTTATGTTAAAAATAATACTGGCTAACAAAAGTTGCATATTTAAAAAACTATCTAAAGCTTGAATTTCCAAGCTGTGGTTCGCGATGTCTAAGAGGTTCGTAAAGTGTTTTTCGGAGGACCAAGACCAGAATTTATTCTGAAATTAATAATAGCTGTTAAAACTAGCTTCGTTTGACTACTAAAAATTCCTTTTTATGGATCTATATTGGGGATAGACTCGCCAGTTATTTGACTACTATGAACAAAAGTTATGAGTCGGAAAATTTTGGGAATGTTGTTTTAAATAAACTTGCATCTGCTTCTGTAAATTTCTATTGATAAAGATACCAAAAACGACGATAAAGGTTATGTCATGCGTGACTCATTACTAAAGAGCAACTTTCTCACAAGTCGTTTCACGCTTCTCAATACGAGATTACGGCTTTCCCTTCCTGTTGTTCGTTCGAGAGCGCTGGCTGGTGGGTCCACAACATAAGACGCTTCTTGACTATTAGTGATGGAAACCATCTCGCTTGGCCGAGGATATCGGCTATCGCAAAGAGAACGGATTGAATGTGAAAGTAGATACGTGTGTCGGACGCACGAGTTTGCGATTACGGCGAACACATAGCGTTCGCCATTAACCCCTCTTTAGCCAATAGCATACAATTGGATCGTTGGATGGGAGTATCTTTGAGCGGCACTACACGCAACGATATGATTTGATGCCGATCCATCGTAGAATCGACAAATGAATCATAGAATCGTGATAAGCTTATAAAAATTTCACGAAATCGTATAACTTCAACCAATAATGAACAATAGAAGTTGTAGAGTTTTACTGATAAACGATGTAAGTAAGTATCAGGAAATTAAGGAATTACTCTTTTGACGGGAAAGGATATAAATTTCATACTGTAAAATTTGGAATAATTTACTTTAGCTTCTCGGCCTATTTAATTAACAATAGTCGACAATCTAAAAAAAAAATCGAATTTTACTTAGTTTGCTCTTGAATAAACTCGAGTAATAAGTATTTGAAGACGATATTCAAAATACATATACATATGTATATTTCAGAGTCATCGCTCAGATATCATAGATGAACGAATAAGTTGATGAATAAGTGTCGATTTGTGCACCAGGTCAGTTTAACAATGCTCGTTCACTCATACAAAGTGTTCTGATAATGATGAATCGCGTCTTATCGTTGTTTGCCTGCTGTTTGTAATTAATGGTCGACAGAGACGAGAGGCAGTTTTACGGTTGTACGCGAGAGAAATGGTCTATGACACACCATGGGTCGTTTTAATAAACGCGATGTTGCGGATAATACGGGCCAATCGTATGCGAACGCTCGATTCATGCAACCACGTTTGCGTGTAGTGCGTTTGGTGTGGTTCTGGCGGCCGTTTCGAACCACCTATCGTATAGAGCGATACTGGATAATTGATGTTGGCCGATATTAACGTTGGCAGGTGATTTTTCTTGGGAAGGGAGAAGGAAAGCATTAATTCATAAAAAAATGTTTAATCTCATTGATGTAGGTACTCGTATTTAGAGCTGCAATCCATTTTTACGAACATCTGTGACATTTGGAATAGGAGATCTGCCAGATAGGAATTAGAAATTAGTGTAAATACGTATACCAACTGAAGATTGCACAACAGTCTTGTTAAAAATTTTTATTACGTTGCTCTAATGACGTCCACTAGGTGCAAGTATATCATTTAAGAAATACGTTTATCCTGCACATGTCTTGTCTGTGGAGTCTTGAATTTCCATTTATCCTTAACAGTGTTTATTTCATCTTCAACTTTGTGGAAGTTTAAATTTACAAACATTTGATAACGATCATCCACGCCCCCTGGCTTGCAACCAAGTCAAGTTTTCTACGCTCAGGCTTAAGCAAATAATCGCGTATCGTAAAATCACGGAACAACTTTCTCTCTCATGTCAAGTACTCTTACAGATCGAACAATTTCTCTTACATACGACTGCTCCATGTTAAGCAACAGTCTTTTTCTGTACGATCACAATTTTCTGTACGATCTTGTCGGAAGTTTTATACAGGGTGGCGTACGCAATTCGAACAAACTGTGTTTTTAAAATAGTTAGAGATACATAAAATGGCATAAAATTAATTCCATACTAAATATAATTCTACAACATTTCATTTTGCCTTATGTTACTCTTTTCCATGTCTAACTACATCTTCCATTTTTAGTTGCACGAGATTGCCTGTATTTAAAAATATTTCCCCTTCCCGTTTTGTCTCGTATGTCTACGCGTTTCGCTGCCTACCCACAATGATCGATGGGACAATGTATTCGAATTTATTGGAAGAAAACGAAAAGAATGAAATAATTCGATTATGAGCAAACATGCGAAGACGTGCAAGTGCACCTAATTGCGTTTCGCGCGGATAGAGCGGTCCATGTTCAAGAGCGCGGCAATTTAACGCAAACTATCGATTCCCCTATACATTCTATCTTATATTTATCTCTGAAACACCGCTTTCCGTTGTGCAGTATCCAACTCGATTACAAGCAATACACCAAGTATTTCCGATAAACACGACGCCACTCGAACGCGTAGCCGTTGGAGCGTCACGTACTGTGGTTGTGCGCGAGCAAAGGCGAACAGCTCTAGCAGGAAGCTGAGAGAACGAGCCCCTTGGCCGCAATCAAAAATACCAGTAGCATCGGAAAACCAATGGATTCGTCGCGAAACGCTGCAATGTACCAATACCCGGTCAAGTGCAGCATAAGTGTAGCGAAGTTACAGAAACGAGCTAAGTGCCACAGATGTAAACGTAGCTTAAGCTAACTTCAGAGCCACGTGGGCGGGTATATGTGTAGTAGGTTTGTGCGGCACCAGATGGCGTTTACGTGTACCATACATGGACGAAGCGCATCCACGATCCACGGCCACAGCAACGCTGGTGCGCCTGCGCGCTCACATACGGCAAGCGGCACTAAACGGGTGTGCGTGGTGGTGCAGCGGGGTCCTTGCTCCCTGGCGTATGTGGGTCAGCAGTCTCACACACGCTACTATTCTTGCGTAACCAATGCATGCATACGACCGACAGCTGCCGCCACTGCGGTGTGCACATGCACACACCGAGACGGAAAGTGCAGCCAATGCACTAACCTACGGTCTCTTCTTGCGAGGCCGCTGGCGCGGCGCAGCGATCTTGTTGTGTATACGCGAGTATGTGCATGTGCCCGCGCCTCTGTGTCGGGCTCAAAGCCACGCAAGCTCTCGCTATCTCGGCCAAGCTTTTTCGAGGTTCGCGCTTTACCCCGATACTCTTGGTATTTGCTTCATTAAACGTGGCGCTGTCGCAAAGAAGGAGGGAGACCGCTAGGGCTTTTCAAATATATCGTGCCCTTTCTCTTCTTTTTATCTCGGTGCTCTTCGTCGACCGCTTCTACGAGGCTTTTAATTGAACATCGGAAGTCGCTCGATAATTGGAAAGTTGTGTAACACGTTATTATCACATGTTAGGTGTATTCCTCTGTTGAATGGGATTTTCGCGAGACTTAGAATCGATTGCTCAACTTTGTACGCTTATTCTTGTAACTACATACATTGGACTTAAAGTCGAGCGTGTTATATTTCCTTTATCAAATTATTTAAAAAATGTGTTCGGTTCGGTAATAGTTCTTGACAAAATTGTTTACTTTATATCTTATACATTTACATTTTACATAAATGTTGCATCTTTTTCAAAATATTCACGTAAGTTGTCAGACATCTTCCTTCTTGTGTTCTTTTTGTTCAGAGTTTATCTTGTTTAAAATGTTTCTCTTTTGATTAGAATATAAAGGACCGTATACAACAATATTTATGCTTGCAACGTTTAGTATACCCATGGTTTAGCAACGCTTATGTAATCGAATGAAAGGTTAGAGATTTTGTTTTACATAACAGGAAAGTAAAAATATTTTTTAATCGATCGCGACTTCGAGGTAATCGCATGTTACATTTTCCTTCGTATCGATATTTTCTCCTGTGTCGTGTAAACCGGTATAATTATTTTCGTAAATCCATTTCCTGGCGGTCGTAATAGGAACGTAACCGTAACAGGAAGTGCCCAAGCTGCATAATCCATCGCGTGATGATTGAATGAAAAGCATTAATATTAAAGAGTAGATTTAAACATTCAAAACCATTCTATCTACATAAATGTTTCATTGCAAAAGATTCTTTTTCACACCTATAGCCTCTGTTATTTTATTTCTGTTTTTTAATTAACTGTTACTCCGAAACTGATCGTAACAACGGTTTCACCGTAAAGATAAGAATGTCGTCAAACTGTTTTCTATATACAAATAAAAAACCTTAGGATTCTTCTATATCATATTTCTATCCAGTTAACAACATCACGAATCTAGTGAAACAGTGCCGCGTAATTTTATGTACCACGGGTAGATTTTAACGCTATAGGGGCCACTGATGGTGAAAGTGACTCTCCCACGCCATGACATCCTAGATCTACAACTCCCCACTCGAATCTGTCCGACTCTAGGCTCTCTGTTTCTCGTGTTTGGAGGCTCTGCTACTCATTTTTTTCTCGGCTAACTCCCGTTCAAGTATCCTGGCCACGCGATTGGTTCTCGCGTCATGCTACAAGCAAACGAATTCCTAACAATGGTAATGAGTCGCGGATAAAATAATGCCGCTTTGAACGATCAGGAAATCTCTCGGGGCGTGATTTAGGATGTATCGTGGAATTAATTAATTCGTGTGAAAAACACTGCTTTTCCAGAATCAAAATTCTAAAGCTTGTAGGAAGTTCAATGGACAAGATCAACCCATCGCTTAGAATCTTTATTATTATTCGAAGTAATCTGCCCAGAATACAAATAGAATCTCTTTTCTAAAAATCATAGTATTTTCGATGCATCAATGTGCAGAAATATTTATAGAATCGCTTAAGGCTTATACACATATAATGTAGTCGGTGGTCGACCACAAGAGAAATCGAACGTGTGAAAAGTCGAATGCCGAGCTTTGCGCGTACTTTATCGCCATGTGTAGTACCGTTATTTGAAAAAGCGAGTTATCGCTTATCAGGCCAGGTCCTCACGGATGTGAAACCTCGTTTTCAACCGTGTCCACCTTTCAACCGACTTATCGGAGGAAGGAAAACGACGCTGCTAGCGTAACGATACACCCTGCGGGAATACCAATTTAACCTTTAAATCAGTTAGAAAAAAGCGCTATAGTTTTTACACCGATGAAATTTTCATTCTGGAAACGTATCTCCGTAGAATGTCAAAAAATGAATCCCGGTCTCGCTTCGAAGCAGTTGGATTGAGTCTGCGTTCCTTCCTAGTGGCGCAAAAAGAGGATTCTCGATTGAACTACGTTCACCGAACTTTCTTTTTCACATGGAGAGACGAAGGAAGACAGGAAGGAGAACAAATAGGAACACACGAGGAACTCTGTTTCCTCGTGTGTATTTCGTGTTATCTCAGACAGGTTGGATCGCTCGCGGGACTAAGGAAACGGCATTGTCGTGTAAGAAAGTTCTTCGTACACGTATCACCGACAATAGGTCTGCAATAATGTCCGCTACTAACGTTCTTCCAAAGCATTGTTTCAAAGATTTGTCGTTTATTCATGCACTGAGATCCATCGGGGAGTGTCCTTCGGCGCTCGTACGACAATGAAGCAACGTTATAAATATTCCGTTTTAATTTTTCTTACGAGGGAGAAGAAGGAAAAGGGAAGCGTTGAGGCAGGAGGCACAGGAATCGTGTCTCTCGGATACTCGTGAGTCGGGCAACCAGTGAGAACGGCCAGTGAGAGTCAGAGCTCCGTACGTTGAACCTCCGCAGTGAAAGTTTCTATTATACCACTGGCCTTACCTTACTTTTCCTACGGCAAGTTCTGCCGTGTTGTGTCATAAGGCGACGAGCAGCGTGGAAACGTCGAAATTCGTTCCATCGCCTCCGTCGTATTCCATTACTTTCAGACAGAGCCAGAATTTTTACACGTAAGCTAGACTACTAATGATACGGTTCTTCGGAACGTTGTCGAATCGTCAGAAGCAATCCTCGTGATTTAACAATTTTGTTGTTCCGCAGAGAAAACGAGAAGTCTGGTTTCGTTGAACTTTAATCGACGTTCGATCATTTCAGAAGGAAAGAATGATTTACTGCGTGATCAATTTTCGTTTCATATAATTTCATGAGTATTTCTCCGCTTTTCGTGCGGAATCAACAAACATGCTACCTTAACGAGATTCTTATGGATCATTAGATTATTTATGAAGCATAACATGTTCTTCGTTGCTCTTGATCAATTTTTTGAACGTACGAATCGTCGGATCAGCGCATAATTGCTTTTAAACATTGCAACACATTGGCACAACGGTGTTTCGAAACAGCAGGAAGCCCGTAGAAATATTTCGTTCACGAAAAATCCTGATAGCTCGGTATAAGGCAATGCGAGTGAAGTTCACTTGTTACGCCACGACAGTGCAACGAAGTTTACCGATGGAGGCTCGAACTGTTGCAATCTGGAGCAAAAGTCGGTGTTGCGAAGCTACAAAGAACCCCGTGGTTCCAGGTTTCTATCGTTTACGCAATCGATCGTACTAGAACTCTGACTATCGCTTAGGACTTTGCGCTAAGCAAAATATTCTATTCGTAGCTTCCGCTACGAAAAATTGTAATATGTGGAGATATATAATCAAAGAATCACATATAGAGATATATAAAAAATCAAAAAAAGTAATTTAAAATCTTGCAATAATTTTCCAATTTAAAAATTATAAATAAGCTATATAACCCGAGATTAAATCGTGTATTGCTGAGAAAGAGGATCAACTTCTACAATGATTTCTACAAACGATTCGTGTTTCGTGTTTTGTGTTTCCAATGACGGTCGAGAAGAGAATAAATCTGGCAGCATTCTGTATCGTTCGTATACATATGGTCGGAACTGTGATTCAAAATTAGCGAAACGCACAATTGTGAAATTGCAGTGTTATTGACCTGGTGGATGCTAACAAACTGACATCTCGTTGTACCTCGGAAATTAATTCCACAAAAATTCGCCCCACGATTATCATTAGAATCGGTTTATAAAAAAAACCACTAGAAACTTTGTCAAATGATAATTCAATCCTTGTGAATTCCTATCATTCCCCAAAGAACAGATAGTTCTCCGTTAGAACGACAATCAATTGACTATTCGCGTAAATTTAATCAGATTTATCCGTGATACTAATCGATTACTACTTCATTAATTACCATATTCGTCAGCTTCGAAACGACGTAAAGGTAGTAGTACATCGTTAAACAAAATTTTATACAACCAGTTTAAAATAATAGTCCTACCTATGTGACGACCTTGTAGAACACTCATCTTCGCGCACATGATATGCCACAGTACGAAACGAAGCCTTCTATCGAAGTATGATATCCAACCGTCTTTCACGCTCGTCACTCGTCTCGATATCGTTCGATCATCGATCGTTCGTCCACACGATACTACGTACAGATTCGCGATTGGGTCACTTCGTCTGCAATTAAACACACGTAACAGTCCCTTCGAGAATCGGATCACGTGAGTTCGTTTTTTCTTTCAAAATCCACATATTCATTTTAGTCCAAGTCTCGACAATCGTTGTCCAGAATCGAGATCTCGATGTCACTGCATTCGTCGCAACAACAAGTGTCTAACGGGAAATAGAATCATCGAGAAACATTCGAAGTCGGAAATCGGCGAAGATTTCGGTACGATTCGTATCTACGATTATTCGACGAGTCGAAGGGGGAACTCACGGCCACGATAAACTTTCCTGAGAGTCCGGAAGAGACGACGAAGCAGTCGCGGCGCGCAGGAGCCCGAAGTGAACGCCTCGCACAGCCCAAAGTTTTTGGGGCAGCCAGTTGTGCGGGCCACGCGATCCACCGAAGTCATGGATCCACGGTGTTGGGTGGTGGTGGCACCAGTGACCTCGATACCAACCGAGGCCCTCCAATCCAAACGCCCAATGCCAAAAACTCGACACGCGTATACGCGAGAACTTTCACTCTCTCAAAGTTCTTCGTGATAGCTGGCTCAAGTGGCGGAGCATCATAAGATGGGAATAACAAGTCGAAATGATTCTTGAACGTGACCTGCCGAATACACGATCTTTTCTTAAGTTATGCGATTCAAATTAGATAAGTCAGTCCCTAATGGAGTGTTACATGAGAGGTTCGTTTCTTTCTTGGAGCAGAAAAAATTGTCGCTACTTTTATCGATTAAAGACTTTCACCGAGGGAGCACTCGATAGTAGAAAGACCAATGAAGGGGAACGAACAATTCGTCGGACAGCTCAAAGTGACGTTCGAAGACGATCACCGAAGCGAAAAGTCGTACTAGAGATCAAGTAAGAGGAGCCGAGAAAAGAAAGCGATATCGAGACGACCAACCATCGTGCTCGATCGGAAAATTTAATTAGTTCATTGGCGAGAAGCGGATTGTGAAAAATTGCACGAATGGCGGTTACAAAATATATCAACGCGGAAGAGTCCGTGTAAATCGTCGACTAACCCCGGCGCGTTACATAAACATGTTCGAGCGCATTTAGACGCGCGTATGCTCGAAACACGGGGAAAAATCAATCTCCAAATAAAGAACCGCAAGAAAGCGATGTTCTTCTCGCGTCAGCTTTTCTTCTTGTTGTGATTTCACTTTCGATCGATACGCGTGTGATGTATACCTGATAATTGTGCGTGCGACCAGCGATCGCTGTTGCGCATCTTCGAACTAGAAAGGGTACTATAGGTCGATGATATACAATACCGTCTATAAATATCCGAGCTTTTATGGATTTAGGTATATGATAATAAAATACAAATTTTATCAAAATATGTAAATTAATGACAGATCAGTAACTAAAAGTAGCATATACTTACTGTGCTTTTATGGAGTCAACAGACTGTAAATTTGGATTATATGTTAAAAAACTTGACAGTAGTTTTAGTAATTTGTCAATATGTTGTTCTAAATATTACTGTTTGAAATAATGTCAGTTTAAAAGAATTCCCTCTACCTGACTCGTAGTTTAGAATTTAAAGAATTGTTTCTAAACAAGACAAAATAATTCCATGAACTTTGAAAATCAGTGTCATCGCATCACGATATACTGCTGTATATAGGTAGTTGTAATGATTATAAGGAATAAAGATACTGCATTTCATTTGCGATGTTAGGATTAAATTTCATCCTATTAAAAGCAAACAAGAATTCAGATACTTTTGAGCGGTAATGTACTTAGATCGGTCAGTGTTTCATTCGTAACCGATAAGAAAGTAAGGAAAGTCTTTGGATGAAAGTTTCGACGCTGATCTCGTGCGGTGGCCGTTCGATTTCGGGGAAGTAGCCTCCTTTTCTTCTTGTTCATCTTTTACTTCTTCTTTTTCTTCTTCTCTTTCTTCTTTTCCTTAGTCTTCTTTTTCTCTGTGCCAGCGTATTTATTCGACGAAAGTAAAAGTAGCAGAGGACCTTGTGGTAGAACGTCGTCATCGTATATGACATCGAATCCTCTTTCTGCGTCTTCCTTCTCCCCTGGTCCCTCGTTACGGGCGTCCTCGCTGTTTTGGGATACCGGTTTTCGGGCGAAACGATACCATCTTACAGGAAGATTGAACCTGGTGAAAACCGCGTCCTTCGTGGAACAGGGTTATATTACGTCACGCATGTCACGTTATTGCTGTCCGCGTTTCACTGCACACCGCTGATATTTCGTCCTGGGCCGATTTTTTTGCGATATAATCTAGACATGACGCGTATAATCGAAAGCGGCGAGAATCAACCGCCACTAACTACGCCATGGACCAAGAACCTTTTCGATTAGCGCGTCATTATTGTGAATTAACGGATCTGTACACCGACCAAGTTACGCAATAACCACGTGAATGATGAACTTTTACATTTAACTACGGTGTAGTAACTTTGTGCGTAGGAATGTCGGCTAGGTAAACCGGCTTACGATCACGACGAACGTAAAGGAATTTAAATTTCTTACAATATTGCAGTAGACTTTATACGAAGTGAATGGCGCGTAGCAGACTTTATATCGATATCGAACACACTTCTGTGAAGTGCGGCTTTTTTCTGCAGGAATATATTATTACATACTGCTAATCCTTACATGTATCTATACTCTCGCTATCGGGATGCTCATTTATTAACTTTGGAAAGGTTTCGGAAAGGAGATATCGGTAAATGACGAAATTAAATACCCTAGTTTAAAGTTATTGCCTATTCTGCCATTTACTCGATTATTATTCACTAATAACTTCACTATATTATTCACTCTCCTTTCCAAATCTCGCTGCTCTATTTTTTCACCAGTCTAAGATCTCCAACAACTAGCAAACGTCTAATCCGAAAATAACCGTTCTCCGAGTACAATGTTATTTTCCAGGACTCTTCCTCCAGATAAACTACAAATAAACTACACATTTCTCGTGTCTACACGATCCCAGCACCTATCACCTGTTATGCCCCTTTATCGGTTGCATAACCAGACCTGGTTGATCCATCGTAGTTCGTTCTACCGAAGTCCAGACGAAAAATAGACAGTCCTTCGAAAATGTCGCGTGATTCGCCTTTCACAAAGAGAAGACGCGGCAGTCGACGAGATTGGCCGATTCGAAAAATCGCGAAGATCGTTCTAAGGTCGGAAACGCGTTGGTAGCAGGATTTTCTCAACTAGTTTTTCTAAGCAGCCTAGACGGATGGTGCTGTTACTGGCCGCGGTCGATGTATTCGTACGTGGCAGTGTGGGCAGTGCTGCAGTCGTTCGTACCAGCACGTTGTGAGCGGTCGGCCATGGCATACTTACTGATGTCAATCACACCGGCAGGCATGCACTGCTTTATTCGTATTGGAATACACGCATGCGTGCGGATACACGCGCAGAAGACGCTTCGCTCGCTATCGAATCTCGTAACCTTTTGCCCCTTAACCCGTGCAATTTCCTCGACCATTGATATCAGGTCGCAGCTGTGCCGACGTGCCGCGCCGCGGTGATCTAAGTCTGAACTTGGACGACCCTTATACGCAACTTTGTTTCTGGAGCGGACGAAAAATTTAAAAGGGCGCCTCTGGACCGTGACCATCGACCGGCACACGAATAATCGTCAGATAAGTCCCCTCGCCTCCCGATTCCCGTTGCGCGCAAGAAACACCGCGAAAGATGGCGTGCTAGTATACTTGTTATCGTTCACTGACAACGAGAATACTGCGTATCATCAAACGCCGATTGTTCTTTTTTGATCTAGGACGACTGAAATGTGAAGTCACTACCGCATGGATACGATATCATGCCGTTTGTAACATACTTATTTCGTGGTTTATCGTATACATATAATTGAACACGAATCCCGCGTTGTTTTGTTTTTAATTTTTCGGATATTCGGGCAAATTATCGATGTAGTAGCAACGAACTATTATTGATCAAAGAATTTCTAAGCGAAGATTGCTATAATTCTCTAGGAGTGTGAAACGTTCCTTTTCAATCTGATTTTTATAGTCGTTGATTTATAGTCGCACTTTATAGTCGTTATCATTATACATGTATAAATAGCAGGTTAGTTTGTATACTGGTCGCACGTTCCTCAACCGCTTTGTTTCCTGGCAGACCTTATTCCTTCCAGGAGAGTCGGTTAATATCAAGTGCTTAGTCACGTTTCCCACTGATACTTGGCGCCATAATCGCTGCAAGTTGGCAAAACCGTATGTAAACAAGACCGGTACGTTTCAGTAAATAATTACTGAATTAGTCTACTTTCCGTTTTCTTGGATGGAGCCTGTGCTAAATACAGTACGCCACATTACGCTCCTAATAATACGTTGTATTTTGTACTTTTGTATTTAGAAGTCAGTCAAAGAGGAGTTTTATGCGTTTTTATCCGTTTCTTAAAAACGCTTGATTACGCTTTGCTAATGTTAAAGATATTTCTCGACGGTCTATGGGAAATTTCAAGTACTCGCGATGAAGTAATTATATGCTGTCTTTGCAAGGCAAATTAGATACAAATTCATGCAACGATTCGTATTTTATTGCTAATTAGATGTATCGATACTCGAACATATATTGTTATTCTTACAGATGTTCATTCATTATCTGGTAAAGAATAATATTCCTTTCTTGTATCAACGTCTCAGTTTGTGTTTGCAGATATCTTGAGTGATATTTCTTAGATCAGTACGTCACATCGCGCAGTTCTCACTCTCATTCTCACAGAAGCATTAAACGAGTGTCATTGAAAGTCTTTCGTTAATCAACGATCAAGAGTCCGTGATCTTGATGGACTTTCCTTCGATCGAAGACGATCCATCTTGCTCAGTCGTGGCGTGTATCACGAGATATCGGTACGACAACTTCTCGCGAGGTATAACGAGTTTGAAGCTATAAGGCCAACTAACGTCCGTGAGAATCGACCTCAGAACGGTCACAACATTGCGTGTCATCATGTTCATTCTGAAGTGTTGAAGACGATCTTATTCGAATAATAATTACTTTCTAATTTTCTATATCAAGCCTATAAAAATGTTTATATAAAAGTTATTAATACTTTCTTTGGTTTTATAACGGTATTCCTTGAAAATTTTAGAAACAAATTCAAATTATTTTTCAATATCGAAAATTTGGGAAGAACGTATAATTAATCTAGATATCAAAATGAAAGCCCAACTCCGTAATACTTGTAATACAAAAAAAAAAAAAGAAAAACAAAAAAAGAAGAACAAAAAATACACGTATAAGCAACTATACACATATATCACACTTGTTCAATGAAAACGATTCATTTATCCAAAAGTGACGAAGGAGGTGTAAGAACATCTTTCGGTCGAATTCTCTCCATATAGGTATATGAGGTACTAGTAGATATAATCTGTGACGCACGAATCAGTGGTTCGAACCTTTTTCGCGGATGACCGTAACTGATATCGGGCCATTCAAAATAAGGACTTGGACCTTCTCGATACCCTGGCGCATTTCTAATATCTAGTCACGAACGTGCTGTGTCATGCACCTTTCGGGAACGCGTTTCTCTCACGACGAATGGCGTCTAGGTATTCCCATTCGAATACCGGTACTTGCTGACTGCACGTGTCAGGGTCAAATGACATCATTCCGACGCAAGGATCTTCGTGATGGTGTGCCGACGTTTGTGTCGTCGTAATTCATCCCGTCGATCGTTCATGGTTCTGGTAGTGTCGGGATAGCAGTCGACAGAATCGCAAGATCCTCTTTGACTGACCGCCGTTTCGACCAACTATTCTTAATTTTTGCTCGTCTCGATATTTTTTCGACACCATAAAGATCTTTAGTTCTTTATTTTTTCCCAAATACTTATTTACATCATTGACTGCACTTGCTACAGAAACAAATGATCCAGCAAGAGTTTATAATTTGCTAAAGAGACGTTTCAAAATTTTTATGGCCGTGGCGAGTTATAGCAGTTTAAGTGGTGTTTTTTAAGTTGATGTAACTGTTCGGTTGTTTGTTTATTGGATAAAAATTCGATTGGAAATCTAGAATTGGAAGACATTAATAAAATCGGAAAATCAGAAACTTGTTTTTCACAATTGAGAAGAAGTAAGATGGTTGCAAGAAGTGTTTGTATCAAGACGAATTGAATTTACAATAATAGTAACTATGGCGATTTATGTTACAATATTATGGAAATAATGTTTTCTCTGAATGAGTGATGATTCTGAAACTATATGACATATGATAGTAAAATTAATTTTAGTGAAATCTGAAGAGACAAAAACTACTTACAATTTGAATAAAATCCTACGATGCTTAATTTAATTAATATAGTAATATTAATTAATATAATGATAATATTAATAATAGTGGCAATCAATTAAAAGTTATTAATAGTTTACTAGGAATTTCGTAGACGAATCTCTCTTTAACCTTTACTTTATTGTAAAAGTATACATTTTTCACTTTAATTATAAAAGGCACACAAGTATTTCAAAATTCTTGTAGTGTATTGAGAAATCATTATGGGAAAATACCCTATTGAAGATCAGATTGAGTCTGAAAAGCAAATCTCTGTCATAATTTCCCTCCAAACCTAATAACGTACTCTTTTAATTTATAATTTCTGTAATAGTTTAAATTACTTTCTGTATCCCGACATTATTTTCGTTCCTATGTCAGATGGTATTATAGCCATCGTAACAGTAACATAGCAGAGTTCGCACTCCTATTTCATTGGTTAATGAGTCCGGTCGACCAATCGTTCGTTAAGTTATTTTTCTTCTATGTGTAAAAGCGACCTTACCACAGGCATCGATAATATCGGACATACCGGACAAATGCATTATTCACAAAGTTCATTTTTTTCTTACAATGCATCAATCCTGCGTCAATCGTTTGTTATGAATTGCAACTCTATCTCTCTTTTCTTTGTCGGAAAACTCGAAACCGCGGTAAGTTACTTCGCGAACATAGTTTCTCGCGACAGGCGGATCGCTTAGGCTTAGATGATGAAACACAGTTGGTGTTCTTCGTAAGCTCATTTTCTCGCAAAAAACGCGTGCAAACGCTCGTTAGTATAAGCTTTTTAACAACGAGCGAAATGAGAACAGATATAAGATGATTCGTGTTCGGAAAGTAATTTTCATGCTCGAAGGTTAACTTTTCTAACTGTTATTAATCGCGAAACAGAACGTTCGTTTGATGCTAGGTCAAGACACTATCCGGCTTCAGCTTGGGTTTTAGCTCGTCGAAGCGATCGTCCAACGACATCGCACCACGTCAGATCGTGATAAAACAGCGTCTGAGATACGAAAGGCATGGCGGAGTTGGCGGATGTAACGCCGCAATTACTGGCCGGTATATTTAGTTTGAGATTGGCATAGGTGGCGAAGAGTCTGCTAGTTGTTATCTATTTTCTACGCACGTGGCCTCTATAGACCGAGATCTAGCCGGTTATAATCGGTGACACACTATGAGAAGACAGAATCGCCTTGGTGACGTTTTCGGGATTAGGTTTCTTTCCAGCCACCCTGACATCAGGTTCTCCGAGATCTGCTAACGCATAAACCCTTTATTCGTTGATCGAGTTAATCTTTCTTCTCATTGTCAGAGAGATTGTTTACGAGTTGACGGTGTTTGAAAACTAGTGACACGCATAACTAAATCAGTTTTGAGTCGAACATGTTTCGTTTAACGAGATCAACATAATTTAAAAAACACATCTCTATTGATGATGAAAACAGCGGATCAATTAATCTCCTTTACGTAACAAATTGCATTCTCACAAAAATACAAACTCAACCCAGTATCTTGACATGAAAACTTTCGATGTAATGAATAAATAATTTTCGGTAATACAAATTTCAATTCTTCTTAAATCAGTCTCACTCAAATTCTTCTGTCCTTGTTTAGACTTTGAACGATTATGTAAATTTATATTTTTACGAATATAAATATATAAATATGTCCAGTTTATTAATAATCGATATAACCAATGATCAATATATCGTACTATTCAACAAAATATAATTCATCATGATTATCGATCAGTGACAGATGAATAATTAAACGTGAGAGTTATCGTTGATAATTCAATAGAGAAAAAGGTCATGGTATCGTGTCTGAAAAGTGCGACGGACACTGCTGTCGTTTGCCGCGGATCGTAGTACGCATGATTCGACTATAGTGGAGCAGGCTGGCTGCACGTAACGTGCATTCGTACGGACGTTTGTGTCCGACCTATCTCAAGCTCCGTCATCGAGAGAGGGCGCGCGTCGAATGGCGAGGTTAGGTTAGGTTAGGGACGTCACCAGCTACTGCGCTCATCCGCCAGAATAACTTTAAGCGGGGTTGCACAACTCTAGTTCCCGCCATGTGCCGCGTGCTCCTTACTTAGCGTGTCTTTAACCGCTTTGCATAAATGCGTTGCGCTGCTTATTTTTGGCTTATCGTCTGAAAAGAACGACACCTACTAGAATCACTAGTACCAGGCTGATGACCCTATTAGTCAACATTTTTTGTCCACCGTGAATGCAATTATTTGATTCGATGCACAAGTTAACACATCGGTTGCCGAATTTTTTTATATATTTTGCATCATAACAATCTGTAGTAGCGTCACTTATTTGGAGCATGTAAAGCTTCAAAGTTTTATTGCAACGTACTGAAAAATCATTGAAAATTTCACTAATATCATTCTTTATTTTATTTTAGTACTTTTACTAATTCAGCTGTTACAGGATGCTGTTAATAAACATGTCATTCGATGTGTTATAACTGTAGATATGTTAAAGATTGATCATAGCTTAACCAAATATACATCTATTATTAGTCTTCATAGAAACCTTTTAATGAATTTTCGCATGTTGTTGAAATATAAAGCTTTCGATCTCAGACAATTTTTCGTAATGGAAAAATTTAGAAGTGAGCAAAGTAGAATCGTCTTTCTGCTAGATTCAACATCTCGCAATGCTCGAGTTCGTATAATGTATAACGAAAACTTTATTATTTCGCTTTAATCAATAGAAATAACGTAAATCGATAAAGTAACAACTAGTTAGCTATATGATAGTAATGTTTATCCCCACTTAGTTGGTCAACTCGTTTAATATCTGTATAAAAAATGACGTTTACGTTTAGTAATTTGTCATACGTCTTTGCTCATCACCGAGTGAATCTAACCGGAGATGGAAACGTCATCAACTACTGTCTTCGACCGATTAACTTCTGATGCGTTTACACGTGCCAGACTGTGTTAACTTTGGCTTCGTATCGCGCGGATTATCAAGGCAACCGAAGTGGGGCAATTGGATTTCGCGTGAACCGTAGCAAACACGAATTTCGATAGAATTTCATGTTCGCTTGAGAATTCTGTGACTTTTCTACGCATGATTTTCTCGCGCATCGAAATATACATTGTATAAAATTCTACTAAACAGTGTCACGATTGGACGCTGAAAAGTATTTCATCGAAGGGTACAGAAAGTCTCGCGTTTATTCGGCTGACGCAATCAGAAAGCTGGTAAATCTTTACGTAATTAGTGGAACAGGTCTGACCACGACGTTCCCGAACTACTAATAAACGATCCGTATATACGTAGATTTGTCTAACAATCGACTGGTGTATTGCCTCGTCTCACGTATTTATAGATTACAGAGAAACCATTCTGTCCTACCATGAACGAACGATCGTGCAAATTGATCTATGATGATCCTGAGAATAGATAGCGGCCAATTAAACAGAAACAATAGCCTTAGGCAACTTGAACGCGATACTCGTGAATCAATGAAATCGAACGGAAACGATCACTACGTATGTCGACGTTTCGTTTCTTTTAATCTTGAAGCATAATCGTTGCATCAAGAAAAAAAGGCGTTCAGGATTTAACCAGATTATAAATGATCCTGCATGGTAGTTCTTTCATGAATAAATTTCGATTCAACGTGATTAAGTATCTGGATAATTATGCTCAGAAGAACACCGTATACCTGGAGGTTTCAACTATTCGTACTGCATAAACCTTCCTAGCTTTAATGGTTTCCTCAAGGTTACCAGAATTCATTAAAAAATTATTTTCGTATCTTTAACGCTTGCATCAGCGTCCGCTGTTCTATGGAAGACACGGTGTATTTTATGTTCATCTTCGAAACTGCGCTTCCTGGTCTGACGAACGTATATATGACGTATTTGGGGAGAGGGGATTAGGATCCTTCGATGAAGTTTGCTCAACAGATTCTTACGAATTTTCGGGCGGTCGGCATCTGTCACCTGCCGAACGACCTAGACCTTTCGACTTGATCGAAACCTGTCCGATATTCATTCCTGATTATTATCATTTCTTTTCTTGCTTCTCCTATTCGTTGACTTCGCTTTCAAGTATCCAGGTACGGATGCCTATTAATTATCATATAACGTAACTAACGACACTTTTCGCGAGGAACAAGTTATTTGGTAAACATCTTTTTTCTATAAATATTTAAAACGAGAAAGTTTAGACGGGGACCAGAAAACCAATTGCTGACTTACATTTTTTCCGTTTAAAACATCCAAAACACGAAAAATGCTGGCAGAGGCGAAGTCTTGTCGAAATCCCTGCCGACGATACCGTCGCGTCGGGACGGTATTACAAAAGATCATTGACCTACCGACGATGTAGATTGTCGATCAGGTATGGAGGAAAGATACGTCGTATTACGTTAGCGTTTATATACACCAACTGTTTGCGCGCGCGCACTTCCACTCACATGTATCTACGTACTTTTATATATATATCCACACAAAGCCACACATACACGTATACACGGTCCACCAATGTTATTCGCACCTTTCTCTAGCCAAAATTTCGTTTTGCACGATGAACAATGTGTTTCTCATGTTTCGTCCGTTTTCTTAAGTATTTGCACGTGCGCTTGTTCCTCATTTGTTCGTCTCCTGCGATAGAATTCGATCCATCGAGTCGCACGAGGACGAAAGTTCGACGGCGTCAAATTATATCGATGCTCCGGCAATGATTACCGATCAAGTTGTCGGCGAACATCAGGTCCATGTGTGAGTCGATCAAAATTTATTTAATATCAACTGTCACGATAGTGACCGTGTGGGCTATTCGGTACGAAATTGCGTACAAAGTGGCAGGGTAGCAAGTTGAACAGAAATCTCGAGCAAACCAATCGGTTTCAACGTCAATTGGTTTTTAAATATATATACCTAAGGCTCGCAGTGTCCAAAACGGCGATAGAGCAAAGACTCACGACCCATTTGCACGTGCGAGCTTGCCCACGAAACTGGGTTATCCTTTGTCCTAACAGAAAACGCTTAGTTTTACATTCCTGCTTTTCCGGTTCCTCCGCGTCCTGACCAATGACGTTTAACCAGCAACGCTGCGTTGATCCATTTATTTCTTCGTTTGTCACGCAAAATCCTTTTTGTACCTTCGATACAACCAACGTGGACAACGTTGTAGTCTTTTCTTCGAGTTTTCGTCACGTTACTCTCCTTTCAGCCCCGGTTTGATTAAGTATTTCGATGTGATACGATCGGTTTGAATACAACGTCAATCTATATGTCCAGCGCGCATGATCGTGTAAAAAAGATATGAACATGTATGGAAATAATAAAACAGCGATAGTCTCATAGATCGAACGTGGTATGCAGAGCTCAAAAATAACGGACATTGATGGATTTTAGATGCTCTATAGACAATCGATTTTCAAGCATCGTTATTGCTCAATAAGCGAATCGTTGAAAATCAATAGAGTTTATCGTCGAGATATGGAATCATTCGCGGCAGTTTGGTAATCCAAAGGATCTGGGCCTGAACACGTTCTTCGTGAAATGCACTAAATGCAGGTAATTCGTGACGCTAAACCGCCAAAAAAAAACAATGATATTTAGTTCTCTGTAACGAGGCTTTGATATTTAGATATCAATTATTTTAATCGAGCCTCATACACAACGAGTCCAATGTAATTCCTTTCCCGCAATTTCTCTTTGACAGACCGTAGGTGGTTAGAAAAAAGGTTCTCGAGCCTGTTCTCTCATTCGATTCGTTTCATACTCGACGAGCCATTCTTCGTTCCGTGGTATGCATTTTCGAAAATAGCTGATCAGGGTCCACCGTGTCGTTGGTCGATGACTACTACACGAAATTCCCCTAGGGTTCGTTGCACCTTGGGTTGTGCACGAAATGTAAACTTTGGAAGTAGCGCCACGCGTGTAGTATTTACGTGTAAACACGGGCCGAGTTTATTCGGGAGTGGCGGTAGCCCTGTTCTGTTGCAACAACATTATCAAACAGACTCGTTCTTATCGCGTTGCACGCTACGCGAGCCGCATCACCATTCATACGTCAGTTTTGCACGGAGACGCGCGAAACAGCATCACTCGCATCTCATTCTCGCGCGTGCAACCACTTACGCATACGTGTGTGTGGACCGAAATGGCAGCCATGCAGCAGTTGCATAACGACTTACGTTTTTTTTTTCTATCTCTCTATGACCATTACACGGCTCAGTTTCTGTAGGAAGCCGTAATATTTTCTTAATTAAATGGCGCGTGTTCTATCTATACGCGAAGATCGGTAAAGTAACGCGTGGATTTCGCAGAAAACGATTGATCAACGCGTGACTATGAGGCCACGACTCGTTGCGCTACTCCGTGGAACGTGGACGACGATGATTCGACGAGAACGCGTTTCTAATTGACAACGAGCGTATACACGAAGCAGACGTAAATTCGACGTTGGATAAAGGGACGATAAAAATCGGGGATTAAAGAAACGTCGTCGTCGTGTTGGGGCTGCGGGCATGGATTTATAAACGTGCTTGTTTCCCGCGTTTACCGAGAATGATATTATCGATCAGGCAGTTTCAAGTTGCAATATCGAATCGTTAGAGTAATGTACGAAGAGCGGTGGCTCTTCCAATTTTGGCTGACCTCGTCACGTGATCGGCGGATTTTCCTCCGGGTTACTGGCAGTGTGCGACTCCCGATCGAGCGGCCGATTGTAAAGGTCTCGACACTCTCGAGAGTGATGGCAGTGTTCAGAATGAAAACGAAGTCGATCGATTGGCGCTCGTGCGATCCTTTCCACCAGTCTTCAAGGGTCGCGCCTTTCAAACGGCTGTTGCGGGCTCCTTTGATCGGCGCATGCTCCGCGGATTGGCACACACGGACGAGAGGATGTACGGTGACTTTGGCCGTGACGACAGCAGTAGATTAAGAAAGAGACGGAGAGTGAAAAAAGGGAGAACAAATAAAATCACAGGCAGTAGGGTAAGGTGTAAGTAATCGCCGATCTGGCGACGATTAGTCGCAATTGGCAGTGTTTTCGAGATCAGACAAACGAGGAAGAGGCTCATCAGTCGTTAAAGTTTCGTTAATCGTTTCGGCGCCACTCGCGTGCTGTAGGCATCTGTTTCGCGACGATTAATGGTAATAGTGGTAAGGAACACTTTCCTTTGAAAATTTCTTCCAACGGAGCACGAGAGAGAAGCACACGCGTGTTCACGTTCGAAATTCGTGAAATCATCGATGCGAATATTTCACACCGGGATACGAGGAACAGAGAGGTGTCGTGCATAGAACACAGAAGAGAGAGAAAGGGACAGAACGATGGTGCTGAATATTCTTGCTCGATGGCACTTCCGGTTCGAGAGCCCGTGCACTTTCTCCTGAACAGCGCGAATAGCGATCGTTTCCCTGCTAGAAGCTTTCCAGTGATCCTAGTCGATTTCTCGTGCCGCGCATATCCCCGGGTCACGAAGCATCCAATTTGAAATTCGTTCTCTAGTTCTTGCTTGCTCGCTCCTTCGCACGTTCGTCCAAAATACACGGTGACGATCGTCTCGCGATAAACGTCGACAACCACAGAGTGCAAGTCGGTAGTAGCGATCCGTTCCGTTCGATTTGTGGATGAACGGTCCAACAACAAAGAAACTCTAAGTCGATTCAGCGATACGCTGCAACGGAGGGCAATGTCTGACACTGATAATTCTAGAAATTGCAACTAGCGCCACGTTCAACCAACACGTTCTAGAGGAGTTAGCCGGGCTAATCTTTCTCACGTTGATCACTGTTCGAAACCATCGTGGTGACTGGATAGGCGAACGGAGCTGTCACGACGAGATTACACTGGAGTCAAAGCGAGGCACACGTAGCAGGTTGTCGTAGGTCACAGAACGGTCTGTTTCGTTCCTTCGAACTGGCACTTCCGGTCGAGGCACGTGGTTCCACGCGTCGAACCGTGCAAACAGAGGGACAGTTCGAGTTTTCGCGCGGGACACTTCCGGATTGTGGCAAAACAACGACGTCCATCACTATCACCATCACAGCCACCACCATCGGCACCACCTCCACCGTTTCTCACGTTCCTTCTTGCCCGAGTTCGTCGCAATACGTACGTGTGTGGCCTACGTACGTACGTCGCGTGTATGCGTGGCCCGTCCCTGTACGCGTGCACGTGTGCGCGCGTGTGCGTGGACGTGTTTCTCTCTCGTCGTACCGAGGTGTAAACCGAGTGTCGAGCTGAGTTGGCTTCGACAAAGTAGGGCGACGACTGGGACAGCGGCCACGGGCACCAGCGCTCACCGACGAGGAACCCGTGCGCCGTGCGGTGGAGGAACTGTGGAAGTGGAAGAGAGAACCCTCCTCGTAAAACGGCAGCGTTGCTGTACTACGTTCTCCAGTAGGGGAACCTCTAATACCGCTGCAACAAGCCTAGCCCGATTGCTTAGCGTTACGCACGCCGCTCGCGGAAAAACTCTATCCGCATGCTATCTACCGAGCACTGCCGTGTTACCAGATCGAAAACTGCCTCGCTTTTCGCTCTTATTCCTGTGTATCGACTATGCACCTAGTTGCATGACATTTCCTTCGCTCGTTCTTTTCTTTTCTCCTATCTTTCTTTTTTTCATTTCGACACCTTTACTCGGCCGACGAGTTGCACTTTTTCTCAGTGATCGATTTCTACCGTTTCAACTTGCCACGAATTTGATTCTTATCAATTTTCAACATCGAGTCGTTCGTTAAACAGAATTAGTCTCGCAGGCTAAGAAACATGGTAATATGTGGTCAACATTAACACGCATAGAGTTGTAATTAAGCGAGTAACACGCTTGCCTTATCGTTCGTAAATGAAAACTTTGTTACGTAACCGAACCGCGTTGCTGATAGAAACGTCGTTACTGTGCCGTTAGGGCACAAATGGAGGGAAATGCAGAAATGCAAGAGCTGCCTTCGCTCTATCCGCCGAAATTCGCCGCAATTAATAGCGTATCGCAGAATTCCGAGGACACAGCCTCCGTCGATATCTCGATGGAAACACCAATTTTAAGCGCTGAACGTGCGAATTTTACGTGATTGCGTGACACGCGTGTTACGAAATATTGTCGCCACGAACTGGGCTGTTGTCTTAAGTAGAATGCATCGCTGTAAAATTTCTTCGTGGATTTCGACCACAATACCGTTCGAAGATTAAACGTCGTGTCGGTGCATTTTATTCTTTCATAATGGTTTAGACGAGACATCTGAGTCGGTTGCGGCAATAGATTGATATTTTTAGAAATAAAATCGATCGATCGATTTTCCGCGCCCTGACTTTTGCCGAGTGTTCAAGAAAGTTGTAGCCAATTCTATATCTTAACGTATCTATTATATTGTATTAATCTCTTATATTCTGTACGTTATTTGAGTGCCGAAATATTTACTCTATTTATTATGTCTGTTTGTATACTTTGTATAAGGAGAGTTTAATTAGATTAATCTTATGAATGTAATTACCCCCGACAAAAGAAACGAAGATAATGTATTTATCGATTTTAACATGAGCGCACACATAGAAAGGAACAACGAACTGTTCAAGATTCGAGACGAAAACAGCTAAGAAAACAATTTGGAGGGAAGTATTTAGAATGAAAAGAGAAAGCAGCGAGGCATAAACTGCCTACGACTACGAGAACTCTCGTCAGCCTGTATACTGTATACTATATGTTCTTGTTATTCTTTTACGGTCTAGGCCACGATGTTCGATAACCGAAAAACTTTCACCTTCCGAACCACGTTACACTCGCGAGCCCATGACCAAGGATCGCACCGTGCGTTTTAGCACAGCTGCGACCGAGCTCGATCTCGACGACACAGCCTCGACTCTCTTGATCTTGATCTTTCGATCGGGTCGTTATATAAAAACGTGTCCAAAATATCTCGAGCAGCAGAGCCAATGAAAAGATTGCAAAAAACATACGCAATCAAAATAGTCATTATAGTATATCATATTCACGGTAAAATTATCTTTTACGTGTAACAAACGTATTTCTGTTTGTTACTGCAAATTAATTGATGATTTTTCCATTTTAATCGTTCATATAAAATATACCTGTTAGATTATCGCAACTCAACGTTCAAATTTAAATCTCTCGATTAAGATTAATAAAAACAGGGAATAATTGATACTGGAATAGTCGATACTGGAAGGTTTATATTCCAAAGAAGAGAACTTCGTTTCAATTCTTGGAAATCAAAGGGAATTCGTTTAAAGCTGTTGGACAATATCGCGACAGGAAGAACAGTGCTGCGAAAAGGAGGAGGCTGAGTGGGGGATCGTTCAGGTGGAAGGCTAACCGGAGCGCTCCTTGGAACAGTGTACGTCACAAAGATCCTCCACGTCGCGTCGCGTCGTTGCCCTGACCTCAAAACTAGCTGACTCTCGCTATCGCCGCTACAATTACGATCTCCCTGCAGTCGACTAGAATAAGCTTCTAAACGACGGCAGTCAACTATCTAATTGCCTTTCGATAACCCTACGAAAGAATTTTTCAACATTCAACCGATAATTTCAATATTTTTGGTCGAAACACCCCTTAGAATATTTCGTGTAATCGATTCCCTCGAAGGAATTTAACAAATTCTGTTGAATATTCATATGCTTCGTTTCTATAAATCTTTTTACGTTCATGTCGTATTACGTTATCTATGCAAACCTGTCACAGTCATAGGTAGAACATCTGGATATTAAGGAGTTTCTCTAAATTCTTGCTTCCAAAAGGCTTGGCTTCTCACTTTCAGCGGGATCATCAAACAGCCAGCGATTCGCCAGTCACATACAAGCATCCTATCATAAATTACCACTGGCTGGAGGTTGCGTTCAACATGATGTAAAGCCCAGATGCGAGGAGCGATGCGACGCGACGCTTCCTGTTCCGAACAATATCCCCGTTCTGTCGATCGTTTCAGCGGCAAATTATTCACGTAAGCGACACGTTGTTGAGGGCCCATTAAGGATCACTGGCACGCAGTGTGTTCTCCGTGATTTCTGACTGCGAATATTTAAGGCAGTAGAAACGCTAGATTCACGACGGTCGGTAATCGGCCGCGGTTAATGACCTTTCAGCGTGCAATTGTTCGTAACGAGCAGCTTTCGTCTCATCAGGGTCGAGACTCGTTCGTCATTTCAGCCTGCATATTCGGGTCAACTATTGTTTGTCGCGGTATTAAGCGACCGCTTCACCAACGAACAATCTATTTCCGGTGACGGATAGTCAGGCTCTCTACTCGCTCGTTGCTCTATCGCGCGCGTTTCTAGGAAGCCCCGGTCTGCCGCGCGCCGCGTTCATTCGTTCTTTCGTTCTTTCCTTCTTTCGTTCCCTCGTTCCTCGGCAAGTGTGTCACTCGTCGCTCCACTATTACCCCGTGCCGGTCCTCGGGAGAAAGCAAAAATTACACGCTCCCGGGAGCGCCTAACGAATTCCTTTTCAACGGAGCGAACGCTATCGTTCGTGGTTTAGAATGTACCTCTGCGCGTCGTGGATTTCGAGCTATCTGGAGAGAGGATGCATCAGCTTGCGAAACAAAGGTGGACATTTTAATTAAGTAGCCTCATGAATGGACATTACAGAAGTATTCCTTTCGAGTGACCAAGCTTGAGCTTTTTAATTATTGTTTTCTTACTTTGTAATGTTTCTTTGTATTAATCCATTAAGAAACGTATTAATGGTTCAATTTACATTTTCGACTTCTTTGTATATTTGGGAATATAAAAAGACGGTGGAGATTAAAAACGTGCATGCGGCATGAATAGAGTACACAAGCGGGAGCAATAAAATATTGCACACACCTAGGACAGATATAAATGTCTTGATTTCTTTTTGTCGTGACTTAAAAGGTGATTAACCATTGTCGTTAATAACAAGCGTGCTTGTTTTTTCCCGTAAACAATTAGTCTTGTGGTATTTTCATAGAACGATCATAAGTTATAAAAAGTTAGTGATGTTAGGGAAAGTTAAGAAATTTAATACGTTTCTGTGAAAAGTAATAAATACTTTTGTAATAAGAAAAGTGTTTGTTATTTCTTTGGCCCTTAATTTTTTTGAAAATGGAATTTCTTAATCTTCGTTGAATAATATATCATATTACAACATAGAATCGTAAATTAATTAATTGTCGCTATGAAAAATATTAAAAGAAATGCAAAACCGACGCGTTTAAAATGCACCGCGAAATGCCAAAAATTCCTAAAAAGTCAATAAAATTCTCCTCATGAAAAATTCTAATTTAAGATCGATCATATCCTTCTAAAGACGTCACAATGTTCACGCATTTGCAACAAAAATACCAAAGCATTGAAATTACTAGCCGCAAAATACGCAAGCGTACTTCAACGTGTAAAATTAAATGTGCAAGCTAGAGCATTCGAATCGTTAGAGACGTTAGAAGAATACAAATGGTATGAACGCAAAGTACGCCAAAAAAAAGTTGTAGGCATCGAATACACTGGAATAAAGTTCCCGAAGAAGACGAACGTTTCCAAAAGGATAAATAATACAGCTCATCTGGATTACCGTTTCCCGTTCCGAAGCTTGAGGCTGCTTAACCGTTGAACGTCGTGGGGTACCGCAAGCCCCACTGACTCACAGAACTACTTTCCCTTCTTTCTCGACGAGGTACTACCTACTACATACCTCCGCCGCGCCGCACCGTGAACAGAGCCCCGTTATCCAGCCAGCTCGTCGAGAGTGAAACGTTTGTATACTAACTCTGCCTTCCCACGGAGCAACGCGACTGTTCGTTCAGCCCACGTAAAAATTTCTCTTCGCGTGTAAAATAATTATTAAAATATATCATACCCTTTTCATACAAAATTCATGTAATAATGGAATTTTATCGAGTCTATGAATTTCACTTTGCTATTTTAGTTCGTTTCAAAATTGCTTGTACAGACTGTAAAGAAGTTGAAAGCAACATTTTCTAAATATTTTAAATTTATGTACCTGATAGAATACAACCTCATACTTTAATTAAATAATAACAAATCCTCCATCTTTTCTATAGAAATTTTTTTTAAATAAATTATTTAGAGTATTTTTCAAATACATTATTATACTGTATCATTTCATAATTTTAATTTTGGTATAAAATTCAACCACTTTATCTTACTTCACCCGAAGAATTCATTACGCACTAAAGTAGACAAAAAATAATTAATATATTTCTTTTCGTACAAAACTCATTGAACTCATTGTTAGAGTTACTAAACTCCACTTTATTCGAATAGAGCGCCAAAAAACTAACAAAGGACGTATATAAAAAGCATTTTCTATTCATTCTACAATAATTGCAACATTTATTACGTCAAGAATAAATTGTTGCCATCACCGATGGTTAAATACGAATTACAAATGCTGCACCAAAATAGTTCTATTTAAAACATTCGATTCCATAGTTACCTTTCGTTCAGATAAAGAATCCTAAACTCAATGATCAGCTTTTCTAATGTAACATTCTTAAATCTGGGGTAGCTCCTTAATAATATATATATACAATATCTTAATAATACCTATTTAAATATATCCAAATAATAAAAAATTTTAATATAACCAATCAATCAATTTTGTATAAATACCTATATATAAATCTTATATGCTACATATCAGTATTTGATGGCAATCAATGAAGATATATGAAACAATTATGAACAATTAAGTATTTCATTTATATTTCGATTTACACGATATTTACACGATTATTAGAAGCCGATGCGTGAATCCGTATTACTTTTTCGTTTCTTATATATTATATAACACACGCACTTGCGGAACTGTTACGAGGTACTGAAAGCGCAAAACGATAGTTATAACGCAACGATAACAGGAAAATGAAACTGTCGTACGTGGCGGGAAAATGTGTAACGATCACTACCTGGACACTCGTAATTTTTTCTTCCCGACTCTGGAGTTTGACGATAGGCGTGTTTCCATTAGACAGCACGTGATATTTTAAAGGTTATCACGCGGTGTCATAACTGTGATTGGCATCGGGATCTTTTTCCACACGATACTTTAGGAAATATATGCAATATAATACTTTAAAAAAAAGGTCCGTGCATGATCGGAACGTGGTTCCAGTATTCAAACTCGTTCACGCACGGCTCGTATGTTCTGCCCTCTAATTATAATCGGGGAACCCTCGACTCGATGTAATGACTCTCCTTACAGTCCGTAATGATTCGTATACATAATCAGGGAGATAACTTTCGCGCGTGATAGTACGCTTTAATGAAACTAGAAATCGCATTGATCACTCGTTCGTTTGCACAAACAAAATCAACGGAACTTTGAAAATTAGCGTTGTTTCGTGAAAGAAGGTTGCGATTACCGCATGTTTAAGAATTTCTTATTTGATGCATTGCAACTTAACAAAAAGCGCATCTTAGGCGTTTTGTTTAGCAATGAAACAGAGTTAGATTTAATTGATAAAGGTTAATTGATTTTGATTTCTTGAAATATGCGAAAATACTAAGAAAAATAGAAAAATTCAATAATAAATTGTTTAGGAACGTAAGGGTATTCATATCGGAGAAATAACGTCACGATTGGAAACGTGTACTCAGTAAACCTAGCCTAAGTATTATTTTATTAGTTGGCATAGAAATAACGACAAAATTTTCAAACATAAATAGTTCTTTAGTACGATAATTCTTTATTGTCTATTATATGCCGGTTGTCAAAACATTCCTATTAGTTTGCGCTTCTATCTCACTTTAAGTTATGCGTTAAAAAGTTTTTTAAATTTATAGTAGGCGTGTCTTTAAAACTCTTTTCTTTCTTAAATTAACATCAAAAGACTTACGCGAGAAACGCACCATAGAAAAGATTCCTCCGTGGAAAAGATAACAGATACAACAGACTCTATACACAAATAACTTCTTTGGTCGGACCATTCAAAGTCCTACACTACTCGCAGAAAAGTCTCGTGTTTAATTAAGACAATTACTCTTCCGTGCCAGTGTATACTGCCCAAGTGACCGAACACATTGTAGCGGCATATGAGCGTAGAAAAAGTTCAAGTGGAAACGGAAAATTCAAATCTAGAAGAGATCCATATTATTGTGCCTTTGAATACTAGCGTTGTTTCAGGTTACAGGGTCTGGAGGTAAAAGAACTTTGAACAGATTGTTATTGCCGTTTTTTGTAACCTTCGGCCAGAGTTACACAACAAGATCAACTTTTTTGATGGTAACGTCCGTTGATATAAATGTATAAACGTGCTCCCCATGTCATTAGTATTATTATCCTTTCTTCGATCGGTATAGTAGCATTGAGCGAGCGACGATTACAACCGGTATACACTATCTCTGGACTTGTACTTATTTTAATACATCTGACTATTACGAATTCGTTCACTCATTACATTATTAAATACACCTACACGTTATAACCACCTCTACATCCATTTTTCCTTTCAGTGCTGTTTGCCAAAGTCAAAGCTTCTCGTCATACAGAATCGGTAGCCCATTAGTCACGAACGACTGTGATTCGTTACCGTGGATCGTCGATACCAAATCGATTCCCCTCACAGGAAGCACGATGCGCTCTCACTCGTTCTTTTACTCCTATACGTGTACATCGTTTCATCCGCTTATGACCTATTAATCATCGCGAATATAGAGTAGATCCTTGTCTCTGATATACGTCGTGGGAAAAGGACAGCGTTGTCCGCAGAAACGTAAGATACGTCATATAGCTCGATCTATCGAATTGAATGTCTTCGCAAAATAAGAGTAATAATCGTATATGTGATATGTCGATAAATTATTATATAAACTATGTACCAATTATAAGACACGGATACTTGGTGACTTGCAGCGTGCGTTGAATGTCGTTGACTGTGGATTTGAACGATGGTCAGATAAATCCAGTAGCTAGACTATTATGTAAGATGCTGATTATAAGTATTTGGATACACGGTTGATCTGTAGCATACGTTGTTGCATAAATGCTATTAATAGTTTTTTTCGCGTAAAGTATAGAACTCAAATTCAAATGAAGTAATCTATAATTAAATAACGCAACTTTTTTGTGTTTCAGGTCATCTACGATCAAACGATACCAATTCAGGGTTGAACATTTTTTTATTCCCCTTATTCTTCGTAACTAGTATAAACGGCGAAAAATCTTGTAAACACCTTGCATATAACTACGATAATAACAATTAAATAAGAAAATCGTTGTAAATCTTTCTATCTGTGATTTAATGTACATGGTGTTAAAAACAAACAAGCGTTCAAACAGGTATGGACAATAGTGTACGTCTTTCAGAAATAAATTTGAGAGAACAAACGGCGAAGACCGGATAAAGGAAACTCGAAGACGTTCCGATCTTATCCAACGGCCAGTACTTACCTCCCTACGAATGGCTGGTCGGACAAGGCGAGACGAACATACGCGCGACGCAGCTCGCGGAATAAGTGGATGCGTGCGGACGAAGGTGCACCAGAGGTTTCACTGCCAGCCAGCAATAGCGTGGGTCGAATGCCGTTGCCATTGTACATTGCGCGGAGAAACGCTCGCTTAGCTTAGCATCGACGCGTTTAGACCTAGCCTAGGAGAGTACGTAATTACGCAGATCGTCGCGGAGTGGAACAGCAAGGGAGAGAGAAATAGACCTCCTCGAAATCGTGTGCCCCGATACTGAGGTTACCGACGCGACGCGTCCCACATACGAGAGCTTTTGAGAAAGCCCGCGAACTCGCTTAGTTAAGCGCAGACTAAGAGACGCAACGGACTAGAGAATTTTTCTGTCGGATAGGAATAGAATCTTGCTGGTAGGAAGTTCGCGACACGACGCTTCCTTTAAATGGATTTCACTGATAATTTGCCTCTAGAGGGCAGGGATGTAGCGTTGGATTTGAGGGAGATTTGCAATACGCGGTAAGCTCCTTTGGACTCTTCGGTGAATGAGTTAGCTCGCCTTGTTTTGTAAGATATGAACGATTTAATGAAAGATATATACATATATATGTTAGAATATCTTATATTAGAAATATTAGAATATTAGAAATTTTGGAAAATCGAAAACAACAAGACATATATATATATAGATATCCTAATATATATATATATTAGGAAACAAAATCCTAAAGTGACTTTTTTTTCGATTCCTAGATATCATGGAGTCTGATGATTTTACACTTTCGAAAAAAAAAGCAATAGGACGACTGACGACGAGGCAATTCTGACATCGAGAATTTTATTTTCCGTAGCGCGAAATGCATTTCGACACGCTTTCGTTTGCTCGGTCATCGGGCGCAAGAAGTGTGAACCGCGAATGCGCCGCGCCCGCATTAGTTTCTTGGAAACACGAATCTACGCTTAACACAGCACCGCGTCACGTTCCATTTAGGAGGCTGCAGAAGACCTCTTCTCAACGAAGTAGAAAGTATTCCTTCGTTTATTATCGCGTTTTGCTCGGCCACTTCCTCGTTGGTCTGACCTTTCCCTCCGCTTCTGCTTTTCTTCGAGGCTCGTGAAAGGAGGGCCTCGAGCAGCGCGATCGCATCTCAAGATCGTTAAGTTCGCCTCCTACTCAAGCCGGCCACGATTCTTCGATTCCTGTCGTGTTGGAATCGATGCGATTCGCTCTAGACTTAGGGACACTGACGAGTACCGGAGAAAGTTGGCTGAATCCACGCCGAAAGATCGACCTTCGACTTTGTTTATTCGCAACTGGCCTCTGTGTTGCGACATGTGAATGCGGGCTAGCGGTATATCGCCTCTGCTTGGCGTATGCCGCTTACGGATTGCGAATACTATGCGGTGATTTTGTCGAGGAATCGAAAAAAGTGGGAGCTTAACAAATATCAGGTGGTTGCATATGATATAGCCGATTTCACAGACATGTAAAATCACTCGGTATTCGACAAACGTATCGTCATATAATATTTATTATATCGGATATCAACGCTAAAAATTCGTAATTTTTAAACGCCGCTACACAATCAGCCACGTCATTTCTTATTTGTAATTTCTATCGACGGATCACGTCGAAATTCGTGTAGGCCTATCGAATCGATGACTTCGAACAGTCGCAAACGCGCGGTAAAGTTGAACGACCTGCTTAAAACGCGCTTGTTCGAATCGGTTGAACGACCTCAAGGGACGGTCGCGGTTTTATTTTTTAAACAATGGGGAAAGTCTTGCGAAAGCAACGGCGCCGGCTGTAACAGTGTGATCACGTGCGAACGCACCGCTATCAGGGACGTCGTGTTCCTGGAGAATCCTTTCGTTTTCGCTTGTCATCGGTCGCTTTCAAGTTTGTCGTACGAAAATATTTTTAAGCCTTTCACCGGGCCTCTGACTACCTCGAAACCGTATCTCGTTACGAAACGAGTCCTCGACGATACGATCGGCTGGAATTCGGCCGAAGGAAGGTCAAGGGCTGGTGAACAGCAGCTTTCACCAGAAATTCGAGCGCACGAGCGCAGATTTGCTACTCGGATTATCCGAACGAACTTCTAATTAACGATAAATTCATTCAGAACTGGCAAACATTACATGACCGTTTTTATATGCTCCAAAAATTGTCTATAGCTGTATGTATCTACAATGTTGTTGCTGCTACCTTGACCATTATCAGTTACTTTTATAAATATATATTTAATTTATTGTTTATTATATTAGAAATTCGTATTTCCATCAAATGGTGAACGATATGTTTCAACATAACACACGACCATTAGTGTAATAAGAAACTATATTAATTGAAATATGATGAGTTGTATACAGAGCAACGACGACTAAAGTAATATAGTATTCAAATATGAAACTTTTCGTTTGGCGTTTTTCCACCACGTAGTGTCACTTGACGTCCGCAAGCGAGAGGCATTTGCCTAGCCTATCGAATACTTGATTTTAGGCCTCGTATTCGACGGCTGTCAACTTTGCAGAATGGGTTAATGAGCAAGAAAATCCGGATGCCCGGACTAACTGGCAGCAACTTTGAAGAGAATGTAACTATCACATGTGCTTCTGTTTGAACGAAATTTGTTTTGTAATTAATGAAACTTCTGTCAAGAGGCTGTATCGTAATTGAAGGAAGTAAAATTTAATTGAAAATTTGAGTAGAAAGTAGCTTTAATCGAACAATTGTTCAGAAATCAATAACGTACTGAAGTCCGAGACCAATTTTACTAAACACAAAGACATTTATCGTTCAATTAATTGATAACTCAACCATAGTGATACAATATTTCCCGTACGCGATATACGAGCGTGAAAGGATTAACCATCAAATGGTAGCAAGTCGCGACTCGGATCAAACCGTTCCTTCATTCACGCTTATTGTCTGTGACCGTCTGAATGAGACCTGGATGCGTTTCGCGAATCCATGAGAAACGATTATTTTCACGTTAGTGTTCACGCGATATCGCGGGACTTGTGCACACGTGTACGTAAGATGGTGAACGTGTTGATTCCAATGTGCGGATCGTAGTTCGAGGAATCGATTGCGTAAATGTAGGAAGCGCGGATGCATTCACCTTTTGCGCTCACAGTGTAGCCTTGCCCGAGCAGCGGTTCTCATCATCGTGATTCGTCGTACCGTCGAAAAGCCACAGCCTCGTATGTTCAACGAACGATTCGAAAATTAATTTCCCGGCGAGGTTCGCCCGATTTGGTATATCGAGCTGGAATATCGGCGTTGTTTGCTTTACGAGCGAGGTTTTGGAGATGCGAATTTGCAGCTCCTCTTTTTCGCTCGAGATCAGTCCGAAGTTATATCGCAATAGCCTGGAAGCGATTTTCAAACGAGGTCTCGTTTTGTTTGAGATTGCGCGCGCGCGCGATCAGCTAGCACTTTTCACCACGTGTTCCGGAAGCTTTCCATTCTGTACGATGGAATTTACGAATGTGAGTCGTAAATGTTTTATTTGAAAGCAATGCTGTCATATGAATGTCTGTTATCTTTGCTTTAAATAAATGTCTTTTCGTTTTTCATTAGAGCAGATTTATCAATTCGAGTGTTATCGTTGAAATCGACATACTTTTGCTATCGCGGTGCAATGTTTCTAATACCATATTCGCAAAGTATCGTCCTGGATTTTTATACAATTTTTGCAGATCCATTTAGCTTTCTACTTCTGAGGCTGGTGTTGTTTGAAGAAAATTTAAGACATCAAAAACTATAAAAAGTTCTTTAAAAACCATATTAATATTATATGCCTTGTTAAACATTACCTTCTTGAGACATATTTAAAAATTATTTCTCCAAGTTTAATATCAATTATTATTAGTATTTTGCAATCAGTTAACTATTTTTGATCAAAATATCGTATGGTCGCAGGACCAAATAAACTTGCTTTGAAACCAAAATTTGCTCCAAGATTGTGTTCAATAGGATTCTGCATACATATAATCTCTTGTAATTTCTTTCAAAGAGAACAGCAAAGTTTGATAATAACGAATCGGGTCACTGGACCGATCGGTTCACGCAGAAACTTGAAACAAACAGCGAATTACTGGAACACGATCCGTCGCGGAAGCGATGGCAATCGATTTTCGAAATCGCAACACAATATCGTCAACGGTCGATGGTATTAATTCGCGAACTGGTGTCGGATTAACTATGCACTCTATCCTGGGCTGAATCACAGACTTTCCTGCATCTAGATAGAATTTCTCACGGTGTGATCGCCGCCGATCCGAACGTACTTTTTCAATCATACGGCGTACATAGGCACATCTCGTGCACTATGCTCCTTTAACTTTCTCTTCCCGTCTCCGTTGCTAACCAACGACATACGCCTTCGTCTGTGGTAGGTAATAGTCAATCTACCCACCGCTTATGAGTCAACCGATCGTCGATAGTTAGACGACTAGACGAATGTTTGACTATTACGCTTATCGTAATCGAGAAAATTGTATTTGAAAATTTGTCGAGAACGTGTACTCCGTTCGCTTTAGAATAAAATAAGCAAAGATAAGTGGAAAATGTAAAATAAAGGTTTTTCCTTCTAAATGGCATCTTCGACGAAATCAAATTCGATCGACTTGATTTTAATTGCTACTATGTCGTGTTTCACCGTGCATATTTGGCTGTGCGAAAAGTCTCGATTTGAATAGAGAGAAACGCTGAAAGTAACGATGCGCGATTTCACGAAGAGTCACGCGACTCGATTAGGCCTCGGCTGCTATTTTACGTTCAAGTTTGCTTATTGATTGGAATTACCTGCCCCGGTGTACGTTCAGCAAACATACGCGTGCTTACGTAAGCGAGTGAGCTAACTAAATTTCCAGTAATTCCTTTTCCCTCGCGAGGAACCAGCGCGACGACGAGTCTGTTACGTCACGGTCGTCTAGCATTTCCCGAATATATACTTGATATATATTCTTTTGCGACTACTTTTTTGCGGTGGGAAAAAAGTTTTCCAGCCAGTTTTGGAAGGGACGATGTAACGCGTGAGAGTGAAACTGATAAGAGGAGGACAAGAGCAGGAAAGTTACGAGAAATCGGGAGAAAGGAGTCGCCGTTGTTGGAGTTGAAAGGAGTCTCGTTGGCTTTGCTTATTAGCATAATCGAATGATAATGAGGCAAAAATTGTATACCTTACCCTGGAGCAGGCACGCTATTTCCGTGAGTGTATCTACCTAGCGTAGGACAACGAAATAGTCGCGGAAAGCTGACGTTCACGCTCGGCGAAACAGGTGGTACTGAAATTTATGCGGTAATTAAGGAATCGAAAGTCGAAAAGCAAGGATTACGATTTTTAAGAGGTACGTCTGGTTAGTGAAATTCGACGACTTTTCGAATCCTTTCACGGTTTACTCGATTTGCTGGATTATTGTACCGTGAAGTCTCGTTTAATGAATCTGTGGAGTAGTCTGTATAAATCGTGTCATCTTAAATGAGATAGAAGTCGTCGACTTTGATTTATCGATCTATTTTGTTGAGAATGTTAAGAATATTGTGAAAGCAGTACAGAAGTAGGAAGTTAATATTTAACCTTTTCGAGACTAACGGTACGACACAATCCAAAATAACTTTTGGAAACATCGCTACGTAAATTTTTCAATAAACGAACTTCAAAATTGTGAAACGTGAACATCTCTTCTCTCAATATCCTCGTTTCTCTATTCTCAACGATATTTAAACGACAGAAACTATGTATAATGTACTGTAAATCTGCGTTTGCGTTCGCGCGAATTTATGTAAAGGAAAGTATAAAATTAATCCTGGGAATCTTATACGAAGAACCTACCATTCGAGATCCGAACTGATAATTATTCGTTCAGCGCGCAACAAAAATATTATTTCTCACCTTCGATTCGTACATCTGTATACAAGATCGCTGGCACGCTCCTGCCCTTATCGATGAGTGAATTTTTAAATTCGATGCACCCCCTCGGTCTACGCCACTGTCGATGTTCTCTCTTCGTCGAACCATTCCCCCAGCCCCTCTGAACGAGCAGCACTACCATTCTCCATGTCCTCGGTGTATCACAGAGGGAGGCTTCGCCCCGTTCGGTGGGGACCATCTCAATGACGTCACCGAGCTGGTATGGAGGTGGAAGCGAAGCAGCGATAGAGGGGTATCGGTTGTGTGCAAAGGGTGGAAGGGGATCGTGGGTGGGGAGTTGTCAGTAGGGGTTGCCGGGTAATATCGGGGATGGTGACGGGGTGAATGACCGACCTAGACTCGAAGTCAGGGGTGTGCAATGTATGAAACCATCCGTAATAGCAACCCTCCTTCAAAGCAATCTACAAGGGTAGGCTTTACACCCTCTTTCTTCGTGTTTGTGTTCTTCTCGCTGCCTATGTCCGTTAGACGCGAGATGCTGGCGCATAACTCGTCAGAGTTGAAGTGTTTTAACGAACGGAACAGTATGCCGAAGACACATTTTTCTTTTTACTAACAACGTTCTGTCGTCATTAACTTTATCAACTCTTTCATTTCTACGATAAATCATTGACGCAAATATTTGCCTATAATTTTTCTACATATCACGTGACGAATGGACGATTCGTACAAATAATTAGATGTTTAATAGCGTATAAAAAATTTTTTAAGATAAAATAAATTTGATGTTATTTTATGTGATTAACTTCTGGCGAAATTAATATTTTACTTTGCGATTCTAGATGTTTAACTGCACAATTGCCATGGAAATTAGTAGGTCCGTTTACATATTGGTCAATTGGATATCGTGATTCGAGTAATTAATCGTGATTTTCTACGTTAATTATAGTCGAAATAGATAACGATCGTTTGGGGAAAAAAGATGCATAATCCCAAAATGTTTTTGGATCGATACCTATAATTCTACGTTGAATCGATTAATAAAATAACATCAACCACCTTTAAGTCTTAAGTGTTTTCGCCTGGAAGGATCGTGAAGCGATAGAAGAGGCAGCTAGTTGATATGACCTTATCAATCAGTAGACAATCTATTATTTTATTTGTCGTTGCTATTTTATCGCTCGTTTTCCCGTGTATTCGTCGAATACGCACGAATATGCACGAATCGTCGTTACCCCCTCCCGTTTGTTTTACGATATCGCATTCCGTTTACACATTTCGTCATCTACGTACGCTATTCCAGGTTAGAAGTTTATTTATAAACAGACAGGTTAGCTTCTTTATTTAGACGACGGCGACGACGGCGACGACGACAACGACGACGACGACGACGACGACTAAGACTACGCGATAGCGACGGCCACGGGCGTAAACGTTGGCGCTTGGGAAAGTCGAAAATCGCGATTAAACTGAGAGCTTGAAGCCGATCAGTGATCTCGAAATTCAACGAGCTAGTCCCGTGACTATGGTGTTCGAGGTCAGAAGATCATCGATGCAGATCGGTGCTTCTGTGCACCGATGACTTCGTGTCCCAGAAAGATAAAGGCCGTTCCCTGGTCGGTAAACTGACGTGGGTTTAAGCCCGGGGTGAATCGAGTGCACGAATAGGGTAACGCGATCGATAGCTGACCAAAAATAGGATCTGCCGCGGACTCGTAAAAGCTTTATTAGAAAATGCTTTCTCGATGCAGCGCTCTCGTTACATCCAATGAGACGATCGAAACACCGCTATGGAATACGCACACAATGCAGTGTCGTAAATTACCAAGGCTAGTCTAGAGTCGAAGGAAGTCTAAAGTCTATGGTATATAGCGTAGAATTGCTTCGGGTAGGTATATCGCCAAACGATGTCTGTTCAATTTCGATTAAATTGCCTAATTTGAGGCGTAATCTCGACCACTTACGTTTAAGAAAGGTGAACAGGTAGATGCGCGTGTATATTAGAGATGTACACGTAGAATGGTTCGAATTTGGAAAAATATGTAAGAATTAGTAAGAGGAAAAAAGAGAGCATGAAATCATTACTCTCTAGTTAACGCTTTCGCGATATCTTACAATGAATCTCGGTATTCCCACGATATTTTAACGAGTAAAACAAACAAATTTCTGTCAGATTTACTCTAATCGTTATAGGAGCAACTTATAAGTGCAACAAAACAAGGATGATTACATAACGATCAAATCTACGAGGGATTGTACGTTCGAGAGTCGACATCGACTATCGTCTTGCCTTGACAAGAACGTAGGCTCCCGAGGGCCTCGAGAAAAAGTCAAAAAACGTTGTCAGGAAAAATGTCAGCCCAGGGTCAAACGGTGTTCTGGTCCCCGTGGTATTGGTCGGTTTTGGTTTTAGGTTGTTGCATGCACGAGGGTTAGGTTGGTCGTTCTCTGTGGCGTTGCTGTTACACCACGTGGTTCGTATTGATCCTCTTCGGTGGGCACGGTAAAGGAGAGCAAGCGAAAGAGAAACAGAGAAAGAGCGGCAAACGGGGTGAGAGAGGAGGTCGACCGATGTGTTCTCTCTATCGAAAGCTTCCCTCGTTCGTTCTTCCTCTCTCGCCCACGGTTCCCGATATAGTCACCTCTTTCTGAACGACGTGTAACCCCTATATACCTTTCTCTCTCGTCGAAGAGGGTAGCAGCCTAGTGCCCCTGCCTTTCGGTCGTTCACCCTTCGTACACACTCGATTCCGATTCTCTGTTCTTCTCCCGTTCGTGTCCCTGTCTTCCGCTCCTCTTTTCTGCTTCCGATGCGCGCCCGATCTAAGAACTTCTACAGTCTGTACTTGACCCCACGGGTACACGTCAGGCATTAAGAAGGGGGAAGCGAGATAAAGCAAGTTATGAAAAAGATCCAACTAGTCGGATCATCTCCGTTATTTTTCGTTGAGATAATATCCTTCTCCGATTTGGATCGAGTACTGGTTGAGAGATTGCTTTGGAATGCAAATGTTTCTCTTCAACTTCGTTTCTCAAACCACGGAAAATTTTGTTTGTTGAAAGATTATATACAAAAGGCAAGTGCTCCCAGTTTCTTTAACCCGTTGTAACGTTATGTGACTTAGAAGTTAAATATTCATACGAATCACTTAGACAGAAGCCAAATTGACCATCTCCGTTCTTTATTAATTTACCTATTTCCATATGTTTGTTCGCAAGATATTCGCATAAATGATAGTGAATTTCAACGATTTCTCATACTTACGATCAAATGGCAAATTGGCCGGATGAAAAATTATACGAATGTAGAATTAAGATTCAAATCCAAAAGTATGATACAGGCTTACCTGAAACAAAAAAAGAAAATATCTCATGAAACTCTTAGATCGATCTCTTCTTGCAATATGACGATTATGTTGTTTTGTTTCGATCTGTATAGCAACCTCGCCCTCCAAAAAGGTTAAGGTCATCGAAGAACCGTCGGAAAATGTTACGACAGGCAAAGAAACGCGCATGTGTACGCACGCATTAATGCTAAGTGCGTGCATATCACAAAATAATATCGGCCAGGAAATGATTTTCATCGAATTGCAGGATCTGTTTGCTTAGGATTTGATATCACACCATACAATTATGTAGAGTTTTCCGTTACTTCCATTTCGACATAGTATGTTCAAACTGGACGAGTATTCAAATATTTACATAAATCAATTCAGAAGATTACCAGATTATCGTATTTGTTATCGCTATATTAAATCGAAAGATTTTTTATTGGAATTCCTTTAGTCGTGAAATTAAGGGTTAACAAAGATGAATCGTGAATCGTTTTTCTTTTTCAAAATTTCATTGAAATTTTATCCAAATAATTTAACAAAACATAACGCTCTAAAATAAATGAATGTTAGCCTCGTTTAGTCACGATTTCCAGAACAATTTTCACATTTTTTTCATTTTATAGTACGTGACGTGCACAAAGTGCGACTTTAAACGTTGTGTCGGTATAACCGAAGCATTTCCTGTACGTTTCGTTGTGTTTGGTGTAAGTTAAATCGAGACCTCTAGTTGGGAAAGCTTAAACGCATAAAGAACTTGAAACGTTTCACTATACCTCTATTAGTACCTTTGGCAAGATACGAAGATGTGACGGAATAATAGAAGTACAAGTTGCCTCAAGTTCGAAACAAGTTCACAACCGCCTTCGCACCCATAGTATACGTTTAAAAAACGATCTTCTCACGTATTTTTCCACTTTATTCCAATTTCGAGAATCTTATAAAACTTGTGAAACTTGTAAATAGAATCTTCATAGATTCTAATTCGTTTTGAATACGGATCTATATAAACTCTGTATCGTAAATAATATATTGCAATGGACTTGATAATTCCTGTATCGATTAATCGACGTGCGGTTTTTAGTAAAGCCAGATATCAACGAATCGACCCTAAAGAGCATCCTGATTCATAGTTTACGGACGAAGAAGGGCTTCGATCCCGGCGGGAGAACCGATCAAGGTCATTGATCTTCGAAGGGGATAACTTTTCGCCGTTGCCAAGGCCGTCGTGCTCGATGTGGTTTTAAGTCATTCTATTCTGCAATTTCTATTGTACTTTTTATTTAAATACAGCTTATTCTATCTATTCTTAACTATTATCTTATGCTTGGTGATTGATTATATCTACAATTGTTACGTAAATTGTACGAAAATTAATCGTTTCTAATTTCATCTTACTATAATATCATCGAGTAAAGGCTTTAGCTCTGAAAATACAAATTCTATGTAAAAACCATTTAAAATATTATATTACATATAAATATAATATGATATAATATGATAAATATCGATATATATATATATACATGATAGGTTCACATAATAATTTGAAATGAATGAATTTAATATCTGATAATTTACATAGGTAGTTACGTTGATTGCGTGAAAATCATTCGAATGATTCTCATTAAGCATCGGAAATTCGCAATTAGGCCACGCCTAGCCTACTTTCGTCGAGTGCGTTCACCTCAACCGGCGGAAGGGTGTATTCGCCCCCACGGAGAGTTTTCCTGGGTCGGCACCTGCGCAGAATGCGCGCGTGATCCACGTGGTCGCCACGTGGTCGCCAAAGAAGATCACCCAACGTTGCCAGAGGGTAGCGTTCACTTCGGAAAAAGACAGCCTTCAAGGGGATGAGTATCGACCAAGGGCAAGGGCGAGGGCATGCGTGTATGACACATTCCTTCCAAACTTCGTACAAAGATGTTTGAATATACAACAGCAAATTTTCCACACTCGCAGAAATACACAAAAATATGTATGTTTACACACATATTATATACATTTATGTTTGTACACTGAATACCAACATATATACTGATTTATCATACGACAGCTATTTTCTGTCGGCAAGTTTTGCAATATGTCTGTTTGAAAATATTTATATTTACCAAAAATAATTATAAAAATATTTTATTCGACAGATCAAATCAGTCATGATCAAATCAAATCAGTTTTATTACCTTTCGCAGGCTAACGTACGTACATAGAAATCGTTAAACTTAACACCATAAAGTTCATGCTTTCGCTTCTTATTGTATATTTTGCAATTCATCGAGGCCTAAAGGAGCGTGTACAGCTAAAATACACGTTTGCACATACGAGGAACCTTGAACGAACCTGAAAAATGATCAATGACTTTTCCCCCTTTGGAAATTTGGCGAGAAAAATATGACATGGCCCCGTGGCCGGCGGAAACTACGATCGTGCGGCCTGCTACAGAAACGGAAATTGATGTTCCCCTTTCTGCTCGGTTTCCGGCGGCTGTTCGAGCGCACCGTTAAATCGCTGCGGCACCGTTTTGGACAGCCCTGACTATTCGTATCGAGCGGCAATGCCAAGGGCAAGGGCGTCCTTCCCCCACCCTTCCCTACCGCGGCCCTCCACATCCCCGTTTCTCTTCCTCGTTCTCTTCCTCTTCCGTGAAGCACACGCACCGCAAGAGCGTCGGGCCCACGCACAACTGCTCTCCTGAGTTGCGCAGCCGACCGTGGAAATTCGGACTCGATAGACATATAGACCGTCAAGAGTATACTACCGAAGGGATTATTGGTAAATCGCCCATTATTAGTAAAATAACACAAGAATGTTGCGTTAAAAAATTATTAAAACATACAAATTGTGTAAAGAATAATAAATGTGCACCTAAGATCTTTCTCTAAGAACTAGACATTTTTAATTTATGAATTTTTTATATGGAAATAAAATCTTTTATCTAAATTTTCTTATAATCACACCGATTTACTACAACATATTACACACAACTAAACAATTCCCCTTATAAAATTGCCATTATTACGAGATAAAAGTCACAACGTGTCACAAACTTACATACACATCATCAAGCTTAAAATCCAATCTGAAGCAACTGATTCGGTGCAACATTCCCAGTTCGTCCTAATAAATTACCAGGCGTTCCCACATATATTCGATGAGTATCCCTTTCTTTTGTGTTGTGTTGTAAGTACTTTCAGTAAGGAGCCAAAAATCTGGATACACGTTGCACAAACATACAAATGTACAAAAGGTGCGAATAGACATCCACGGACGGAAAAATAACTGGAAGAAGACGAAAAAAGAAAAGGAAATAGCAGAAACAAGCAGAGACAATGAATACATTGGTAGGAAGAAGGTTAGAGGAAGGGGTTAGGGGGAAGGTGAATTTAATCGAGCGCAGCCGGGAGGAAAGGGGAAAGTGTTGAACGACGAAGGCAGTTGAAGGAGGGAGGAACGGAGGAACACTCGCCAGGCGGAGAAAGCTGTGTTCGGCTTCACGGGGTTAACGCACCCGACGTTATACTGTCTTGCGACTAACGATGATGTTTCTACCATTACGTAAACCGAGCGGGCGCAAGACTCGCTTCTCTGTGCGCACGGCCGGGATTGGAAAAGCTGTTCCTAGTATCGAGGAGAGAGTTAGCTTTGAGCGAACACCGTGTCTTGCTGCGATTTCGTAGGCGTCGCCGAAAATAGTGACGTTTTTCCTGCGTTATCTCGCTGGAAGCACACCTTCCTTCGTATCTTTGTTTATATCGCAAACGGCTGTTCTTTCTACGTGTTTCTTTTCTTTTTTCCTTTATTGTTTTCTGCTCTTTTTCATATCATAGAAATGGCTGCTTTATAGTGTTCCGAAGAGATGGAATGACGTTAGCAGGAGAACAAATGACTTCTATACAGTAGCTTTCAGAGCAATCGAACGAAGACTTGGTTTGTTCGATTGGATCGAGGATAGTTAGATAATTACCTCTTTGTTTCGATCAGTAGATCACGTACTTTTGCATACGAACAACTCAGCAGTCATACTTTTCCATTGCTCAACTCTATAAATTGAAAAGTGAGAAAAATGTACAATGTTACAAATTGTTTTTTAATTTTTTAAATTCACCTCGAATTATTTATTTCGATAACGGTTTATCTCTTCGTAATAAATAAACTTATAGAAATAAATTACTTATTCTCCAAGAGTGTACGAATTATTTGAGGATAAAGTCCCACTTTATCAAAGCAACAAAGACGAATCAAGCAAAGAAGAATATAAAAAAGTATAAAAAGAAGAAAAGAAGAGAAAAGAGTAAAGATGAAAAAGGCTGAAAATTCAATCTGAAGATTTTAACGCGGCATCGTAACAGCATCGAACTTACGCAATGGTTCGAAACGTGCCGCAACGCGAGAAAAGTTTCCCAAAGGCACCTCTCTGTTCCGCGTTGTCGCCTTCTTTCTAGACGCGAATGCACGGTGGTCGCTCCGCCAAAAGCAGGAAGTGTGTCTGAGAACCGCTGCACGAAGAGAAAGTTGCGACCGACATATTTTGCGTTCGCGCAACCATGCGATGTATACGTTAGGCAGCCCATTAGCGTAAAAGACGCGACGCAAAGCGATAACGAGGAAACAAGATGAATAGAGAAGAAAGGGAAAAAGAAGAAACGAATCGGCGACGCTAATAGCTTCATTTGCTCCTGTGCAAAGCAGTTTTGCTATGGCATCGATTAAGATGTTACGATCGGCCACATTCGCGCCATTTACGACAATCGAGTGGGATTTCTTTTTATGTGACCACGCTAGCCACACTAGACGCCTTGAAGGACGTTTCTTTCTGATTTCGTACAAGGGATCGAATAGATTGGGACCGAAGGAAAAATCGTCACGATTTCTCTTATCGATTTAGGCCGAGATTCCTGTGAAAATGGAGATTTTATTTTTGTAGACATTTGGGGTCGTTGCGAATAGCGAGGGAAAGTATATATATTAATCGACTTAGAGATCAAGTTAGAGTATATGCGTGAGATATTCAACGAACGCTTACTATTGCAATAATAAATCATTTTATCGTAATTATCGATTGTGAAAAGGTTCGTTAAATTTCTATTTGACTAACTACTGTATCATTACGAATAATATATAGCTATCGTCACAATCTCTTCACTTCGATTCTATCAGTAATATATATACATAATCAGCAAAGGAAATCAATAGTTCGATAAAGAAGCATCATTTGAACTTGTACTTTTTTACGATACGCATCTCCAATGTCATGTCGCTATATTTAGAGAGTGAAACAAATCTCTATTTAAATTTTATTTTTTTAGCTGTGCCTCTAAAAATATGAATTTGTCTGAACATATGTAAACTAATTCTCTTCCGAGATGAATATAAATCCGTATTTTCCAATTACTTTATAATATATTCATTGAAGATGGTGAAATTTAATTTTCCTTTTGCTACGATCGAAAAAAATTCTACATTGAAATCAAAGAAAAATAAAATTAGCAACAAATGCTAGGGTTCACGATGGTTACGTCAGTGCTTAAAGTAAAATATGTTTATTATGTTTCAAGGTTTGCAGTTCGAAGCAGGAAATTTCAGTGGCTAAATGGGAATTCCATTTATTCGAGGAACGTTTCACAGAAATGTCCGAGGAGTCGTGTAAGGTTCGTACATATACTTATTCGACTTGCAAACAGTTCGAAGGCAGGAAGAGGAAACTAGCGATGTATGTCCGTAGCTAGGCGAGCAAAGCGATGCACCGTGACGCATGGCGATCTTTGCAGTCACTTTCGCTTCGATTGACATCCTTTGACAAATAACAAATGTTTCGTATAGAGTGCATGTCGGATATAAATATAAAGACTAATTTTTGCAAATATTCTCATTGTCATTTGAAAAGTATGTTGTTCAAATTTAATTTTTAACTCGAGTGCCCGTATTTTATGAGAAATGCAATCATTTTTCAATTAAGGAAACATCAATCATGTCGTATTCACCGAATTGCAAGTTTTAGACTGATGTGATATGGTAGATAATTTAAAGGTTTTAGACGTTTACAAGATTGGACATTTCATATGTAACTACTTAGTACTACAAATACAAGTAACTTGACAGAAAAATGTGATAACGAGCACAGCTTACGAATAGACGAAATAAAAGAGTGAATAAACAAGACGTAGCGTGCAAACGTGGAAAAGTTATCAAACTCGGGCGAAGGCGAGTAAATCGGTCGATAAGAGCAGGAAATTCGCGATTTCTAGCCGCGCGAGCGCGAACGGTCGTGACGTGCACCGGTAGCAAGTCTGGCTGCCCTCACTTTCGCTGCGCTTCACAGATCGCCATTCTCGTCGCACGACCGTGCGTACCTACATACATGCTGAAACACGTGACGCGCATACGGGGTCGTCATTAAACGCCGTCGAAGAAATAATTCGCTTTGCGCATATATGGAGCACGTGTGTTTTATGTTTTACCACGTGCCGCGTGAGAATATGAAATTCTCGTCTATAATTAAAAAGTAGGAAAAATCTAATTCTTTTGCGCTCCTCCTGTTTTTCATAGCACCACAAGTGGTTTGATTTCATCATATCAGTTCTACCAACTTCTATAATATTCTCTGAGAAATTATTTTTCAAAGAGATCTGCAGATTTGGCAAAGTTCGATGCTTCGGGCATTGCTTTATGCAATGGGAACTCCTTGTACCACAACCGGTGACCCATTGTCTCAGTTACGATGAAACCTAGGCTCGTCTTTAAACGTTTCTACTTCTAAGCGACTTCATAGTCCGTTGACAGCCTAAAATCACAATGATGGAAGATGGTTCCGTGTCATTATCAATTGGCGTCGTTAACAAGCGCTGGCCCTGACTTGTTCGCGTGAATTACCGAGTCATGGACTCGATTGCACGGTGCATATCTCGGCGTGCACTCTTATTCGTGCGTTGCATAGCGGCGAATGCAAGTGCAAGGTAGTGCGACGGCTGGTAGCCGGTAGAGGTGAGCGAAAGTTTCTTACGTCACACATACACGCGTACGAGCGGCACGCACGGTCCCCGGTTGCGTACCTGCCTTTGCTTCCAACAACAGGATATACAGGGTGCATCAAAATGATCGAGCACTTGATGCAATATATAATACGCGGACATATTTCGCTTCTGGAATGAAACAAATTTTTTCGTATATTTTTCTACGAAATAAAAATATATTATAATTATAATATATAAACCATTCAAGATAGAGTATTCGTCTTAATACAAGTACAAGTGGAAGCAAATGGAACTTCTACAAGGTACCTATGGGTCGCTCGATTTTTCCAAAAGTTCAGGTTTATGTATACCTTCGCGATTGTATCATGATTGCAGAAACATGTGTTGAATGCGTCCCTGTACATTTCCACAAATCTCTCAAGAGGTCAATTTATAAACAATTCGCGTGTGAATCTACGAAATACGATAAAAACGGAGATTCCCGGGCATGACGGTAGCGGAAACGTTGTGAATCGCGCTTAAAATGACCCGTCACGAAGCAACGACCCGGAAGCGATAACCGCGCGCGAGGTCGAAACTACGATCGATAAAGAGGTCGGTCGCACACCAGCGCGTCACTTTTTCAGGGTGGGATCTGTCCGTGTGGACACGGCTAATCGAAAGCAATCTGAGACAACACCGATGCGTTCCTGACATATTGCCATCGCCACACGCCAATGGATTTGACGTATTATTATTTTTCACGCAATAATGCGGAAGCGCGGCTACTATTCGGTTCGTTTGAATATTTCATCTCGTGGCGATTTCGATGCACGACTCTCGTGTTTTTTACAGCTTCAAACAAAAGTAATCGGCAGTTAGGTAAAATTTGTTTTGCGATCGTGATCAAGGCACATATACACGTATTTATCTATGTATATATCTACATGTAGTTAAAGTTCGTTTTTAAGAGCGAACTACGAGCTTGATGCGGAGCTGTCGGAGTTTGCTCGCGTGTACGAATAAAATTATGAAATACACTAGTTTTTACGATTGCTGCGATTATAATAAAAGTGGCTTGTACAGCATTTTTTTACTGAATTCAGTGTCAGTTATCTTTGTCTAATTTTATTTTATCGCTAAAAGCTTAATAGGCTTTTATTATGATTTCGAGATTTCAAACACGATATCATTTGGAACTTGTTTTCAAATCGGAATATCCGGAGCAGTGTTGACATGTAGGATAATACCAGTAATAATAAATTTAAGTTTAATGTTGCGATAAATACTGAAAATTAATTTTCTTGATACTTCAGTATGAAGATCCATTCTTAAATAAGAATATCAACATTCGTGCAAACAATTATAATCGTACGACACACGCTGCTTCTTTGTGTTTAAAGCCACGCGAAAAGTTTTTTCAATTTCGTTAAAGAATCTGGTAAATTTCAACCGCAACGAATTCAATGAGCTAGAAAATGCGAAGAGGACATCGAGTATAGTTCGATTTTCCGATCGATGTCGATTTTCAAGCGCGTGCAAGCTGCTCCCGACCGCGCAGTGGATTCGAAACAGAGTTGTCCTCGTTTCTTCGTTGGCTCCGCGGATTTATTCGAACGAATCAGAGAATCTTTTTACATTTTTTCCTCCTCTTCTATTTTTTAATTCTTTTCATACTTCGGTAGACAAAATTGTAGTCGACTGAAAATTTGCGTGCGGCACTAAGCGAGAATATTGCGACATAGGTATATGAATATCATTTAACAGGTATCCGTGATACGTTGCACCAGCCTAGAAGCGGTGCCTAGGTGGAGGGTGAGAAACATCGAACAATGTAATATATACGACCCTACATCCTTGAAAATTTCGCAATACGTCCATTAAAAGGAACGAGCGAAGAACCAGCAAAAGAATTCGCTCTTTTTTCCTTCATAGCCTTTTTTTCCCTTCCGCTCTTCTCTTCGTCTCCTATCTTTTTCTCTTTTTTGTTTCTCTGTCCGGTTGTACTTCTTTTTTTGTGTCAATGAGCGTTTAGAACGAAGATTATTCGGTCGTTTGTGATGTACCGGCTGACGTGAAAATAAACTCTCTGCAGTTCGTTGAACAAAAAAGGAAATTATCGAGAGCAGAATACGCCTTATTCTCTCGTAAAAAGGACGAAGAATACATCGTAATAATTTGTTGCGGAGAGAACAATTCTCTACAGGTGGAACTGTCTGGTATAGCCTATAGATCGCCACAATCGTTCGCCGTCGGTTATTGTTGGAATTTTTCGTGATTCGAAGAATTATAGAAGCGTTTCGTCGATTTATTACTATTATTCGTTATCTCGCAAAGGTTTTGGAATTGAAGGAGCATACTAATTCTTCAAAAAATTGTGAAATTATGAAAAATTTATCTCCGATAGTACAGCTCTGACAGACAGATCTGACGCTCTAATAAAATGTGGCAATCTTGCTACATTTGCTTAGAAGACTGTTTAAAAAGTGACAAAAATAATTCGATCGGAACCAACCATCTAAGCGTATGATTCAGCACACGACTTTCAAACTCTATTAAACTACCAAAGATTTAAGCTTTAGTCGATCTACGGGCCACCAGTTAAGTACACATATATGGTCATCGCATCTCCACCTGCTTCATGCCATAGGCCACGAGTCGCGAACAAGCTCCGACCACCTCATTTTCAACTTCGCGTTCCGGTGTCGTTCATCAATCTTGCGAATGAACAAACCAACCAACCTACCGTCCCTGTCCGACTTGAACATTCTTACAAAGCTCGCGACATCTCTATACCGGTCGGTGCGGCGGGCGCGTTGTGAACGCGGCTTAACGAGCATGAGTGTCGTGTTGCAATGGCCTAGAAGCGGTAGCTAGGCGAAGGGTCAAAAACACCGAGCGGCACGTTTCTAGGCCATGCGCTGCTATCTATAAACCCCTACGAGCTTCTTCTGTCCCTCCCCCCGTTCACTCCCCGCTCTACCCTCCTGTGCTTCACAGTCTCTCCGTTCTTCACCTCCTGCTTTCCCGGGTTGCTCGATCCTCTCTAACTACACTCTACATCACACGGAGTTGCATCTATATACACTTCCATACCTAGGTCATCTTCTCTCGCGATATCTGTCTCTTTTTCACTCTTTCCGTCAAGCCCGCGTCGAGTTTCGCTTTCGCCCCGTCCATCTGTAGGTTGAACCATCCGAGGCCATATATAAGTACGTTTCGAACTTCGAGTCGTACAAAAGGAAAGCGCGACCGCGACACGACTCGAAATAGAGGCAGTTGTGCGAAATTTCCAATTCCACGGAACGCCGCGCCGACTAGGATGGTCGATTCGACAGCTGGTGCTGGCTGTCGCTTCAGTGGTGAATTATGAAAAATCTGCCCAGGGAATAATTCGCTTAACAAGTGAGCGAATGGCTGCTTCTGCGGAACCGATCGCTCCATGATGAATGCTTTTACGGCAATTTTTGTTTGTACGCTTGAATTGATTAATATGCAGAAGAATTAAGGGGTATCCAGGAAAGTTGTACGTAACGACATTTAAAATTTTTAACGCTGTAATTCGACAAATTTGTGCTTCCAATAATACGATCATCTTAAATGTCCAGAGAGATACCATCTATGGAAGTATAACTATTTAGAAAGGTAGGAAATGAGCAAGGGCTGTGACGATTAAGGCCCGGAATAGACAACAGATGTGACAAGAATTTTGACAGTGTTATATTCCCAATATAACAGTATAATACTGTCGCATGTTAATATATACTGCTTGATTAGAAATATAAAGCAGAATAGCACAATATTACCAGTGCTACATTTTGACGATATTTTGATCATATCGTTGGTATTAGATTGCATTTCACACTAACATGCATTATATCATTAGAAGAATATAGCTGTTAAATCGAACAGTATGTTAGCGTCTCGTGTTTGTAGAGGTAACGGCACGTGTCAAGGCCTTTCAAGAGCCATCAGGTTACCGAATCTGTAGGTTTAGCGGCAAATTCTAGGCTCACGGATCTAATGTTTGTAGTTTCAGGTGTCGATAAGCCCAATATTCTTCCAATTAATTGTTAAAAAAATACGCACAAGAATCTGACTACGGAGTGAGGAAGGTGATGAACTTTCTGAGAAGAGGACTGACAATGAGTCGAATAGCTCAGCACTCAGTACTCTTACCGCAGAACGTCGAAAGAGCAAAGCCGTCCAGGCAAAATCTTATAACAGGTATCGCCATTGTTATGCCGTCGAATTATTCGTCTGTACAGGATTTTAACTTCTCGATCGCAGAAAATTATGAAGGAAGAGATTGTTCGTTAGCGTGTACGATAGAGTAGATGCTAAAATTAGAATTAAAACCTGTTACTTTCACCAAGAGTTGATTACGAGGCACGTATCGATGTGATCGAGAAAATTAACCGAGTAATTGTTTCCAATTTTCGAGCGTGCATGACGTAAGATGCATCGTGCAAATCAGACGATTTTAACTCGTCGCGAAAGGAGATTTCGTCCGTTTTCGTTATTTACTTCGTAAAGAAAATTCAATATAAAGTTTAAAAGAAAAATCGGATATGAAGCATTATTAGCGCGCTGCAAATACGAAAAAGATCAAACGAAGAAATGGATCTGCAAATTTTGAGGAACAATCTTAACACTTTAATTTTTCTAATGTATTTCTTTTCTTTATTAAGTACCATTCTCGCATCCTTATTTTCTAAATCAAAATCTTTTTACACATGTAGGAATAAAGATAAAAATTGAAATGTTATTATATTGCCATCAAATTAATATAGGTATTTCACTGTAGAGGCTATTTAAATGTAAAATTCTACTGAGAAATAACTTTTAAATCTATAGTCCATGATTTTTGATTCCACAAATATCCATGATTATATTATAGTATATTATAGTCAATTTAGGAGTTTGCGCAACCAATAATTAATACTAATAAGTGTAAATAAATGTATTTTATTTTTCAATCTTAAGAATTAAAAAAAGAACAAGAAACAGGAATTATGTAATATTTTCATCATACTTGCTAGCAATTAATTAAATCGATGAATAATCAACGTACTCGATCTTTTACAGTAGATAACACAATGTTACTAAACTTCTTGCTACTATTTTCAAAATTCTAAATTTCCGCTCTATAAATGTCCCCATCGGAAAAATAATTTTCTTTCTCTTTTTTTTACCATATCATACCATGCTAATGCTTTTGTGACGACGCTAGATCGCGGAAGTACTTTAAAATATTGGGCTAACCACGTATACTACAAAGCACGATTTCGATATCGAACTGGCAATCGGCCGCGAGTAATTTGGCACTTAAACTTGACAATGGCCAGTCGAACGGCTGGACTTGAACGGAGCAAATAATGCGATACACGTATACGCACCATTATCGGTGCTTCTTATGCGGTTATGTTATACAACCGATCCGCATATCTGCGTATGCAGGTTCGCACGAAAGTGCCGCACCGCGGAGACCATCGACCGATCGCTCTCTCTTCTAGTCTTTTGCAGTGGTTCTCACCGCTTTCGCGAGAGTGGATCTCAATATCGTTCATCATATTATAGTTCGACGGGGAGGAAATTTATATGCATATTGTTACGTAATTTGAAATTATTCGCTTTGTCCGTATGCCTTGACAGCTGAAATTAGTACCTTTTTATTTTTAGGTTTTGTTATATTACTTGGAGAAAGTGCAAATAGTGAAAGGTGCAGAAGTGATGCTCACGTAAACTATTAATTTTGTGTTTTTCAATTTTAATTAAATTTAATTAAATTTAATATTTTCAGAGTAAAATGTTGTTTGCATTAATTTATCAAAACTTTTCTCGTTTCACACTTTATCATGTCTGATAATTAGGTCATTAAATAAATAAAATAAAGAATATTTCGTTGAATGTCGCGTGTAACATACGTAACTGATAGTATACCACAATACCGTATCAGAGTCGAACCGTTGACTATTCTACAGTATCACTGTAGTAACGATCCATCCGCGATCCAACAAAAACGTTAACTCCTTACGCGATACTTGGCGAACGAGACGCTGTCAGCCCACGTTGCAATATCGATTTCCGTAGCTCACACTACTTGTTAACTGATTAACAACTAGTATTGTAATTATGTATCTGTTGAAACGGATGATGCAAGAATTACAAAACGGTACGTGTTTTGCGCGTTTCTTATAACACCATCGCGTAAAAATGAATCATGATGGAAAATCAATCATTATGTCTTTAACCTCTCCCATTTGAGACTCGAGCATTAAAAAGATCAAATAACCATATTCGTAGTAGAGATCGCGGGCATTTTGAACCTGTATTAATATTAATAGGTATGTAGTCGGCGTCCCAAATTTGCACGTTGCTCAAGGGTCTGCTGTATATCAATGAATCATTCTTACTTGGCTGTACTAATTACATCATTCTGACCTTTTTTAATTGACTTGTAGCGAGCATATCAAAAGTTCGCACAAGTAATTAGGATAATGACTCGAAGTTAATTGAAAAAAAGTTGGCTACTTCAGTACAGAGTCGACTGCGTCTACGATTTAAATTTATTTTGTTTTTTCTAAACGTTTGTTATTCCCTCTTAGTGAAAATATGTAAAATATACAGTGTGGTTGGTAACTGGTAGTACAAGCGGAAAGGGGGTGATTCTACGCGAAAAAAGAAGTCGAAAATATAGAATAAAAATTTTTCGTTTGAGGCTTTGTTTTCGAGAAAATCAACTTTGAATTTTCGCTCGGTACGCGTGCACTTTATCACGTCTCGTTATAACGGATCTCACTGTAGATCGTTGTCTCGATGGAAAAATTAAAAAAAAAATTTTTTTAAAATTTTTATTCTATATTTTCGACTTCTTTTTTCGCGTCGAATCGCCCTATTTCCGCTTGTAACACCAGTTACCAACCACCCTGTATATACTTTTATGTTATATTAGCTACTCTCAAGAACTTTTTTTATAATGATAAATGGCGTTTATCGTGGCGACTCTTATCCGTTTGAAAAAAGGTCACCAGGAATGCATACTCTGTGTAAATCGAGGGATCGGTGTATTTTGTCAAATATGGTAAATTTATAGGATTCGTTTGTTTTTCCAATAGAATGAAAAACTGTAAACGTTTGTAACATTTTCTTGACACGAGTAAAGAAATCACATTACAGAGAATTATGGCAAAATTGTACGAATTTTTTCTTCTTTTTGTTTTGAGAATCAGTCGATCGATTCGTAGTATGTACAATTCGACTCGAGTGTGTACGCGTCTGCCCTTCTCCATCGCCTTCACTGTCGTTCACGCCACGAACTAACGACTTTCACTTAAACGGCAGACTCACTTCCTGAATGCATAGACCAGTCGCGATTCCACGATCGAACTAGGAAACGGAGAACTGCCAGTTACATAAAGTCGAATCGATCGGTGTCGGGGTTTTTCGATTGCGCAGTTTGAACCCGTACTCTGTTCAAGGACGATCGTAGGCTGTTACCGCGTCAGGTTTGGTATATTCATAAAAGTGAAATTTTGTGGTTTCAAACTGAAATAGAGTAATGACCGAGTAGGGTAAAAATTGGGAAATCGAGAAACATCATGTTCAGGTAGAAGCTCAAGAAATTTAATTTCCTATCTTCCGTGCTGATTTTTCAGATGAAGCATCTTGTGAATGATGCGATTTTGTATTTATACCTAATTATGTACGTGTTACATAATTTGTACGCATATACACATAAGTGTGAAAAAGAATATTTACGACAAGAAGTCTACATGCGTCATATTAGCAACACGTATGTCTTTTAAAACTGAATTGAAATATAAATTATCTTGAACCACAAAAATTTATACACAGTTGTCACCATGCCCACAAATTAATGGATTACCGGTCTTTGATCGCCATTTTCTTGCATCCATCTTAGCGCAAATTAACTTACAATTTGATTGATTTCAGTAATCTCAAAAAAAATGTTAAAGCAAAATAATCACGTTTCTTTTGTAATGTCATGGCACAAAAGATTACACAAGACGGTAATCGAGAAGGAAAGGTAATGCACGGCAATATCGTAGTCCTATTTTGGTAGCGCGCCTCGAGCTCTTTGTGCCATATTTCGTACGGTACGGTGGCACGATGCGATGATTCAAACGGAATAGAGTAGGCGTAACCCGTAGGAGTGGAGGTGACGAGAGAGCGCGTTGCCTATCTGCTCGGAAGCGAACGAAACCGAGGGTGAAAACACATCGGAAATTATGCAGCCGTGTATCGGCCTGGTTTCCTTCGCTTCCTCTAATTTTACGATTCGGTTGCGGGACAACCAAGAAAACGGGCTATCGTTGTCGGCTGAGAACGCGCCTACGTTTCGTTGAAACGATCGTGTCATTTCACTTCCTACTGCGTAACCCAATTAGCCGCTTATTTAATACTGTTCCGACGACCGCAAACCATAGTAATAGAAGCATACAACTGGTGGTTTCGAGAGGAAAGAAGGGTGGAAAATAAAGGCGAAAGCCCGCTACTAGAAAGCCCGCACGGCTCGTATTATCTGTACGAAACGATCGCACTATGCGGGAATTAACTTTGATTGCAATAAACATTTTCTGTTTCCTGATGTGACGAGTAACGAGATCGAAAATGATCCATGACGATTCTAGAAAATTGGTCCAAATTCGATAGAAAAATCTGCGTACTAAGCTATACAGATTATACAAACTTTCCAATAATTTGGATTCAATTGCTATAAACTAAAGCAACAAGGTATACGTTCGCACGCTTCGGAAATCTAACGAAACTGCGTATACGAAATGGCGACAATTGAGAACCACTGTTTGGATCAAATAAATTTCCGTCTGCGTCATTAGGGTAGATGGAGCGATCGAACGGAAGAGGCAAAAACGCGAAGAGGAGGGCGGCGTTATTCAGTAGCCAGAAAACCGATGTTATGGCCGGCAGTCGAGAATCGAGAGAAGAGTAGCTGACGCACGCGGTGGCGGCGGACGTAGGCAAGGCAACAGAAGGTCTCGAGCCGCGAGGTTCAACCTCTCCTATAGGTCACTTCCTCGTGCATAACCCAATTAAACCGATTATTTAACGCTCTGCCCGCGCTTCTCTCTGTCTCCTATCGTGCTTCGCCGCGATCACATTCTCACTTACTTTCCCACCTACTTTCGAATAAGTGACGACTTCGAAGGTGGTGCGATATTAGATAGACGGGGTAGGCAAGGCCAGAGTGGACGATATCTATTTTTATTAACTATGTAACGATACATGTACATATGTATGTAATAATACATATATGTAATAACATATCTATATTATTGTATACATCGCGTACCTACATGTAACAATGAACGAGCAAAGGCAGAAAACTGCGTCATTTTTTATGGCACCGTCTTTCGTGAATTGTGAAGACAAAAAGTAATTCTAAAGTTTTCCACGTTAAAAATGCTACAAGTACCATATCGTTCGCCATAGCCTTCACCATACTTCACCGTACTTCACCATATCGCTCACACGAGCTGCGATCTTTTGGATATCGGCACGCCGGGTTACGCAATCGATTCTTGGCGTGTCTTTGTACGACGCGAGGGGGGGGGCAATAAATCAAGCCTTCCCGCGAGAAAACCAAGAAGAAAAGACGAGGTGCTAACCGAACCGAGAGCACAAGCTAGCGGTGCAGTAGAAAGGGAGGGGAAAGACACATAAAAGCTGAAGAAAGGGGGACGAGAGGGTAACCCTGGGATCCAGATTACGGCGTTTCATGTATGCACAGCGAAAGGCTCGCAACGCGAGTGCGCGATGGCCTATTCCCCGTGTCCAGGGTTACCCGCGGTCGTTGTGTCCGAAAACTTTGGCAATAAACTTACGTTCGAGGAAGAAAGAAAAAGAGAGGGAGGATGGGAGGGAGGGAAAGAGAGAAAGAGAGAGAGAGAGAGAGAGAAAGGAGAAAGAGAAAAAATCGGCGGAACCGATAGAACGACACCGCGATGGAACGGACTGACCGACACTACACTGCTGCCGGGATAGTTTCACTAGTTGCGTAATCCTAATAGATTGTGCTGCTCGTTGCTGCCTGCGACCGACTTACAACTGCGAGACGCCCCTGGATCGTAAAGACACTTCTTTTCTTGGTCTTCTAGGAACATTGTACTTCGCTGAAGCTCGGATGCTTAACAAAATTTAAAAAATCATCTTATATCGTGTCATTGCTTCTAAAAATACAATTACGCTTTGAAAATAAAAACGGTTTGAAAATAAAACGCGATCAATCGTTAGCACTTTTTCGACTTCTTCTTATCGCACAATTAATTTACAAACAACTCATCCCACAGAACCAACGTGAAAATTAAATAAGGAACAAATTGCAATCTTTTGAACAGAAGCAGACTAGAAGTGCTCAAAGCGACACGGCTCTGCAAAGTTCTATAATTTTCTCGGTTCGCTTTAATAATTATTTCCGACGTCTCCGTGTTCGGGGCTAGATATGGAAAACGTAAATCGGTCTAAGAAGATTTATTTTTCGTGAACGTTCGCCGCTGGGTAGTTTCACTAGTTGCGTAACCGCAATAGGTTGTCTAACTGCCGCCGCTACTGTCGCTGCGACCAACTTGCAATCGAGACAGCCAAGATCGCTGGCAGTTAATTCGAGAAAGTTGCAACGGGCCGTAGATCCTTGCTTGAGAGAAGAAAAGTAAACTCGCCGCGTGACACCTTCTCCCTTCCTTTTCGTTTGTGCTATTTTTCTTCTTTTTTATACAACTATTTATCGCTTATTGACGGCGGTGCTCATCGCGTTGACGTTGACGTTGACATTGACGCGTTTTGGCACTAGTTTATCTATACTTTCGAAGAAATCTCATACATGAAATCTTTTTTTTTTCTTTATTTAATATTTTATATTCACAATTTGTCCAATTTGGACATTTGGTAGAATTTTTTAGCTGTTTGATTATCATGTGGGTGGCTACCCCCAACGGGGTACCATCTTCGTGCTTGTTAGGGTATATCCTTTATGATGAAATCTTTTGAATCTTTCATGTTCGATACCGATCCTTTCCTTGCCAATACTATAGTTTGACGTTGGCTTAGTAGAACTTTTAATCGCGTATTCGAAAAAGAAAAGGGAAGAAAGAAAAACAACCAAATAGGAATAAGTATAAGACAGTCGAATATAAAATGTCGAGGATTAAGAAGCAATAAGTTTCTCGATATCTGTCCCAATCGAAAGCTTATCGATAATTTCCTCATCTACTTAAATCCTCAACGTGTTACCTGTAATCCAAATCCTACGACCAGCTGCGTCCAAACGGTATAACATGGATTTACATTTCAATTTTGCAGAACGATCGAAGAAACGACGAATGGGCAATAATAGCAGGCGAGGGTACTGGTTGATTGATTATCTTGAGCGTTCTTCGTGCATTCGCGATCGACGCGGCGCGACGAGCAACCGATAGTTTCACTAGTTGCATAACGAACAGCCGCGATACACGTTGTCGAACGAACAGATCGTGTTGTAATACGACAACAACTTCCCATACCATTGCTGTTTAAAGTGTTTAAATGAACTGAAGCGTTTGATTTGTCCGGGAATCTTGAAGTAACCCCGCGCGATCTGTATAACGAGCCCCTTAAAGTTCATTTACCTCTTCTCAAGTTTTCGATTTCTTTACTGACTATCTTCTTATCCTTCCTTTCTTTGTTTTCTTTCTCTTTTGTTTTGTTTTGCTTTGTTGGATATCCTACCTTCACTGTTACAGAAACGCGTCTAAGTTCTCGCAAAACGAATTTTCGGGAAGAGCAGAATTTCCGTTTACATTTAGGGGGAAATGAGCTTTTCTAAGGTATTTCCTATACCTATGAAATAATATCGATGATTTTTTTCTTCCGAAAAACTTGCGAGATGTTCCCAATATTTTCAATCACTGCAAGATCGTTTCCAACGACGATTTCGAATCTATTCGCAATATACTTCTACATATCTCTAATTATTTAAATTACTGTAAATGAATCGTGATGCTTTACACTCGTATATGTAATTAGAAGTATTTATTGCTTGTTAACGAGAGAAAGAATATTCATGAAATGATGTTTGACTCACCTTGAAATTTCGAATTCTGTCGCAGTAAATACAAACTACTAATCAAAGTCTTATTAATCAGTTTAAGCGTTACATAAATATTAATCAGAATAAGTAGTAAGTAAGATACGCAATAAATTATTGAAACGCGGTGATTTAAAAATGTGAGATGTGGGAGCGCCGGAAAATTAAGCGATCAATCGATTACACGTTGATGATCCGGTTTGAAATTATGTTAAAAAAGATACGGGACATAATAAAGATCTCTTGTCGTGCAGATATCTTTCACACGTTATTTCCAATGAAAATAACGAAGCTTCGTTCATAAATATTGTACGTCTTTTGCAAGTTACCTAAACAATTTTATCGTGTATGTAGTCCTCTTTGTAATCTTTATCTTCGTAATATACCACTTTATTATATTATCAGTCAATTTTACAGAATTCGTCAAATATACACATCTTCTGTATCGCGTTTTATTTCGATCGATTTTCGTTGAATATTTCACAAATATGGGAAAAATACGTGAAACAAGTCTTGTGCACATATGTTGGAACAACATTTATTTCATATATTTGCACAAAAAAATAATAATTCAGTTATCGTTGTCGATATTGTACTCGAAAGGAGTTATTTCTCAGCATGTCAACCAAAAACGGTCAGAATGATGTAATAAGCGCTATCAGATAAGAATTCTTGACTCTGATATACAGGTTTGTCCATGAAACTGGAACAAGCCATACTTCTTTTCTAATTGCAATAAGAGAAGAATGTGTGAAAGTATTTTTGTATGTGTATTCTGTTTATATGAATGCATTTTAGGATTGGATCGTTTCTTGTCACAGAGACGATCCTTTTTTCTTTACATAGGTTAAGTTACATTGTCATTAAGCGTGGAAACGTTATTAACATGAAATAATGCTTCGTAAAGTACTCATACTTAGAATAAACATTCATTAATGACAGAATTCTTCTAATGATCATTGTGATCATATATAATTTTCTCGATGTTATGCATGTCTTTAGTAAAAATACTAAATATTGTTTTGTTCAGTTCATATTCAATGATGTTTCTTGCTAGCTTTATAATTAATGAATTATTTTTTATCAAAAGATGTTGCATGTGATATAGAAATGTAAAAAATTAATAAGCAATCACTCTACACACCATCTTCAAAGTTTCTCATTAACGAACCGCATCGAATTATATCTTTTTACTTACAAAGAGTTTACCGATGAACGTCGCGTGCATTGACCACATACACACAGAAACACAGGATGCCTAGATAGGGTGCAAGGAATAATCAGCGATGTTTCGCAGGCTCGTATGGTTGAGAACCTCGGTGACATGGCGGCAGCGGCGACGCGGCGGCGGAACGGAGACGGCAACAGGAGCTTGTTATCTCGCTCACGAAGACGCATGTATACGCGACTGAAACGAATGCAGAAGTGCATTGCAAGCGGTACGACCGTGCAGGCTTAGTTTGTGCTCGCCGGCTGATAGTGTTGCGCAAACGTCATCGAAAAGTTCATGATACAAAGTCACGTTACGAAAACGGCGAATGACGCGAGCGCCCCGTTATACATCGAGAGCGAGAACGAGAGCGAGAGCGAGAAGAACGGCGAGGGAGTGCATCGGTGAATGTTAATGCCAATTCGAACACGGCTGTAATAATAATACCGGCGCCATGACGATCGTACGCCAGCTCAACAACCGCTCGTCTACTTTTCCGTTTCTATTCGAAACAATAATCGCCTTCGATCTATCTTTTGGCCTAAAAAGGACGAATTTGATCGATGCATTTTCTCCACGGATACTATACATAATATAATTATATAATACAGCGTATATTATAAATCTTGGAAAATGTACCAAAAAGTTGTAGAAAAACAAGTGACATTTGCATGAACGCGATATTTCGCAATCTGCAGAAGAAGGTACTCGATCAAAGATACTTTTCTCAGAAAATTAATGAATATATGAATGATAATTTATAACGTTTTTTTATTAACAATTAATCTTATTCAAATATACAAAGTATTTCAAAGCGTTACAGGCATAATGAAATAACGTAACTACCATGCTTTTTTAGCATCGTAAAAAAGTTGTTTTCTAAAGAAAATTCTCTATGCAAGTAATGCAATCCATGCCCACTTCGAACGCACGTTCCTCGATTTTAGATGTCACTTTTCGTTACAGAGATATCAAATATATCGCACACAGAACACGATTTTTCAAATTGTTCGTGTAATTGATTATATTTATGGCATATACCGATTTCTGTTGATTATTTGATACGTGACTTTATACGCTTCAAATTCATATAAATTTATTCCAATAAAATATAATCAAAAATATTATATAATTCTACTTCGACGAAAATGACCAGAAAAAATAACTTTACGGTTATTGTTCATAGCTGCATTTAGTCCGATGAATGTTGCCTGTAACGATTGATAATTCGATTCCAGAGAAAACTAAGAGGAAAGTTGCTTCATACCTATAAAAGAACACGTCGCGAATGGCACGTAATTTTTCCCAAGAATTATCTCAGCAATTATATTATTGAAATATAGGCGAATATAAAAAGTATTACGTTCGTTTTATCGAATTGTTGTTTACTTTATACCGCATTCTCACTATTTCGATTTCGTTCAACCAACGATCATCTTGCATTCCCTCTGTACAATATTCTCCATAGTACTCATTTCACTGTGTGATTTGAGGGAACTAGAACATTGCATTCTTGACCGAGCAAAAAAACGTCAAGGATTCTCTTTTGCACGCACACGATGCCTTGTCATGAAAGAGCACATTCTGTGTATATTGAGTCGAGCATATTAGTCCGTGGATTAATGAAAATGAAACTTTCTTACAAATATTGATTTTACATACAAATTATTTTATAACGAGCTTCAACGTCTATTAAAAAAAAAGACAAGAAAAACAAGTAAAGATTAAGTTTAAAGATTGAATTAAAACTTTGGTGTTATTCAATCTTGTTAATCCTTTTGGTACGACGCGACGCTCGTCCGTCACTTGACGGTTGCGAACAAGAGCGATTGCACGTAGCCGTAGCCTATGTTGACTTCAGTCGACGCGCAGCCTCAGCCGTGTGGACGCATTTAGCAGCTATCACTAATACTAATCACTATCACTAATAAACATGACTTTATAATAAATAATTTATAATAAATATAACTACTAATTGATGCCGATACCGACATATGTATATATATATTTTATATGATTAGAACTAAACCTCATTACAAATTCTTTTTTTCAGCTTTCGTAAATCAGTATTTTCATGCCAACAGTTTCTTCCTTCTCGTCTTATTGTTAAAGCGTAATATTTCACACTTTGTTCATTTATTAGCTCCAATAAATATTCAAAAAGTAGCCAACGCGTTAAACGACAAATAAAATTACCCTAAATTAATTAATATTAGTATAAGGAACAACTCTGTTTAATTTTGTAAAAGAAATTCCTCTCTAGTGCAAGATTAAAATAATCTTCAGAAACAAATAAAATCGCCGAGATATCTGTGACCAAATAAAGAAGAATAAGTTATTTCACAATTTTGTTATGTGTATAAACAACTGATTTATACTAAAATTGCTCGATACCATGTTCTTCTATTTTTCCAAGATAGGGCCGTTGATTTATATAAGTCGAAGTGAGACATTCTCTGCATAGTCTACTTGGAAGATTGCGTCAAAAGAAACCAGACAAACGCTTAAATAGTGAGTAACGTTCATATTCAACGTAGAAAATAAATTTCCTCTTACAAAATTGACTTCGACATTTCAAAGCTACGAAGTCCTAAATTCTGAGTTGCAGAATTTGTATAATTTTGAAGTTGGAAAGTATCGCTACTTAATTTGCGAATGTTTTTACGTTTACTTTACGATTACCTTCGAACAAAATTTCAAGTTCAAGAGTGCTGAGTTATTGCAATTAAGCAGCTAAACGATCTTGAACAGTTGAACGAGTTTGAACAGTTTAAAAAGTTCAGCTAGAATGCTGCAAAATGAGCCCTCCTTTGATAGCCGTTTGAAAATATTCTTCAATTTCGAAAATTGCGAGCTACTTCAAGGAGTTCTTAAAAATTTCGGAAGACTGCGTGCTAATTACGCTCTACTTACACTTGTGCATCAATCTCCTATAAAGTATACATCTTTTACATCTAAATCGATAGAAATTCTCCGACTCCTAGATAGAAAAATGAATTTGTAATAGTGTTTATTATATTAGATATCTATATTTTTGTAATATTAAAAAATATAGTAACAAGTTTTTAACATTTTAAATAATTCGATTGAATATTTTCGAAAATTAGGTGCAAAACTCGATGAATATTTTTGGGTTCTGGATTATACAAGGTACCATTCGCCATTCCTAAAAGCAAAATATATAAACCTTTCCCATGCAACCTTTAGCCTACATTTCGTTTTATCTCTCACATTTCGTGAATGTAACGCGTTTAAAAAAATATTCAACGCCGATAGGAATATCCGTCCGCTATTAGTTAACAACCACAATTTCACAAAAGTTTTGCCGTGATTACAGAAACGCAACCTGTTGGGAACGTTACCGCGTTGTCAGAACGATACTCGTTCGTTCTTTTATGTTTATGTACGTTATGGCTGCGCTCATATTTCATGCCTCGAATATACACAATTGTAACGGCAAACTATTGTCAAACGTGCAAGAGAAGCAAGGTGCAACACGTTTGGTTAACATGTTTCCTTTTTGCTTCGATATATCATTAGAAACACAGAGGTCATGTTATCACAGTTTCTCGAAAAACGAAAGTCTTAATTTATACAATGTATTTTTAGATTCACGATAAACAAATGTGCGATTGAAGTATGCTTATGATAAGTATGAAAACGATTATTAACCTTTCGTATGCAAACACATTTTTCCACGCTCTGACAGTAGAGAAACGGGCTCGTTTATATCGAAGTTCAGCTTTTTACTGTTCTAAGCGTTCGGAAACAGTGTAGGAAAATTCTAGAATGCTTATCATTGTTCCTATTTCGTTGTATAGCTATTCATTCGTTCAGGCTACATTCGAAAATTAGACGCGTTGGGAACTTTTTTCGATAAAAATAAAAATTCGCGGAAAAGAAATTTAAGTATAAAATTTCGCTTGCAGAAGATCCGCCAAAAGAAGGTTATTTTTATGCCTTTTAAATAAGGTTATTTTTAAGATCACAAGTTAATGTGTCATTCAGATATGCGTAAGTTTGTCTTTGACTGAACGATATAAAAGAAAAACTATTGGTGGCCCTTTGATCTTGACTAAACGACGATAATGCAACAGTAGGGATCCATTATCGTCTCCAAGGTACTGCGTTTTTCGCCGGCCTCCGTTTGCTACTGTACGTACGTTTCCCGCAGGCATCGTGTCTGCATGCCAGTTTCGACCGAGCGATTCACCTCGGTTGGCCTAAATAAACAACCGAGAATACATCGACCCGACAAGCTAGCTGCTACACTTTAGGCGCACGATTCTGCGTTGTTTATACGATGGCCAGAGATGGCTCGATCGTTACGGTAAACCGGAAACCACATCGATGAGAACCGATCGCGCCTTCCGACATCGATAGAAAAGCTTTTCGAAGAAGAACTGACGATCAAACGTAAAAGGATTCCTACAGTTGTCCTTAGTCCATTTATATCCTTTTTTAATCGTTTACAACTTTTTTGATTAATTATTTTAGTTATTCGTTGTTTCGTCTCTTTCTTTCGCGACCCTTCCTTTTTCTCTTATTATCGTTCCCATCCTATTATACATTAAAGGATTCTAGATTTGGTAGAAGAGCGAAATCGATAAAAAGTTCGCGTTACAAGTTGTTCTTTGTATCGTAATTATACCTCTCGTATTAAGGACTACGATATGAATACTATTTAGCGATTCTTTCTTTATTTTCTAGCTAGGTAAATTTACAATGTAGTAAACGATGAAAGTTGATATCATCCGAGTGACAAATGATGTATGTAAGTGCCAAAATTAACAAACACGTGTTTTTTGTTTACACGGAAAATCATCACCGTCGACACTTATCCAGATCGTTTATCACCTCGACGTTTCAATCGTTAACAGTATGTATCATCGAACCTCGTTAAGACTATAATCGTTTTTAGAATCTCAGAAACTTGCTTTCCTGTAAAAATATGGAAGATGTGACTTATCGCGTTCTTCCTATATAGTTCAAATTAAATACCAGTAGCATTTTTTTTTAATATTTTGACTTTTGTAGCATACATTTCGACTCATTTGAAAAAATTCATACGATTTCATGATTAATTGAATAGCGTTCCTTGTCAGAGACTGACTGTATTTCGGTCTGGTGGATGCTATAGGACCGCAAGTAACGCGATTCAGCCAAGCGTGGTTCGCTTCTTTGCATCGGAAGGTCGGCTGTGCCCTGTACCGCGCGTGACGGAAATATCCCTGGCGATTATGGCGAGAAAGAGATAGCATAAAGGCGCGCGCGCGTTCTTCCAACGCGACGCGGCGTTCGGTTACATAAGCTGGCCCTACTGGTTCGACTCTATCTGCCGCTGGCCTGAGGCGTGCGCTATCTCACCGCCATTTTTCCACCTAGTTTCCGAGGTATCGGCGAATTTTTAAACGACCTACTTCTGTTTATCGCGTCGGAGGCTTAACGCAAACGAGTTGGGCAGCGATTTCGCGGAACGCGAACCAGAGGCAACGCGATGTCTCGCCTCTTGTCATTGAAAGTGCTCAAGATCTAGTGCAGACCATGTGGGATTGTTATCGTCGAATATACGCGGGCAGTATACTTGCGTAAGGAAATCTTTCGGTCGTAATGAATGAACGACGGTCTCCGACAATCGGATGAATGAATTCTTTCGAAAATGGAATGATTTCATTGAAAATGAATTACAAAGTAAAGTTCAGATATAAAAACCAAGGGAGAAAAATTTCGGTAAATGTTTTAATGATATCGGTAGAGTTGACTGTTTCGGTTGAGAGGTATATTATTACGATATATCCATCAGAAAACTGGTACCACTGATTTATCTATTGGCGTTCCGAAGCAAGAAGTCTTCATAGGTGATAAGTCGATATTTTAATCTTTTTACGCCTTTTTACAATTCTGTTTATCTTCGATCGTTTCAAAACTCCATCCAATTGCTTAGTCATGTTACGCTATATAGGAAACTCTATCACACAATTTTCTTTCTGCCGAAGAGAGCGACTGCCGTTCGGCAGCTTACAAAGCGCTTATCAAACTTCGAAACAGAGAGATTGGGAACGCCATCGAATTGCGAATACTACGATCGCGACTATTGCTGTTCCCTTTTTGTTCTCCGCTGTTTCCATCCGGTGCTCGTGATAGGAAAGAGTAAAGTACATCTTGACTGTGGCCTACAGCCGGGGAACAAGTTGCAGCCACGCAAGAAATTCTTATTCTGCGTTCTCTGGCTAAAACGCATCCGAAAAGGATCCGTGTATCAGAGTCCATTGTGGATGTTCTGTATTCTGTAACCGAGCTCGGTTAACGCGCGCGCGTACCGAGGCCGCCGTAACTCTTTGCCTATGAAGCGGCTCTCTTATTTTTCTAGGTGAACGTTTTTTCCTTGCTGGCTGCTCGTTCTCTCGAGATTCAAGGATTCCAAACATCACTTGACCCAGATCTTCGTTAAACTTCGACCGCGCGTCTGGCGTAAACAGACCGGTAGTTGCTAGACGCCTCCTCGTGGCTCCGCGAGCACGACTTCCAGCTTCTCATGGAAGAGAACCTAACCGAAATCTTGACAACTTCGTGGCACATTACGTCCATGTGATTTTTAAAATTATTATTATTATTATTATTATTATTGTTGTTGTTGTTATTATTTTCTTTTCGTTGTTTTCCTTTTTTATTTGTACCTATTTATTTATTTGTTAACTCAAGCGATATTTCTTTGTGGAAATTACAAATAATTTTGCGCTGCTTTCGAATAATGGAACAAAAAACGGTAGTAATAGATAATAATCATTTATCAGATTGAAGATAGTTCGCAGTTCAATATAGAAATACATATGTATTAGCAGTTACCTTATTGGTTATTGGTACCGATACACGATACGCGTATGTATATGGTTAAGGATCGCGCGGTGGTCTTGTTGTACGAAACAGGAGAATAAAAATGCCTAGGTGGATTCCGTTGTCGCTCTAACTACTCGCGTTATTTTCTAGTCGAGGCTCTGCTTTTTACACGGCTGAACGAAGCTGGTTCTATACAGTGCACGAGCAATGACTTTTTTCCTTGCATGAGATTATGAATCACTGCATAATATCCTCTCGACGGCCTTAACCGACAGAAGGAAAACGAAAGGCCGCGAACGCCACGACTTTGTCTATTTATTCTTCCAGTCTATGCGTTTATTTCGTAACGAGCGCAACGAGCTTGAAACTGAAGGGATGGTAAGAATGAAAATTATGAATGAATCAATGAAAAATATAAACAACGTTTTCGTAGCAATTCTTAATTCTAAGAAAAAAGTTATTCAATTCTATTGCTATCGTTATGTATTAACATTAGTTAAAATATTCTAATTTTATGTATGCTATATATACGACAAAATTAACATTGTATCCTAAATATATTCTATATTTCATATCATTGCAAACATTTGCTATAGAGAAATGTCGAACGAATGAGAAATTCATTCATACCTTGCATACAAAAAGTTCATTGATTACAACAGTATATGTATAAGACTGTACGATCATATAATACGAGACATTCTGACAAGGATATAATAGTAGATGTATCATTTGCAGTAATACATATATTTCGCGAAAACAAAGTATAAAAAAAATAAGTAAATATTTGTTTTCAACTAGGCATATTTCTTACTATAATGATTTTGTTTTTCACGAAAATTGTGACGATGATACTTCACATTTAACGAGAGAAAGAGAAACGAAAATCATTTAGCAAAGCTAAAAGGTCTCCTTGCGTATAATTATAATAAATGGAATAATAATAATCGTTGTTAATTATTGTCTCCTTAGTAAATGAAATACTGGCGATTCGACCTTATTACATCTAACAACACCGGACAAACATTCCATTGATATGCATCGTATACTATACCGGAACAGCACGAGACCAGTTATTCAACGAATGATAGCTGCAGGCAGATCGAGCCTCGACAAAAACGAAAGCGATCTTCGAGGAGAAATTTCTTGCATGACAGGGAATACAGAGAGAAAAAGAAAGAGAGTGTGCGAAGCATAGAGTTCCCGTCATCCGCATCATCGCGTTTCTCCATCGGGCCACGAAGAGAGGAGAGCCCTCCGTCAATCGGCTCGCAAGTAGAGCGTGCACATCGTGTGTACGAGAACGGACCCTTTTGCGCTGAACCGCGCGCCGCGCCGTGTTGTGCCGCGCCGTTTGGGAAGCGAGGAGGGTTCGATGGCGTGAACTCTACGCTCTGAAGCCTCGAGTTTTGCACTTGTGCACGCTCGTGAGCTGCGAATACGTTGCCCCGTAACCGAGTACCTCTCTTTATCATAGCACAGTGTTTTCCTTTCTTTTCCCTGTTTTCATGTTATGTCCCCTTTTTATCTTTTATTCAATGCCTCGTTTTGACATAGAAATAGCGCACGAGTTTCGAATATAAAAGGACGGAGCAAACACGATTAAAAGTTGCCGCAAGGAAGGTGTAAGCGTAAAATTGGTTCTGCGATAAAGAGTTAAAGAAAGAACCGTTATTATTTAATAAAAGATTAATTTCATCTTGACACGTATTTAACATGTATTTAACATAATTGTACAAAATTATAATGTTATAAAGCACTTGTACGCGCTGAAACGTCATACAACAGCGATAAAGAAACTCGAAACATCTGAACTCTAAACCCAATCAGTTCCGCATATCTTCCTTCTTCCATATCTTAAATCGTTTAAACGATATGTACCGACTTTCGTGAAACGTCCTGTAGGAAGAGACGCCGCGCAAGAGATACGTAAACTTACAAAGAGGAATCAAACAGTCAGTTATTTGTGATAACCCAAACGGAAAGAGCTGATTAAACGGGAAGAGCGATGTTCAAGGAGGAACGTAAACGCGACAAAAGCGAAGCATGTACGAGCGCGCGTTATTACTCGTTATCACGAACTTTTAATGCAACAGTCGACGTGTTTACAAGCGTGGAACGAACGAGCCATGTCAACAAGATAATGCACCGGGTTTCTTCTCTTTTGCACGTCCCACCTATTACATAGATTAATACACGTCGATCGAGCCGCGAATAGAAAAAAAGACCTACCGAACGAGCATGCGTCTAGTTAACTTGAAAAATAAACGGCTCGCGCGAATAGAGAATGAACGCGAACGCCATACCGCCGCGAACGTTTCTGAAAGCGAAGGAAAATGCATTGCGTAACATAATAAAAACTTCAATAACTTCGTCCTATATTCCGAAGTATGTAATTGGCCTTCCTCTAATATGCACGACACCTTCTTGTCGTAGTGGTAATTCATGCTACCGCGTTACATATTCTTAAAAATCCCGTTCCCCTCGCCGATGGAACGCTATGTTGCGCACGAGCGTTGCGCCAAACATCACGATATCCTTAGTTTTCTCGTCGTCTCGCATCGCGTACCGCCCAACTCAATCTTTTCTTCCGCTAATATTTTCCAGATTTTTATACTTCATATATTTGCATATTTCTGACAATCGTGTTTCTGCTGATATTTTTGTACTTCTTAAATTTCCCGATTACGATTTATGAATTAGGTTCTACTTCGTGTTTTCAATTTCGTTACCTTGAGTTGTCGTTTTTCTTGAATTCTTGGCAAACTGGGGTATAAATAATTTGGATTTTATTTCGAATTACAGTTTTATAAACAGATTTTTTCCTGTATTTGTCTTATATATAGCTCTTTGGAAAGTTTGATTTTATCGATAGTTGTCTAAGCATGGATACTTTAGGGAGATCTTTATATAAATATATCTTTCTTCCCTTCACAAGGGCAGATTGAAAAGTCTCCGGAATGACAATGGCGATAACAAACAAAGCAACTGTTAGTGGCGCGATTCCGGAAACTTCTTAGTCTGCGTATCCTATAATAATGATATTCTTTGAATATAACTTTATCGCAAGATAAATTCCATCCGATCAGATTCCATATTAAAAACAGAATCATTAGCTGCAGTACTGAATATTTTATAAAAACACGATTTATATATTCAATAAAAGTCGCGTATTAATTAATTACAAAAACGTCAAAACTAGGACTTCCTAAGGATAATAAGAATATTTTCCAAGGCCTTACAGAAACAAGGTAATTAATTGATTGAAAACTATTAGTATCATTAATTATTACTATAATTCTAATCCTACGTAACGATAAAACTCCCTATAACCTGCATCCAACGTATCCTTCATATTCGGCTGTCGAGCGTACACTTAAACTTTGTTCCAAGTTCAAGCTCTCCGTACACAACCCCATGATCGAGCGACCTAAATCGAAGGGGCCGTCGTCAGCGTCCCGAAACCAATCGCACGTCGCCCGCTGCTCCATGAGACATTCGTTGGGCAAATTTCGACCTCCAAAACAGACCTTTTCATCGACCTCGAGAAAATCCCTCGTAAACACCGGTCTACAACATGCAATGAAAATTTTTAAGCTGTCTAAACATCCCTTCTCACGCCAATCAAATTTTCAGCCCTAGATACACCTATATAAATTTACATTCATATACTCTCCCATATAGATCTCAAGTCACAGGGATTTTCATCTCAGCTAGAGCGACCGTCTTCGAAAGCATCCCCGGGACACGATTAGGAAAATCAGGGCGACTAGGCGAGCGAATCCATCCCTGAACCTATCCTGACCCGTGGAGAGTTGCATGCGGCAGGCACGCAGACACGCACAGGCTGCGGCTCGATGCACCGAGAACGAGTCGTGTATGTACGTGCAGTCGAGCGGGGCGGGGAAGGGTTGGAGCGTGCGACGGGGCGGAAGGGAGGAGGGTTAGGTGTAGTATCGGTCATTACCTTCGCCGAGTAACTGGGTCAGTCGTCACAGCGCCACGGTTCGCTCACTGGCTGTCCGTTTTCCAGCGTTCTCCCACCCTCTCTCTCTCTTTTTCTCTCAAACGCGCGCGCGCGCGCGCACCTATCTTCTATCTCGGTTCCTTCCTTGTTCGCTTTGTCTCTGTCGATTAGACTGGTTCTCTTCGTTTATTCGCCGTTCCTCTGTCCCTCCGATTCGACAGTATCCCCGCTTCGAAACCTTCCACACGATTCTCGAAGCGGCCACAGGAGGTTAGACCTTGGATTGGAAGCGCGACGCTGCGCTGCGTGGAAAACATCCGCCTTTTTTTCCCGGTTTCGCAGCGGGAGAGGCGTCGTTTCACGGCTACTCTCTCGCTTGTTTTTCACTGGCAATGAGAACACAACAGCCATCGTTGTTTCCGATCAGGGTGGATCGAGTTCACGGTGCTACTCGAGGAGCTTGTTCCTGACAGTTGAACGAAGCTGCTCCTACAGGATTATTAACTCCCTTGTTAACGACGAGTATTTATGAAACGATCGGTTGGACAGGGAGCAAATCGTTCCTGTCAAATAGAGCCAACCTGCAAGTGGGATTTTTTACGAAGTAGATTTCGAACGATGTTCCGCTTGTTCGTCCGTTTGACATTTGTTACTTCTGCATTTAGATCATTTTGATCAATTTTGAGAGACATTGTCGGAGATATTGACGACATAGAGGTTATTGAAGCTTTCGATTTTACGTCTTACTCAACACGCTGTGCGTTGCGCGCGTCATTGATGACCTACGACGTTCAAACGGAACTAAACTTTAATCTGGAGGACACGATCCTCGATTTGCTATTAAATTAGAGTCGATAGAATTGTAATAAGTCGTATAAATATACACACGAGGAAAATCTTGCGCTTGCTGTAATTGTATATTTTGATGATACACGTTGTTCAGCACGCAAAGATAGATAAAACTCGTTGATCCACCGCAAATAGCCTGAAACTAAAAGTATCCCCGTCTCCGATTCTAAAAATACCCACGATAAATCCTTCCACTATTTTTATCATTTTTCTCCATCGACTTTCAACCGTATCACCCTTTCCTGCGAACTGAACCATATATTTTCATCGCCGTTTGTTTCTTCGCCGCCTCCTCTATCCTTTCGTTTTACCTAGCCTTTGATCGAGCAAGAGAGAACGGAGAAAAGAAGAAAGCGAAAAGCGAATGCTACCTGTTGGGAGTGGTCACGTGAAACATTTGGCGCCCATGTGATGCACATTCGACGAAGCAGAGAAAAGGAAAGAAAAGATGTGATCGAGCTTGGACTCATTTCGTTATGCAAGTATGTATAGATCAAAGGACGCGCCATGTGCACTGACAATTACATGCTGCGAACGGAAGAACAGCAGGCCGATGAAGAGAATCGAGATAAAGAGGCGGAAGAGGGGAGAGGTAAGCGGAAAGGTAGGGGTGGCATGGATAAATTCAGGATGACATTAGCATTTCGCCCTGCGAATAATGACTATTGAGTGTAATAATTGCAGCAATAAATTACCCTTTCCACGTTGCACCAAGGAGAATTAACACTTTCGCGTGCGCAGCCCACCCGGGGTAAGATATCTTGCGGCATTTTGTCATTCGTACGATCTATTTATTTCACTAAATATTTTTTGTATTATACAATGTATAATTATGTTTGATTTCCCATACTTGTGATCAAACGTAGTTTTATGCGTAACATTTCCGAGTATAAAGCATCGTCCAGTCTAGTCTGATTATCGAATATCGACGTCAACCAACTTGGAATTGTTTTATCAATGGGTACGTCGATGACATCTATGCTTACCAGTATTACTAGTATTAAGCGAATTGAAAATTTTTCCAATTGTTGTCTTTTTTTGCAAAGAGAACCACATTTACTACTGTACATAAGTAATGCTATTTCTAATTTCGTCCTTTCAAGGTGCACTACAATTCTAACAAAAACATAGGTAAACATGATTAATTCGAATACGTTATTGTCAAGAGTAATAGTCTTTTATAAAACGATAGAATCAGAGTCATATAATTTTATTCAGATTTTCTTTGTCGCTCGAGATACAATTATGCGGCCCCTCAAGGATTTATCTAGACGATATTTCGGTAGACGTTGAAGAAAACGAGGCAACCTCCGCGGCATCTGATAAACACAGTCCAGAGAATGATCGTGCCACGAAGACGAAGCTGCTGTCGCACGTGTTGACAGCAACCAGAGGATAGTTTCCAGTAACCTATTCCACGGTACGCTTTTGGGTCACACTCGATCGAAGATAACCGACCAACCAAGCACGTTACGTTTTATCTGCTTGCACCGGCGTATTTGCCACGCGCGGCGGTTTCACGTCGCAGCCATGGACGAGCCTGGCGACTGTTCAAACTTGCCGATCAAGTACGAGTGTATCTAGCTCCGATTGACTTTCACCGTGGATACGGTTGCGATACGTTTTCTGAAAGATCCCTGAACATCATCTGTTAATTGCCTATCCGATAGTTTATTGTTAGAAATATCCACCAACCGTCTGTTTTTAGCGAACCTCAGAGAGGTGCAAACAACTGTTACATTTCTACAATATGTTGAAAAATATCACAAGTGTGTTACTTTCTTTACAAAGTGTCATAGATAATCTATAAAGGCATATGTAAGTATGCAAGTATATCTCTCTGATACAGTATCGTTGGTCTCACCCAAACGAACAAGTCTGTTCAACCTCTTAAATCAGTTCTCTCGCAACGAAGCGAGCATTCCGGAGGACCCTGGAGACTTCGGGGATCAGTCTCTAGCAGCGAGCGGAAGTCGTTGTTAGTTGATCGCGAATTTAACTGCCGCTTGTTTCGGGGCATAAATATTCGTGGAACGAAGTAAATTACAGTGGCACCGCGGCCACTCGCTCGGATCGTCGTGTACGGTCACGTCGAGACTACGAACGATGCACGATTAACGGATTCGAAGCGTTGCATATCAGTATTATGAGGGGCATTCTGGGGCAAAGGTTGAAGAACGCTGACTCCCCTCAAGCTCCAACCCTCCGCCGAGGTATCCCAGTGCTACCTCTCTTCCTCCATCCTCCTTCGACTCCCTCGAAATGCCAACTACCTCCCTCTTTCCTTCTCTTCGCTTCACACTGCTTCTCCTCCGTTTCTGTCGTGTTCCACCTCCTGTTCCACCACCTCGTTGCACGCCAACCTCCTCCCATACTCCCCACCCGTACGACCATCAGGCAATGCTCTCTCGGTACTTTCGTCCGACACTCCGACCTACCCCAATATCCCTCCTACCTTGTCTGCCCCTTTTCTCTCTTCCGTTTGACTCACTCTCACTCTCTTCTTCTTTCCCCCTCCGTCATGTGTCTCACTGCTTCTCCACCAGCCCTCCACACTGTTCATGTCCACACGTTTTCCGTCCCTTTCCCTTCACCCACGGATGTATCCGATGAATCTCTCCTTCCGCCTCGTTTTCTTTCTTCTTTACTGACGTTCATCGATGCTCCGTGCGCGCGTAAACTGTTCCGGACTATGTCCTTCGCTCCCCGTTTTTCAACCGAGTGTTCTCTGTACTCTCTGTTCCTTTAGCTTACTTTCTTGAACGAGTCAAAAAAGAATCCCGTATAACCTAAGTGCCTTCGGTTTACCATTTACAATGGGAACTAGTATGTCAGAAGCTAGGTTCGCGCTGCGCGAAATTCGTATTGCGCGCTTCTAAAACAACTCTATGGATAGGACGAGTTACTGGTTTTAGGAAATTCGATCTGCATATACCGGAGATTTTACCTGGGAAATCACCGGTGAAATGAACAGGACGGCTCGATCCGTGTAAACGAAAAACAGAAAGGTTTTACAGCTAAATGTTAAATAAAGCAACGAGCGCTCTAGAATACAATAGAATAATATCAGTAATTGACGATTGGCGGTGGTAAATAGTTAGAAATTATTATTATTCGAAAACGGTAGAAAAGAAAATTGAAACAAATTTTGAAATATTATCGCTTTCCCGTTGAACGTTACACGTAGCAGCGTGTAGAAAATTAAATTCCAATTCAATCGGCGATAGTAATCGGTAAGGGATCAAGAGATTCACGCGAAGTGTAATCTTCGCATCGATAAATAACCTGTTTATCAACGGTGACGTACGGTTCAGTGGAATTTCGAATCGATAAAACTCGAGAGTACGGCGAGCACACGTAAAAATAGACCGCGACCTACCCTAACTGACTATGGACGCGCTTACCCACCCCCAGAGTTCGAGTCTTTTATCGAAAATCTCTTGGAGGAGCTCTTTCTTTTGCGCTTTCTCTGTCCTTTCGCTATGCGAGTCCTTCCTTCGAATACAACTACCCTTCCCTTCCCTTTATCCTTTCTGTTCCTATATCTCCGCTTCGAATACCAGGACTTTGCTTCTTTCACGACTACAGGGAATTTTCTGCGATGGCAAAAGTGTGTCGCGGATTCGTTGAAGCGAGGACGAAATGTATCTCTTTGAACTTTCCACAGGATAAAAACGGGATATCGTTGATAATTTATGAACGGCAAGTATTATACATTTACAGGCTTAAGGTTAAACCTATTAAATTCGGCAACTTTTTGGCGAACGTCTGTTTTCTTCTTCGATCTAACTGATTTCGGTGATCAAGAGACAGGTTAATCCATTACGGATTACACAAATCACTCCATACTATCTTTTACTTTTGCGTATCAATTTGGACATTTGACTTCATTGTGAATATCAATATTGTGGATATCAAAAAGAATCTGAAAACGTATCATCTCTTTTATCCCTTTGTTTCATGCATTCTTAATCTTGGTAGTACAATTGATTGAAATTGAAAGCGTACAGATTTATAGATTATCTAAATATCAAAACATACATAATATTACTAATCTTTCTAATCATAGCGTTTAGATGGCAGGAAGTTCGAAATGTTTTCTAGTTGTATAATTTTTAACTCGCGAAACATATAGAAGGTACAAAGCATGGTTGTCAAAGAGCTTTCCGGTACGATTGCTGTTTCGTTGATAACGCCGAACGAGATAGTTATATGCGATAAACGCGAGGATCGAAATCGAATAACTCTACCGGGTAATAGAATATTTTGCGACCTACTTCGATCAGAGCATACGTTCCACAGACATGCATTTTCGGTTGCCCCGTCTTTTCATTCCTTTACAATGTCAATCCTCTTTCATTCTACCTTCTTTCTCTTTCCTCTTCTTCTTTGCCCGCGTTTCACTCGGTACGGTCACGACTTTTAAAGAGTCTTTAGTACGTGAAAATGCATGCGATTCGCTACATGAGAAGCTTCCTCTGGTCAAACGAACGCAACGAGAAATAGCAGTCTGAGAATCTGTCGTTGTTTGCGAACCAAGTTCTTCAATTTTCACTTCGCTTTATCATTTTCTGACATAGCGATTTTCGATCCATTTAACGTAATAACTGGAAAAATGTTACAGACGTATTTACACGAAATGGTATTCAGTATTCGTTATATATCTTATTCATATATCACAAGTAAAAGCCTTTATTGGGTTCCTAACTATAATGCTTCACAAAAATGTAAATTGTTACCGAGCAGCTAATAATTGGTAGTAAAATGTACTTTACAATAAAAACTTAAATCGTAGTAACGGTAATTTACAATGGTAACTTACAAGAAAACTGCAAATTTTATAAAATTTTAGCAGATATAATTTTAACGGTGGACGTATTGCCGTTCCATTCCTATAAGGGAAACTCAAGAAGAGAAAAGAAAAAAGAAAGAAAGAGAAACGAAGACAGTGGAAAAATGTGTACAAACTGCGTGACACAGTCGGGAAACGAGAAAGGCCATTTGAGTAACGAGCCGCGATTTCAGACAATCGCGCGATCGTCGCGCGATGCGCCGAGCCGCCTAGAAAGAGAGAGAATCTGACAAAGCGTCTATTTTTGCGAGCGTAAAAGCCGCTTGTGCGCGCTGCAGCGGCGCTCTGCGTGAAGAGGGTCGCGCCACAATGCATGCTGACCCATATTCGGGTCGTTGCTATTTCAGATCCATCCTTTCCATAGAGGAAGGTCGTCGGACTACGTGGCGAGCGCGGCGGTTATGTAACGCTAGCTTGTTTTTAACGCCCGCCTCGGAAACACGCGATCCACCATCTACCAGTCGAAAAAATCGCGCAAACACGTTTCAAATTGAAATTGCAATTTAGATTCAAAAGAATTATAAATTCTACAAAGTTATGGTACAGTTTCGCTGAACTATTAAAATTAGTGCGGATTCTTTTTTATTCTATGTTAATTTCTATATCTAGCAATGTCGTTCCTAGTTCTCCGGTTGTTAACATCGATTTCCTAACTCGAATTGACTTTAGGTAATATGCTAATTACATACGTCACTACATATTCGCTTGAAATCTGGCTACTTGAATGTAAATGGCTTCAAGTCATTTTGACTCGTGTAAATACAAATTTGAAGTCAAGTTAATTCAACTCAAGTGACTTGACCAACGATAGGTTTAGGAAAAATAAATAAGTGTAATAATAACGATCCGTACTACTGACCGTGAAACTGTTCCTGGACAGCCACGAAACTTTAGATCTGGAAATTTGTACCATACTCGTACATTGTATCGAAATTTCTTTGGTTTCAGATTTCATGGATTGCGAATGATAGTCCGAAGGGTCGAATGAACATGACGAGCGTGGTAAAAGTTTTCTGTTGTTTTCTCTATTGTTCCTTTTATGATAGCTTTGGTGCACACCTGACGGCAGACGGCGATAAAGCCACTGATCACAGGGTGTTAAGTACGTGCATCTACGTGACAGAATTTCGATGTAGTCTTTCTCGAAGAGAAATCTGTAAATAGAGCTTTACAGTAACATTTCTTCCGAGAAGCTAACTTCTTATTCCTTGTGATACAATTTACATTCCATATGTTTTTATAGATAAGAATTAGAATAATTTTGTGATAATACAGAGTTCAAGATGGAGATGGGATGATAAAATAAAGGAATTTTTAAAATGTTACGATTATCTATAGTACAATAGTAAATATGTACATGTCGAAATACTGGTACAACTGATATTACCCATATTACAAGAAATATCTAATACATATAAATATATCTTAGAAGTTATTCAGCTACACATGTGTATATTTATACTCGAGCAATTTCCAAGTAGATATTGTTCACTTCACTGGTCGGTAAAGTCATTCCATCAAACGATCCTTTAATTGTCCCGAATAGTACAATTACAAAACGATTAGATGGAGTGTTAAATGTCGCAAAGACTAATCTCGTAGTGCACGAGTCTGCAGATGCGTTCAACTATACATACTAATGTACATTCGCATACCGTAATGTAAAAATCACGAAAATTTTTTTAATTCTGGTATGGGAAAAAAGCGATCCTTTCGTAATCCTTTTTTTCAACATTTCAAATATTAGATAATGTTTCGAGGAAATATAAGGACTATACAGGCATTACACTTTCATACAAAACATATTCACGCGTCAATGAACGTACAACAACGGTTCTTCGTTTCCCTTCACAGTTTTCGCCTTCCCTCGGTTCACTTTCACCGTCGTGCCAGTCGTATTAGTCGATTCGGCCGCGTAAACGCAGCCGTTGAACGTCGATCGACACCATATCGTGCTTTCGTCGACAATTTCACGGCTCGTCGAACAACCAAGCCGCGCGCTATGCCGATGCATGGCTACGATAAGATACGCCCAGTTCTCTCACCTTGAACGCGGGAAACCTTAAAGACCGTAAAGCTCGCTCGACCAGGCTAGGCGGTGTGGAAAAACGTTAAGACGTATATCTTCGAAGACGGCCGAACGGTCGCGGTTAACCCCGGCGACATCCTTCAGACTCTTAACCCCGGCATATGAAATGTCGTTTGCCTTTTTACTCGTTAACTATGCATCTGAGGAAAAACTAACCCAGTTACATTTTAATACCTTCGTTACCTGCGCTACTATACCAGCAGATACTTTTTATATTTTAGTTCTATATTGTAGAACCAATTTCTACATACATCGAATATTTTTATACATGGCGTGTTCATTTCTAGTGTATTTATGATGTACGATGTTTGAGTAATGAGAAATGGAAATACAGGATCGGCGAATCCCAAAATACCAACACCAGATAACCACGTTAGTTTGAGGTCAGTTTGATTTAGATGTGTATCGATTTACGTGTGTTCGAATTTAAATACTTTGAAACATACTTGTTCTTTCCGAAGTACTCGCTGAAACGAGATACTTACTGATTTCCATTGCTAATGTTCATAAACCGTACGATACTCCTCTTTCTTACCTTCGAAACAAAAAAATGAAGAGAAAAACAAGAGAACGTCTAAACTATCACAGATAGGCTTGCAGCAATAATACATTCGCAAGCGAATAGTGCCGATACAGTCTCAATTCCTAAAGCTACATAGATTACGCATCCTAATCTCATCCAAATCCACCACCAAATCGTCGACACCAGGCCTATCTAAAGAAAGCGATCCTTCGTGATCCCACGTAGGAACAGAAAGTGGAAGTAGGAAGGACAACGTCACCAGCAGGAACATCGAAGAGAGAAGTTGCGGGGAGAAGAACGATCATTAATCGTTCGACCCTCGCGGGGGTCCAGTGTCGTCGCATCCGCTGCACTTTCTCTCCCGCCGCTGCACCGTTGCACTCACGGTAGGCAGACAGGCAGGCAGGGTGTAGGTTACGTGGCATAAAGCGTCGCCGGGGAATTCCCCACCTGGAATGCACCTCGCCGTCAAATGCACCGTCCAGCCCCACCACGTGGCCACTCACTCGGCCGTCCCCACCTCGAGAGAACACGGTGGTTGCACCTCTCCTCTATGACCCCGCTACCACGCTACCATTTCCCCGTTTTCTTCTATATATCTTCCCCATGCCCCCACCTACTGTCCCGCGAGCGTACGCTCGTATGCGTCATCCCTGCCACCGGTCCGGACCCACCACCAACATCCACCATCTCCATTCGACCTCCACCTCCATCCGACCCGTTGTCACGCGTACGCATGAATCAGGGGGTGGCCGCAGTATTGCGCACGCGCGAAAATAGTAAACACTCCCCAGCTGCGCAATGCGACTCGCGTTGAGGCAGGTCCGGGACATACATACAGTGAGCGACAGCATCAGCAGCGGCTGCTGCTGCCAGCAGCAACAGCGGCGCACCGATTCGATGCTGTTATATACGTGCAAGTTGGATGATGTGTAGGTGTGACTACAGAAAAAAGAGGGTGGGAGAAATATATATATATATAGAGAGAGAGAGAGAGAAAGAGAGAGTGGGAGGAGGCCGGGGTAGAGAGAAAGGGGTGGATGGGTGGGCAGCTCGATACCGGTCTGGGTTCAATGCACACCGCTCACCCAACCCCAGCTCCTACCTGCTCCCCTCTCGTCCTACTACTCTTTCAACCCCTTCAACTATCCCGCGGATCATGCACTCCTCCGCATCGTTGAGTCTTGTTTCTCCGTTCTCCTGCTCCGGGCCCGATTACCACGGCCAGTTCGAGGGCTTTCTTTCTTTTTTTATTCGCAAACCGTCCTTGCTTATGTCGTCTTCCTTAACCGATTCCGTCTTGCTTCTTCGACCTTGTCTGACGACGAATTTCGCCAACGAATGGAAAGGAGGGAGTTGAGACAGAGAGTAGTAGATAGAGGGGTAGATGGGTTGGCTGTTCGTTGTGGGAAGATGCTTTCTTTCGAAAAGAAAAGAGGACAGCTTGCGGATGGTCAGGGTACGATAGATAGCTTGGCTTCAGGGGTTGGGATGCTGAGATAGATTCGTGCTTTCTGCACGTTAGGAGTCGCAAGCAATGGCAAACAGTTGACGATTGGAAACGATGGATTTAAAGAACTCGTTTCTTTATTGTGATAGAAGTTCGAGACAAAACATCGTACGGATGGTTTGTCGGGTAAAAGTACACGTATACGTAGAGGTATTATGTTTTACGAATTTTTCCCGTTGCTACTGTTATATACGTCTGATTTGTTGTTTGGACGTGTTCTGAAATTGAAACGTTTGTTAAAATTAATCGTAGAAAGCTCTTTACCCACCAAGCAAGGGACCTTTGAATAAAGAAATTGTTCTCAAAATACTCTATAACCCCCCTTCTTCCAACCTCCGAATTTGATTTAAACAAGTTGAAATACGGAGAACGGTTTGATTGTTCCCAATCATAATCGTCGGCGTGGAACCAAGTAAAAACGATCTTTCCGGTGACTAAGAAGTTATACCGCCATTTTTCGCGGAAACGACATGGTCCAACAGGGAAGACCATCGAAAGGAAATACGGGACTGAGAAGAACAACGATTTTCTCTAGCTACGAAAGGTATTACGTCGTAGTTTCCTCGAGCGTTTCGCATACAGCCTACAGCCGCGTTTTTCAAGCGTTTCGTCTTCGAAGTCTTCCTCGTACTCACGGCCATAAGTTGAAGAGACATAAAAAAAGAAAGAGCGAGTTTGCAATTGCGACAGAAATCCGACAACGTTGCATTTTGACGTTTTGTCGGGTGGAGAAAAACGCGACCCATCTATCGGCTCCTAACACCGTGAAATCTTGATTCATGACTTTTTATGGAAATAAAGCTGTTTTATGCCCTGTGAATAAGTGAATAGAAAGTAAGTAAGGGTGGCACGAATAACGTGATGCCAAGAAAGCTAAGGGATCGACGATCGTTGTAATTTGACCGGATGTCGTTGATCTAAAGTATCCTCGTGGAAGCCTCTCATAGAATTTTCGCGGGGAAAATAGATAGATTTGCGTTAGAAGCTGTACGAAAGAGAAAATGATTGACTTGCTTTATTTCAATTTAGGAAAATTTCGTGGAAATTTTGGAAATCGATTATACTATATTCTAAGAAATTCGTGTCAGAAATCGTACGAAACGGAAGATAATTATGATATCTGCTTCGTTTTAATGTAGAAAAAATTTGTAGAAACCTTATTACTTTTTATAATCGAAAGAACTTTCAATTACAGAGAATTACATCCAGCTCCGTTAACCTTAATCGTAACATAGATCTGCGAAAGCCGCTGTTCCAGGAACATCTTGAAACCTTTTATCCACGATACGTGTTCGTGACTCTCTGCTGGCTTTCCTCCTTGTTCGTATTAAGTTACATGCGATATTAGAATCCTATGAGCGTAGCTACTTGGTTTCGTTATCAATATCTGGTCGGCGAACAATTCAACAGCTCTTCACCTTATCAGTTGACAAAAGCATGTCGGTATTGCGACCTAGCCGCAAGTATTACAGAAGATATGCAGGTTAAAGACCCGATCCTATAATGAACTGTCCTCGAAGAATGTTAACAACTTGTTCCACAACTTTATCAGTTTCTTTATAGCGAAACAAAGAAATATAAATTATCTTTGCTAATGTCGGCACTGTTTTCTGCACGTTTATATATTTGATATATTTAATAACTTCTTACAACTATACTAAAACGCATAGAGAATAATTCGAAATTTCATTATCACCACATTATCATCACATAGAAAATCATCCTCGACCTTCAAATACATGCCTTTCGTTTTTACGAATCTTGTTAATCCTTCTCGTATGACCATGGCCTCCTGACGAAGGAATAATTCATCGAAGATAGCAGATTGTGTGGAATGAATCGGTGTTTCGATCACGGCTTGAGCAAACGGTTGAACGCAAAGAAAGAAGAGAAAACTAGCGGCGGAGGTGAGCTCACGAAGGAAGACATCGAAATCGACATGTCCTCCGGGGATACCTTTCCTGGCATCAATCGAGCTTTTCTAACGTAGTCGACTCGACCACCCTTAGCCACTGTATTTCGATCTCGAGAAACACAGTCGAGAAAAGAGTCGCATAAAAGAAACTGAGAAATGCGAATGACATCGAGAAAGAGGGACGGAGAAAGAAAATGGTTCGTCAGCGACTTGTGCGTTTTCATGAACAGCCGTATTTGCGATTTTGATCACCCGCTATTGAGTTCGACCAGGGAAACGAATAAACACTTTTGAGAAATTCACGTCGGTCTGGAGACTCGAATCTTTAACTAGGGACCGTAACCCTGCAGACGCCTTATTTTTGACCGGCTTTTGAAGGTCTTCCTTTTCCTTCCCCTTTGTTTCGACAATTTAAAGCGCGCAATAGGGAGAACTCTTTTGAATCTATTTCCTTTGTTAGTTTTCGTTTGCTTTATTCAGAGATCATTGAATTGCGAGCCATAGCGATTGAAAAACGTATCCATGAATCATACGCAAGTCAAATTGATCGATTCCACCGAGGATAATAATCATTTAAGTTTTCTAATATATTACAATTAAGAAACGTTCAAAAAGTGGACTGCGTGTGATAATAATCATTACCTACTTTTGAAGAAGAAATGATCAAACATGTCAATTCACATGTTATAACAATTTTTTAAGAAATTCATCAAACAATAATTTTATGAAACACATTGATATACAACTTATATAATAAAACAAACGTTTTTATTTGTAGCGAAACAGTTTTTAGCATTATCTTCGAGTTTGGGGGATACTCAAAATTTCTTTTCAACTTATACAAATACCGTCATATTTTTTAAACTCAAGTAGATTTCAAGTCAATTTTGTAAGATTTCTTTTCTAAATGCTAACTAACAAGAGACGTTCCAAATGACAATGATTCTGGAAAACAGACATCACTTACGGTGATGAATGTATAATAAAAATTAAATAAAAATTGCATTTCGTTAATAGCTTCTTTAGCAAGCAAGTTCAGTTGCGTAACAACTCAATTTCACTAAATGCAAAACGGCAACACGTGAAAGCGTAGACTTACAAAGGCTAAACGAACAAAAAGGAAAGAAACTTCGCCTTTTACATGAAACTTTAATATTCTTACGAAGTTGTCCTTTCCAAGTTAAAAGCTTATTATTTCCAAAGATATCGTGAAAAAGTACACGAAAGATATTTTCCAAACTAATTAACTAAATACGTATCTTTTGTATCTTAGCAAATGAAGGATAATATAAAAAAGCCACTTCATTCTAGAAATCCAGGAAGCCTAAATAAAAATACATTTCACTTTTTAATTACAAAGAAGATTTAACCACGATACACGTTTCTGCCGAAGTGAAATAATAATCATGAATAAATGAACAAACTTCGTTAAACACGCGCAAGTATTATATAAACCACAGTGGTGGAATCTTTCCCAGCGCATATATCTACGTCTTCATAGACCAAGAGAATAGATTTTACTTAATGTACATAGACGTCCATAGAGTCGAAAGGGTTAATAAACTACTGTAATGCCTATTGACACAAATCATCGAGAGAAGAGCAGCTTGCCATCAGCACCGCATGCAGCGTTATCTATTCAAGCCCTATTGCGCCGTCTCTACCAGTTCTTTTTCGCGATATCTCGACGGAAAAGCAATTAATCCCTACGATCGGAATAGCTTCTCACCATACCTCGACGACGTAAGGATCCAAAATGCAACGTGCGAGCTTCTCTGTCGGAACTTCAACGACGCAGGTTGCCGAATTAGAACTTTAAGGAGCAACGCATCGTCCCTGGCGGCCGGTAGATCCAACCTCGTTCTGCTTCCGTTCCTTCACCGTCCCCTTCCCGAGAATGCCGACGCGATCGTCGATTCCCTTACTGTGGTCGTCGCGACGGTTGGAAGTCGGAGACTGCGAGGTGGCACTGGTAATGATTAGTCAAATCGGGGTCGAATCACCCTCTCTTTGTCATTCAACGTCAACGAAGAAGATCGCGATGGCAATTGTGCTCGTCGTCGTCATGATCGTTGTCGTGGTTCGTGATTTGCGTACGCGAATTCCAGTGACGGGACGCAAGAATCGATCGCGATTAAAAGTCCTGCACCGATGTAAACAAACTGCAGAGCGCCGAAAGGAACAGAACGAAGAGCGGAGCCGGGAGGGAGGATGGCTCGGAGGCGGAGCGAGAAAGAGGGAGCGAGGGCTGGAGAGAGAAAGAGGACGCGAGAGAATGGGAATCGTTGGTGCGTTACCTCGCGGAGGTCATTGACCGAGGGTGGCGGAGAGAATGGAGGGGTAACGCGCGCGCGCGAGAGAGGGAGGAAGGGAGCGAGAGAGAGAGAGAGGGGGGAGAGAGAGAGGAGGAGCCGTAGGTTGGGGGTTTCGAGGATCGAACGAAGAGGAGAAGAGAATGTGAGAGAGCAAAAGACGGGGATGCGAGAGCGAATCGGCTCTGTGTGTTTGTGTGTGTATCGGAGGGGTTCGCGTGCAGTTGCATCGACCGGCGGCTCAGCTGTGCATCTCCACCCCTTCGCCTCCACCCTGCCCGTCGCCAAACCGTTGCTTTTGCAGTTCGTTCTCCTCTGGCCTGGCAGCTCGCCTCTCCCGACCACCTCGCCAACCCTCTGGCCTAGAGGATCGCGCCAGCAAGTTCGCCAGTCCCTCACACCCCTTACGGCCCGGACCTCGCGCAACCACCGAATCGGCGACGCCGTCACGGGGGATGCTGCGCTGTGAACGTGACCCTCAAAACGGTACGCCGTGTACACACCCCGCCCACCAGTGCCGCGCTACTGCCAGAGACACGTATGAACGTGGTCGCCGTTAATGAATCGGGACTATGCTCTCAAGAAGCTTCGTGAACTTCGGCCCTCCCTTAAGACCCCATTGCTCCTGGGTTCAACGAACCCCGACCAACTCCAACTACCAAACGCCTTTCGGTCTCCTGGTGCAACGTATCGCGCAGGCTATCGACTGGTTACTTGCTTGCTTCTTCTTCGTCTGCGTCTTGTTCCTCCTTTTTGCTATTTTCAAATATATTGGCTTCTTTAGCTTTTAGGTTTTCTATATGGGAAATGCAGTCGGTGTAAGGAAGCCAATATAGGAATTTTGTTGACAAGGTTATTCGACAAGTATTTTGTACTATATCTGCTTTATTATTTACAATTAACGGCATTGTTCGTTCTTTTGTATTTTGTTTTTATGCACGGATCTAGTGTTACGCTGGATTTCAGTATAGGTTGTGAAAAAAAATGATAAATTCTGAGGAAAATTCACATTGTCGATGAAGCACATTTTACATTAAATTCGTTTCAGAATTATACATACCTATATAAAATGAATTATTGTGTAATCTATGTAAAATCAGATGCGACAAATATAATAAATCGTTTTTTAAACGTTTGGTTTGGACACATGATTAAAATGTTGAATGGAGAAAGGGTTTCTTTGTTTCGATAGATAGAAATCATCGCGAATAAATTGAATTTCAAACCGGGGGAATAGGTTGCCGGCAAAAAACCGCTAAAGAAATTAGTATTCGCAATTAACGTCTGTCCTTTGGTGGTTGCAGACGTTCCTTCTCCATAGATTGCAATCAGCATGTGAAATACACAACAAGTCGATATATCGTGAAAGCATGTGGTAATGTTGTAATATTGTTTCGTACAATTAGACGATCGTGTTGCTATATTGACGGCGCAAATGAAACATAATCCATGAGTTTACCATCTCTAAAAATCATATTTGTAAGACTAATCTAGAAGGAGTTAATTAGAGAAAATAATATTCTTTGAATGTTTCTCTTTACGATATCCAAGTATCGAAAAATCAACTCATCTGCATTCCTGACTCAAGTCGTTCGCGAACCATTCATAGAAGGAAAGAGGAAGAAAAAGTATCAATCTGCTGATAAACGAGGGAATAAGTCGACTCACACCGTAAGCGAATTCGCAAAACAGAGCACAACTTCTGACCCGTAGGTCAGACAATGTCAAAACAACCGACACCTTCTTCTCGTTCCGCGGCACCTTATGCCAGAACGAAAACAGCCGACAGTAGCGGCATTATACAATATACGAGCAGAGTTACATATATTCACGTGTTTGGCTGGATGGAGCTACCCCTACAACGAGGATAATTTCAGGTCGAAAAACTCGAAAAGAGTTCGAAAACTCGGACAATGAACGGTTTCTCGACGAGGGGATTGAATTAAGAAAAGTTAAATCTGCCGGAAAATTCCCCTTTACGCGTAATTAATTTAGGACTGATTTGCCTCGGATGACATGCTACCCATTTTCATTTGATATCGAGATAGTATCGTGGTTCTTCAACGTTCAATGAGTAGCCGTTGACAGTGGAACAATGAGGAAATGGTAGAAGTGAAGATCTCTATATGTATTGAGAATTACAAATTAGTTCATCTCAGACCTTGCATCCTCATAGTACCAATTTATCAATCGAACTACGAAACTAAGCCACTCTTATTTCTCGTAAAATCCAATCTTCATCCTCGTAGAGTATCGTTTCTCATCTCGACGCTGGCGCAACGGAGACGCGCCGCCTAGAAAACTATACGGCTGATTCTGTTCAAAAACGCTGATACTTCTTCGTTTTGCCAACATTTAAAAACACTCGTCGACCATCTCCATATCGAAGAAGATGATTTCCAGTTATGGGGCTACGCAGTATCCATGACAACGTGTGCCAGGCTGATGTACACGTTTACACTCGGCCCCGAACGATGGGGTAGGTCAACGTACGGTTTGTCGCTTGGCAACCTAACAACCTACCCTGCGACCAACTGCATTCAAGGACTAGACCCTCCTTCTTTTTTTTTTTTAATCAGTGCCATTGTTCCGCAGTTCGATTGTCACTCTCCGTTCGAACCGCTCGAGAACACGCCGGAGAAGAGGAAAAAGAGGAAGAAGGGTATGGAAGTTTTGATAGACGCCGAGGATCAGCGCGTCTTTCGTACTTCCAAAATATGCCTCGATGACGAGCTTATTCGAAAATCGACCCCTTAAAAGCATAACCTATATTCGAGACGACCCGAGGTTATTTTACCAAACGTAAGTCGACGAATTAACCTCCGGACACCAAAAATTTGAATGTACTTTACCACTTCAAACTCTTCAAGTTGAAGAATTACATGAAGGTAATACACCAAAAATGATAAACATGGTTAAAGAAGAAGCTTGATCCTAACAATTGTTCATTTCAGCTTTATAACAAAGAAAAAGCCAAAGTAGCAAGCACAATTTAGTATCACAATACCTTACAAATTTATCAACGTCAGGAATCATTTATGAATTTAATTAAAAACAAGATCTATTTATAACAATAAAATATAATTTGGAACATTCAAAGGCCTTCGCGTTTTCCATCCTAATCGATAAACACATCTATTTCAAACGACCACTAGTTAAGTGTACAGACGACGTTGAAGGGGTTAAAGGAAGGGTTCGAAGTTCGTTGAGAAATCTGCCGGTCGGTAGGTAGTCGCGTAGGTCGTCTGGTAGGAATTAGGTTAAACTACGAGCAATTATGACAGGATATGATTTAGCCTGGCTTTCTTAACCGTCAATTTCTGCTATGTGCACGCCAACGATTGTCCGCACGCCACTGTGCTACCGGTCAGGGCCGGCCTTTGACACGTATTCCTCGATAGCTCTTACACTATCTCGCGTTCGTAAACGACAGAATGGTTCAGAGTAATTGTTTCATCCGTGACCGTAATCATTTTACTTTGATAGCAATTCAAACGCACGAGATTAAGTCATGATAAGAAAATTTCTACTATTTTTCTTTCTCCAATTTTTGATAAATTTATTGAAATATAGCAAAAATATTAAATAACGAAAATTGCAATAAAGTTAATAGCCAGCCAATTTTATGTGAGTGTGCAAGTGTAAGTAGGGATAAATTCCGTAATTAGTTTGCATATAGATACGATGGTTCTGAAAGTTGTTTATTAAATACTCAAAAATATTTAAAAGTCAAATCATCTAATGCATTAAAAAAATTTTTTATGAATCTAATTTTCTAATATTTTTTCATTCGTTTGTTAAATTTATACACGCCACAAAAAATTAAATTTCAAGAACTTCTCGTAATGATCGTCGTCAATATTATCGAATTTCTAAGAAACAAAGTGTCAAGACAGGATAACAAAAGATACCAATTTCAAGGTATTCCCGCTTCGTTGCAGTAAAACGCCGACTTGATTGCGTACCTACAGCAATAAGGGGATAAATCATTTTTGATAATCTTTTTTTTTCATATCGATCAGACGGTATGATGTTTCTCAGTTTCTGCTCCTTGTCGATATGCAAATTAATTGTACGGAAATCTCACAATAATCTCACGAAAACCCTACATTGTGCAGAAAACAAGAGAAAGTCTTGCCCATCGGTGAAAAGCACGATAAACCTAACATTAAAGCACGATGATTACATCTGTCTTCAGCATCAGTTTGCCCGACATACATGACTCGTTATCGAGTCGAGGCCGATGTCACGGTGAAAATTGAAATGCAGCCGCTTTCATCCAACGCGACAGGACTTATCTTTTCTCCAGCGTGGTTTTGGCGCGTCGACGAGTTCTATTAATAACGGTGTCTCAAGGAATTTCTGGTTCCACGGTCACACGAATTTTTACACTTCCCGGCATTGTCCCGTTACTAATGACTCGTGACTTTGCGCGAAATTAGAACTCTATTTTTGCACGGATAATATCCGAGACAGTGTGGGTGAAACGAATTCGCCTCGTCTTCGATCCTTCTTCGTAAATTTAACTTGGTCGTTATGTCGGTTGTCTCTTTATTGTTATTGCTGTGCACTGTATTTTTGAGACGCTTTATTGTCTCATTATGTTGTTGTTACGTGGTTGTGTATTATTCTATCACAGAACTTTTGTTTCATAGTGAGCTTAGTCCTCGATATTTTAATTTCGCTGTTTGACATTCGATGAATCTTCCTAAAAGTAACTATAAAGATTAAGGAAAAGGGAATTATTTTAAAGGCAACCACGCACATTATAATATAAAATTTAATATAAAACATATGATTATTATATCTTCGTAATGTATAAAATTATGTTTGATCGGAAACTCGTGTATGTACATCGTTTGAAAATCATGTATATCATTCACTTGACAATAGCCACCTTTATCAATTAAAGGATTGAAAAAGAACGATGGTTTAATCGAATATCGGTCAAACACGGATTTACACGTTCACGAAAGAACGACACGTCGAAAGGGGTGACGAAAACGTAACGTTTGTGTCGCTTAATCAGATTCGAGATAAGAAACTGACACGCGTGTCTCGTAGTTCGAACGGTTTTAGGATTAATTATAGAAAGCGAGCGTCAGTGGCCTCTGCCGTATGAAACTGTCGTGCGCGAGCCAGAGAAAGTCACGTGCGACTGATTAGTACCTAAATGCTCTCATTTCCGTGTCTACGTATACAGGGCAGAGGACTTGAAATCACCGTCACGATTTGATGAAAGAAAGACAGGTTAAATAATTTAAAACAAAAATATACCTTATGGAAAGAAATATTTTTAGTGAAAAGACTTTGTAAATTGTTTCTTCAAACATTACTCAAATTTTTTAAGTATCTGTTTCACATATAAATATTGAACTCGTAAACATTCAACTATCACCCTTCTTTGTAGCAATATTTGCTATTGCATAAAATACGACGAAACAATACGTACCGAAATATTTCATTTGCTTCGGTGTCGATTATTTCGCATTTCACCAGTGTTAAATTGAGCATCTCTCTCATTTATCGTTTTTCTAATCTATTTCCCATATCTCCAACGAGCTTGTGGTTACTAAATGTCAAAATTAACTGGAAATCAGCATATTTTCCTGTTTTTCATTCCATTCCGAACACTTTTATCTATTAAGTATTTATTAGGTTGCAAATACTCATAAATTCTAAATAGGTACATATTTGAACGTATTAACTGACTAACAAGACAACAAAATTAATTACTCTATTTAGTAACAGTATGTACCCAGTTAAAAGTGCAGAGCTGGTAAGGTGATTAAGAACAAGAGAGGTATACTTTTCTGTATTGTTGGCCGTCACGCGTGCTATTTTGTTTTATTTATATACGTAACACTTTCGGCCAATAGGCGTGATTATCTTTGCCTACCGTGTTGGATCCGTACAAAATAACCAATCAGAACTGCATTCCTTATGCCAGTCTTCTTTCCAGTTCCGCGCTATACTTATGTATGCAATTGTTTTAAAACACTTACGACATCAAATTCAACTTATCTCTTATCTCTTTTACTTATCATTGGATTCGTTATGCCCTTTGTAAACGAATTTCTTGTTACTGTTATAAATTGCCAAACAACAAAGAAGAATTGAAACTAGTTAGTGTCTTCTACATAACACAATTGCAATAAGACGTCGATATTCGTCACCTCACTATGATCGTGTCCTCTCGCTAATCAGTACCGCGCAGCATGTAAAGGGTAAATAGTTAATGTCTATTCTCCGATCGGGAAACCGGCGAACGAATCCACGAATTGGCCTGCGTGAGATACGACTTGGAACCATTCCGTACCCGAGAGTCAAGAGCCAATCCCACTATCTTACGGTCGCTTTGTAACCGATCGATCGTCTCTCTCGCCCCTCGCGTCTTAAATCTCTCATCTTTTTTTCCTTCTTTCTCTCAGTCCTATCTCTCTCTCCTCTTCCCTTAGACACCGCTAGACAAGCATGCTTCTCCGTGGCGACCACGCGATTGCGCATGCACACCGCACTAGCGTCAGATTAAATTCGAAACGGTCTGTAAAGCGTTACCGAGACACGTTGTGTTTTGTATAGTTTGGAATACGTGTAGCGCAGAGTACGCCATGGGGTCAACGACCCGTCTACGCTGTGGAACGCACGTACACCGACATACGGACTCGTGTGCACATGGGCACACACCCATGCCGATCCGTGTACGTATACACGGTGAGCCAATATCGCCATGCACCTCCACCAGATGGAGCTGAATCTCTCTCCCGCCCCACTGCTTCTGCGCTAGCTATCTCTGTTGCAGTCACGGTTTGTGGCGCGGTTCTCTCGCTTTGCTCTACGCAAGAATCTAGCCTAGACCGCGTAGTGTGGCGTAGGCCATAGAGTGCATGGAAGAAACGATAGACTGGCAAGTACAATATTCGTAACGAATTCTCAAATGGCGATAAGACACGCAACACGTGCACACGTGTGCATCACGATGCAAGTCGAATACATTATCTGTTGTCCATATGTTTCTATACAGACTTTTCTCAGTTACTAGTGGACCATTTTCGGGCTTTGGGACGACCACAGCTTTTTCGGGTTTCAGGGATGATATAATTTTTAGGTGAAAATACTATGAGGTGCACACGTCATCTTGCTGTGAGATGATCAGAGTTTGCTTTCGCTCGATAAAAACTATTTGGAATCCCAAGTCTGTCAAATGGCGTCATCGGTCTGGGGCGCAGTTAACGAGCTTTTGAATAGATTTCGTTGTGGCATATGACTCTATTAAGGACGACGAAATTAAATTAGTTTATCAATACGTACGGCAAATCGATACTTATTAAAACATCTGTAGAAGGTTGTACATTATTTCCTCGGCGTGGAGATATATTCTAAGCTATGTACAGAGAATTCAAGGTAGAACCGCGATGCTGCCTTGGGAGGCATGCATTGCACTGTCTGCATATAGCTGGAACTGCGAGACACCTTTGATCTTGCCAAAAAACCGACAATCGGCTCACCCTGAGACAGCCTCGCTGGTTTATCTCGTATTGTCGGTATCGTAGTTTCAGAATTTTGGTGTGATATTGCCGAAATGTTTGCAAAATTTTATTAAAAACCTTGATCAAACTGCCTCAATGAAGCTTTCTACGCAGCAAACACAAAAAGTAGCCGAGTAAGGAGGGTATATTTACACGAAAAAACTGACGTTACGCACAACGGAATAAACCAATTTGCAATACGGTAACGTACGACGCACATTTAAAATGCGCAGAAAAGCATGTGATGCGAGAGAATCGCTAGATGTTGTGATGCATTGATTGCATTGATTGCATCGCGGATGTATAGAGAACAATAATTATATTGGTGGTTACGAAATACATACTTCTGAAGATCGTGGCAGGCTGATAAAGAGTCACTATGTATTGTATAAAACCCCCTCAAACGGACTTCCCCTTTTAGCCCTGGCAAAAATTATTGGAGTCAAGCGGCTACACAATCGGGCAATTATAAGCATTATTCGAATTGTGCTGCCCTAACCTGACACGGAAACGATTCTTGCATTAACTGGTAAGATCTGGTACATAATATATAATAGTATCAAATATGGAACAATCAAATGCAAAACAAAAGATAACAAACTTGGTTAATTCATTTTCTATCGAATATACGATGACCGTTTAAAACATAATGCATGTCGCACGACGAACTAACGAATATTACGTGGTATGCGTTCAGGTTGACAAGACATGCTTGACGATGATACATGATCGATAACGCAATAAATTATTTTTATTGGATATACGATAACACTGATAAAGAGGGATCGGGTAATTCATTCCTTTTTATTGTTACTTGATATAAAATACCCCTGCTTCAGGATTATACATACGTATATATATTGAGACTTATACATTAGCAGCTTCGCAATGTAACTTTTCACTGTACGCCTACTCTTTGGCATATCTCGACAGTGTCATTATAGATTCGTGTAAGAAACAACCCTTTTGAGCAAACGTCAATGACACGATGAAACGCCATTCCTGTCTACAACTCATTAGAGTGTAAGATTTGCTCTTGTATCGTTACAGTCCAGGTCCTTGACCTGTCCCAGTCCACCTCGTTGCCTGCCGCGTCCGTCAACACACTCCCTATATATACACGAATTGGCTGGTTCAATCGCCTGTTTCTTTCCCTTGATTCACGTCAATTGATAATATTCAAGAATCAGTTTGGCTATCCAATAGCAACGGTAATTTTCGTTGAAAAGTGATAATCAAGAAAAAAATTCAATTGACACTCGCGAAACCACGTTGCAGCGACGTTACACCGCCTGCACAGCCAAAAAGCGACGAGAATCACCGGAGATGGCCGAACGGCTGTCAGTTGTCGGCGAAAGCCGGCGCACAGCGCACGTGCGAGTAAAACAGTGACAGATAGACGGAAAACGAGGAGGTTAAAGAGAGAACGAGTGAACAAGAAGGTTAGAAACGTGGCGTGCGCAAGTGGGAACGAGAACGAGGAAGGGCGGTGTAGGAAGAGGGGGGTCTGAGAATCGACTGGACGTCGCGTCGTCGTGCACATTCGTCGCGTTTTCACGGTCAGGCTTTATCGATCGTAGAAGGAGGGCGAAGGAGCGGAAGGAAAGGAGTTTCGGAGTGCATCGAAAGGCCGTTGAACCCGGCCTTTCGGTAGTCGCGGCGTCCATAATGCAACGATTGTTGTACCCACCCGCTCCAGCAGCTGCCGAACTCGTAACGCTCTTTTAACGAGTGCACCAAACCTGACCAAGTGAAATATTTCTGTCTACGTAAGTTAAGAGCCAACTATCATTTCTCTTTTTTATTTTTTTTGCCGTTTGTACCGTAGACACGTTGCGTTTTGTTGGCGTAGGTCCGAAATGTCGTGTTCCTTGCTTCCCAGGAACGAAGACTACCGCGTGTTTCGTAACTGACAGGCACAAAGTGAACGTGAAACGTCATCGTGTCACAAGCGTTCCGGTCATTTTCACGCTGGCAACGTGTTTACATGGCGCGAAACTCGAGTCACCCTGACCGCTATTACGAGAAACCTTTCGCGACGATCCTTGTCCGCCGGGGAGAGAAGTATTCGCGTCCCGTTTTATATTTTCACTGGCCGAAATGTTTGTGGGCGCTAAAAATAGTCGTAGCCGGAATGGTGAAACAAGTGTACACCGACTCCGCTTACGAAGGACCCAGACACGTCACTATTATTATTATTATTATTATTATTATTATTATTATTAGGAATCCGGTTTCGACTTGTTCACGCCCTTCGTGGTTTTTCCATGTATCCCTAGAGAGAGCGAAAGGGAGACGAAGCACGGGGTGGTAGAAAGAAGGAACGCGAGAGAGGCGGTGTACCATATACACACTATACACTATATACATGGCTGCGAGCGACAGAGTAAAACGAGTGAGAAAGAGAGACAGAGATAGAGCGAGAAGTCGAGAGAGGCGACGCATGTGCGAGCAACAACGATGTATTTCGGTGCAGCGCTCCATACACCGCGTGGAGGTCAATGCCCGTCCTTACTCCGGCCCAAGGAAGGAGCGGGAGGTTACGGTAGAAGGGATAGAGGGGCTAGAGGTCGGAGAAGGGAGACACAGGGAGCAAGCACTGAGCGGAAAAAATGAACAAACATTCAGAAAGACCAGAAAAGGGATGCATGGAGTGCTCGTGCACTACTCCTCTCTACCCTTTCTTTGCTTCGTGTTAACTTTCATTAATTGACGAGCTAAAATTTATGCTTGATTTGGACGGTCCCGTTTTGAAACGGCCTCACCCTTTCTCCATTTAGTGTTCACGTTCAGAAGACAAGTACGACTTAACGTTTGATATTTACGATTCCTTAAAATATAATCACTAAGTAGATTATTCGTTGTTTAGGCAATATATTATATAAGCAATATTCGTTATTTCTGTCTTTTGAATATTATTGATCATTTTGTGTAATCACTCGTAGCTTGTGTTTTGTATTTTTCTTTCATTTTCTCCTTGGAACTTCTCCTTTTAAATAAACAAAATTTTCCTACATTTTCCTATCTGTTCCGAATTGTTTCCATGAAAATTATCTCGTTTCATATGAGACAACACGCCTGTTTCGACTTCACAACCAAGGTTTGCCTAGATTCATCTTGAAAGCACTTCGATAATGATAATATTTATTTAAAAAACTAACGGTATGTTTAGCAGGCGCGCTACTAATCTCATGTAAACGCGTTTCCGCGTCCCGGCGCTTATCTAGCCGCGTGTCGTTCATTTATTCTCGGTACTGATTATGCAAACTTTTGACACACTGCCAATCGGCCGCGATGATTCACTGGCCACCAAAATTGATCCCATCGAGTCGGAATTCTGTTCGATGCACGCTGCAATTTACGCGGTAGACCTACTCCGTTTTACTAAACTGTCCTACTGTAAACTACTGTTCACAAAACTTCTAGTTTAGTATTTCCACAGTTATCTTGAACCGTAACATTATGAATTATGATTCCTTTATCAGGTACTTGATTTTAAGTACTTATTTTTACTTATTCTTCGATACAGACCATTTGTCGCCAAGGGAAGTAAAAGGATCCTGAATTTTTACTTAATTACCGCAACCCAGCAGAGAATTTCAGGGATTCCGATATTTCAGTATCTCCAATTATCGGAAAACTTAGGAAAGTATAATGTACATCATTAAATGAATTTATATTGGATTAATTTTTATAGCATGATATATGTAAATATGTAACATAATACATAATATAATACATATAATACAAAAAATTAGTCGCGTCCTAATGACAATAGGAAATTTGTAATTAACCTCGCGCAACAAATTTTTATTTTACAGCATTTAACTTCAGTATAAAGCACCGAAACTCAAGTTAAAATTCAGACTAAACTATGCCATGGATATAACCTATCTTTGTTAAATTGCAGCTATGTATAATCTGTGTCACGAATATGGCTCATTGTCAGTGTTGTAAGGTAAGAGATTAACAAGAGGTTGTCGAAAAAGCTTGAAATATTCGATCGATCATTCTGGAAACGATTTTTGTACTATGGCGAAACGTAGTAACTTCTTGCGAGAACGCTCGATCCTTATACCAAGGAGAACGAGGAACACGTAGCAGACTGGCTGCCCGTGCAACATTGATGAGACATTACGACCGATGTCGGTGGGCCGGGATATATGATTGCAGACACACCAAATGTATGTACTCTTACATCGAGTGTAATCGTACATGTGGTGCACTTGTGCGACGTTCCTTGATTTACGAGTGCCAAGACACTTGAATATTGGGGCATACGTTGCCTCTACTGGAGTTCTGTATAAAGTAATTGTGATATTAATGTAGATAGTCGTTTAACTATCATTGTTACTTCGGTATATTATTTGTTTAAGTTTATTATTTATGATGAATTCGGTATATTACCTACTCGTTTTACCTATTTGTATTAACAAAAACTCAGAAGACAAAATATATTTAACACATCATTGGAAGTCTTAAATGGATTTTGCTCAGTCAGAGAATAAGAACTTCTCTTCTGAAAAATTATTTGTTTATCATAATACTCTGTGTTTTAAAGTTAAAAAAAACTTGAATAAAGAAAGAAGAAAGAAGGATTTATTAAAATTATTGAAATTGCTTTAATGCTGTTTTTAGTTATCAGGCATATCCATATAAACTCTTCAAAATACGAAATTATTATTGCATTAGAGAGCTTTCTAGCAGTTTGACAATTATTTCTCTTTGTCCTGGCATTACGCTCATTTGAATTAATGAAAACATGATTTAAATATGAATGCGAGAAAAAATTTATGAAAGTTTAAACGTGCAAAAATCGATTTAATATTTTAATTCTTCCTTGTTGCTTTTTAATATTATACATAAGAAAATAACTTTTGTTTCATCATTCGAAGAAAAAAAAGAACTTTTAATTTCTCAGTCGGATGATTATCGCTTTCATATTATAAAATGTAAAATGTTACGATATTTTACGATTTCTCTTTAAAAAAAGAAAAGGATAATTTTATTTTATTAAATTTTAAATTACTAGCCTTAAAAAAGATTCACTTGTTGTTGTTGCCTTATTCAACATTCAACTTCCAAAAACTCAATCAATTAAAAAACCTAGACATTCATTTCCTATTACATGCTAAATAAGATACGTTACCTCTACGAAACAACCGAAACAAGAAAAGGAACGAAGAATCAAAAAAGTTAATTGCTATCGTTATACATTGTGATACTTCAACATTGCGAGAATTAGATTCAAAATCCATGTGTCTATTAAAAAGAAAAACAGGAAGAAAATAGTATAGTGGATCAAAAAGAAATCAGAAACGATCGTATATTATCAGTAATATCAATTGGGTGTATGAATGGAAATAGAAATGAACATACTTAAGCAGTTACACGTATGACATTACGTACACCTATCGACAATGCTCTCATTTGTCGTCGCCATTAACCTAGTAACATGGTGAATGACCGTATCGTACAATCTTTCCTTCGCTTCCTTTCCATTTGTTTGCTACACGCCAGTCACGTTGTCTTCTGAAGTTAGATTCTTTGTAATTACAAACTTCCTCTATCGTGATCACTGTTTCCATTTCCCAGTGGCAATTCGAAGAACGTTTCAAGCACAGAAGCGCTTTGATAATGAACATTATTTTTGCATCGGCTTGTTATTCGAACGTTTTAATACAATGGTGTTAGACGGTAATGTAACTTGTGTCGGGAATGCTATTTTCTGTGTTATTTATAATTCTGGAATTCGTTAGTTGCTCGCAACATATTATTAAATGTTGATTGGCGTGTCGAGAGGAGTAAAATTTGCGATGTAAAAAGATTTCATTTTATTGATTCTAGCTTGAAATTAATATAATATTAAGGTTGATGGTACTTGGAATCTGAAATAATTGTTCTAATATTCTTATTATAAGTTACTACAACACCAATTGATTGACAGGTATTATAATAATCTTAAAGTATAACGTAATTAGATCTTTCACAAGTTCGCGGCAGTGGTAAATCAAGATCCTCCATCGTCAATATTCCACGGGAATTACAACTTCCTGCGGTCCGCCGAACGCCGAACATAATAGTTTACTTGGATCGGTCGGTGAATTTCAAAGTTCCTCCTAAAGCCATCGACGAGCATAGTTACACATATTCATAGTCAGGTTACGTTTATCCGGCAAAGCAAATAGAAGATCGATACGATTACACGCAAATGTTTGAGGAATCGGTATCGGACCGTGGTCATAGCTGACAGACGATAAGCTACTAAATAATTCCGTCCACCATCGTGTACACGTGAAAAAATCGCAGAGTTGACCGCATTATTCTATAAATCGTATAAATTGACTTGGTGAATCGATAATAAGCTATTATCCATTTTATATTTGCTATTACTAATACCTAATTTTATCCAAATACATTACGTGTATCTTGATTTAAAAAGAATTCCCTACTAAAGGTAAAGATCATATTTGACGTTATGTTTATAAAAATTTCTTTGTATTAATATGATCCTGAAATGAGAACTATGGCAGGTAATGACTTTTTTGCCATTGAAAATTGACCTTTCAATCTCAAAGGATTATCTATTTAGTCACTCATTGTCACACTTTTAGACAACACTAAAGATTGAAAAATTTTAAAGCCAGTCCATGTTCCGGTTTCTAAAATACGGCTGCGTCTCAGCTATCCGCGACTCTCATCGAAGATTGAGCAAAGTAACCTATGTGGAAAGCTAACCACAAATTCGGAGGGAAAACCAGTCGCTTAAAAAAGAGAAAAGAATTCATACTACGAAGAAGGTTCCTTTCTATATCGTTCCTCTTCTGCCGTTGAGACTATTTTTCGAACTAGTTCCCGGTGGAACCGAGGATTGGGAAGCCTTAGGTGAGAATGAATTATGAAGCCGCACGTACAGAACGAAGAAACATCTGTCCATGGTATCCTCGAATCATATACACTGTTCCTCGGTGACCACTGTTCGCTTAAGCACACTGCTCTGTGTACTTACATTCTTCGTTAGATTTGTCATCGGTCACGAGCTCCTATAGTTGGGCGCGGCATGATTAACGATCCGAGAATTGACTTTGTACTTTCTTCTTATTTACGCACTCGCGCCCATACACACGACCGTGGATGAATAAAACGCTTAGATTTATGATTTACGGCGCAGCTCGTTGCGATCTCTTTTTAACAGTAATAGTTTCTTGTTCTTAACGATTCGACAGCCAATTGATATGTTTCTGCGTAGCAGGTTGAATAGGTTAACCCTCGCATGCCGACATCCGGGCTATCAAAGATCAGATGCTTGAGAACACTTCGGGTCTTCTTACTATAATAAATACCCCAGGTAATTTCAGCTTTCGACTTACATTAAAAGAATTGTCAGTATCCTCAGTAGCTAATAATATTGAAATAATATTGAAAGTAAATTGTATAACTTAGTATAAAAATGAACACTAAAGATAAACAAACAAGTACACGATAGTACGTGATTCGAAACTTGCAGAAGCATATCCTAGCAAATTATAATCCGTGAAAAGTGGAACTCGTAGAGAACGTTCAATAACCTGGGTCAGAAAGGCAGAGCGTCGGAAGAAGCGTTTAGAAAGCAATTTCCCGGACAAAGAATCGGCGATTATCCGAGAGTAATCGCGACATGCCGGTAGTCGGTTGACACCAGGAAGCGTGCCGCTAAACTCCCCCGGTTGCGGTGCAATTGCAATCATCTCGCTGCCTAGCCACTTTCACTGCTGACCTACTGTTACGACGCGACGTCCTGGCTCGTCGGTGACGTGACACGGCACCTTCTATACTCTACACTCTACACTCTACACTCTACACGGTGTCTGCTCGCGCGCGCGCCCGCGCCAGCGCCTATGCACGAGTATAGACGTACGCGCGGCGCACGCACTCATCCTGTGCGTGCGAGAGCGTATGCAATTGCACACTAAGACCTATTCACGATTTGTTCGCGTGCACGCACAACCGTTAAGCAAAGCGAACCAACAGGAGAGAAGATCACAGTACTTCATTTTACGTAACTGATCGATCTTGTTGACGATTGATGAAATTTGAGAAATTTTGAATAATATTCTAATGAACATAGGTCTAAATATCATTAGTTTCAGAGTATTATTACTATTTCTATCCACTCACTGTCTGCTCAGTATTATATAAAAAAACCAAAGTTACACTGATAATGTATTTACTAAAGCAAAAATCTACATACATGCATACATGTATATAAAGATGAAAATGGTGAGAGTCTGAAAGAGACATCTCGTAGTTTGCTAACCTTCTTTTATACTTTGTCTTCCATGTCACGAATCACGAATGTCATGATCCTCATCGTAGCTGTCAGATCACGAAACATTTTGATGAGGAAGATCGATCCTCTGTTCTGCAATATTCTTTACATAAACATCAGAGACAAGATGGGACAAAGATAGAGATCACCGCTAAATAAATCAATGATTTTCAGAAGAATCGTAGGGATAAAAACATAAATTTCTATCCTATTGCGAAGTGTATAATAATGGTATTTTTCAATTCCAAATATATTCCAAAATGGCTGAAACCATACTTTCGACATTTCCTGTTTGCAAATCTTTTAATATCAATTCCGTCCTTGATGTTTTCTTCCAGATTGATTAAAAGAGCAATAAAGATTAACCTCGGCCATTAATAAATAACTCTAATAGCCATCTTTTTTTAATTTGCCTTAACAATAGAGTTATAGGTATTTTCTGTAATATTAGTTTGAAATGTTCGTCAGTATCAAATGTCTCATAAAATCTTGTCTCTTAAGACCTTTTTAAATAGAATCTTGACAGGATCGAAGAAAAATTGAGGAAATAAAAATGAAGATAGAGAAACGCTCTCCTTGCGGAGAGAGTTATTCGTGAACGATGTATTCGTTCATATGAACTACTTGATACTGCATTCTTGAACATTGGTAGTCCGCTCTGGATCGCATATCCAAACGCCCCAAGCAGTTAGCAGAATCTTTCCGTGAGTTTTTAGGAGAAAGGGAAAGAATAAAATTGCTAATACCGATACAGGGACCTTCGTTGATCTCTTGGGGCTGGACTGTAAAACGTAATCTGTTGGCATTTTTAGTGAACAACCAAACTCTTGCTGTTTTTATTACATTATTATCTTTTACCTGATAAATCTTTTTCTAATTTTTGTTCTAGTTTTGCGCTACATGCCCTCGACTAACGTTTTACACACTCGAGCTAGCAGGAAAAAGGCGGAAGAAGAACGTTGAAGAAGCGGCAGGCCGTTGCCTCGACAGGGCAAGGTGCATGAACCATAGATGGTTACGCAAGCCGCAAAGTCGTCATGTATCAGACCATACAGGCAGCTCTCGTTCCTGGTGATACCATGATCGCACGCGCAAAATGCATAACTTATTGTGGGTCCTGTGGCGGTGAAAGTTGCCCGAAGTTAACCCGCTAGCAACGATTCATTACGCGTCATGAAAATGCAACAGAACATTTAATATAGCTATCGATGTAACATTGTGTTATCTGCGTCCATCTTCGAACGACGACGTACAAGTATAGGAAAGATCGTGTTGACATTCTTTCTTTACACCTTTCTGTACACTTTGTAAAAATGGCACGTAAAGGGTAATGGTCATCCCTCTGGTAATTTGCTATATAATTATAAAATCTTAAAGCATCTTAAAACATTAACTATTTTTCCTTTCTTCTTCCTTATTATTTTGATATTTCGACATGATTAGAACATGTTACAAATCACTGACATCTGAATTGACTGATCCTTCGAGCGATTTTTCTTTCTGTGCATGCTGTTCGCAGCATATGCTTACGCACTTCATTTAATTTAGTCCTCCAAGCTCATGTATATATTTTAAGAGTTACCTATCTAAATAACAATGCAAAATACAGTACGGATTCAAAGAAATTTCGTGTCGTATAAAGAAAAGAAGGAGGTCGCGGTGACTGGCAACGTAGTGTCGTTGCACTTCAGAAGCCCTGCAAAGCTTCCAAGCTCGTAAAGCATCGGATGGACGCATGTAATTTGCATCGAGGTTTTGGAATTTTTAGAGCACCTTACGCTTGTTTCAATTGAGGAAGAAAGAGTGGCTAGTGATTTTCGTCATGCAAAAACGTTATGGTATCGCAAACATAATCATATTATGTATTATGTATTATATATTTTTAAAAAATTAATCTTTCTGAAAGCGCGTGAAAGTAAATATGATACAGGGCGCGAGTGAAAATGTTTAATCGGATACCATCCAATTGGAATAAAATTCATTGTCTAGAAACAGGCAAGCGAAGCTATTCTCTTATCACCGCTGCGGTAGGACTATTTTTTTTTTTATTTTTATTTTTAATGGAACAGTCAGCTGACCGCAACAGCGAGGTCTATTGTCAAGTGCCTCTCTCTCTTTCTTTCTCTGCCGAGTCTGTTATCCGACAGGAAGGAAAGCGTGGTCGAGATTAAATTCCCTCCATTGGCAAGGTTGTTGCACTACATTCCCGACATTCATAGTCGTTCCATTTAAAGGTTAAGGTTTGCCCAATTTCACGATCAAAGAGAGAGTGAATTAACGCATTCATTGCGTATATCTCGGATCCGAGTCGGACAGCAGCTCTGGACAAATTTTATTTGATATACAAATAAAAAGTAACAATTTAAATAAATAATGTTTTTTAGTTTAATCATCAGTTGCAAATAACATAGCAAATAATCTAAAATGCTAAATATAAAAAACGCCTCGATCATTTTTTTAACAACCTGAGGCCTGCTTCGGACGAATGGTTTGCGGCAAATCGGCGATGTTGAAAGAACAGAGAAATAAAGTTTTTCTATTTCACAAAGAAGGGATACATGTGTATATGCATGTATTGCTTTGTTCTTCCAACCCGCTGTCGCTGCGACGATTTGTCGCAAACCGCTCGTCTGCATCGGGTCTAATACGCCTCGATTATCGCACAGCGACCGAGCTACATGATTGGCAAACCAACGCCAAGCTTTAACTTCCTCGAAACAATGTTCCAATTATTCTCTCTTCATTCGCAGGAGGAATCGCCCGGCGCGACACGGCAGCTACGGCCGAAGCATAAGAGACGCGGTCCCTTTTTCCTTTCAGGTAGGGTCCGTGAGTTTCAGAGCGAAGAGCCCTGACACTCGGCAGAAAGACGGTAACGTTCGACTCCTTTTTTAAGCCGGTTGCTTTTTCTCGCCATTTGCTTCGGCTTTTAATAACTCCCACGAGTAAAAACGGCCCCTCCAGTGTGACCGCGTGGATACACGAGGTGGATACGTCTGTATGTATAACCACCGCCACCAGTCAATGACCCTGCTTTTAATGCCGAATACTCATTTGCTCCTCGCATCGAGACGAAGCTCAGCCTGTTACCATTGCGGTGCTTGCTGCTCATCGCGCGATTCTTTTCCGTGAATTTTCGTACGTATCAACGTCGTTCAATGTTAGACAGCAATAAACGTCTCTGGGACTTGAGACTACAAGTTATTATGAGTTTTAGAGATCAAAACAATATAACTGTCCGTAAAGCGATAAAGCAAGCAAAATCTATTCGCCACGTTTTCCTAAATCCTGTCACACGTAAAATCAGGTCGACGATACATAAACACATGATAAGGTTTATAACATAAATATATAACATAAATTTACAAACAGGAATAAAAATATGAACAAAATGGAAGTTAACATCAATGCCCAATATGTTAATAGATTAATATACCTACCATTGTCATTATCAAACTTCCCGGTAACTATTCCTAATATTCCAATTTCCTAATATTCATAAAATCATTCCTAACCTCCTAAAGCCTCGTTTACCTCCCAACATCAGCCACGATCACCGATGGTCCCTTTATCACCAAGTTGTCCATGAAATGCACGATGTCGGTTCGTATCGAACGACCCTACGGAAATTTCCGTTTTCCCCGATCGGTAGCCACGCAGTTGGCCCGCAGTCGGTTCCTCGACTCGTAAATTCTATTACGTTCCATTCAGGCAGCGCGTGCGTTTCGCGTGCGTCGCCGCGCGTTTTCGCGCGTCGAGATTTCGCCCTGTTTCGAGATGCGCGCACGAATACACGCGGACCAGAGTTGCATTTCGATGTATTTTTATTCCCGAGTCATCGCTCCCACGGTGTAATTTTATCCGGCGTGAGTGATATGCAACGTTCCGCAGTGCGATCGCGGACACGAGAGAACACGTCGATCGAGGAAGAGACGAAAGTGATGAGCGTAACAGCGATTTCTTCAGGCTCACGAGTTTATACGAGGGTTTAGCGTTTCATTGATGGCAAACGTTTAAGTTGGCTCTTATGATTACTTTTCTTATTATATATTTATATTCTTATTGGTAGTATGTAGTAGTAGGTAATACAATACGGCATGCTAGAATCTACATATATAATTAGTATTGGAATTTTATTTGCTGTAAAACCTCTTCGTTCTGACATACATTAACCTCTGTACATGCTCCACTATAGCGCTGCAACGGCGACCATGAGGAAGGAATGAAGGTTACTGTATAAATGTATTAGCATTTACGTTTATTTAGTTTAATATTTGCGCTGTAACATTTAGTAAAAACTAATGCCAGAAATGACATTATCTTACTCTATTCAAGTTTGTTATCTCTATAATGATACAAAAACATGCACGTAATGCCATTTTGACAACCGCTCTTGTAGATCACATCAGAAGTTTCCAAAATTACATCCGTATATTTAAGATGCCTACACCTACACATTCTATAATAAGGAAGAAGGAGATAGAGATAACAAATGTCTTATCACGCTGACTGTCTTTCGTTTGTCAAACGATACGAATATTTATCTGTATTTATGACAGATAACTTCTCGTTGGAGAAAGTGTATCAGGGTCAGTGACCTCGTGGTTATATAAGGTTTGAACGTCACCCGTCTCATTCATCGCATCTTTATTATTAATGAAATATAAATCGATATACGTCTACGCTTGCCGTGTAAATAGACCGACAGCGGCGTGGATTTGAAAAGAAAATAGAAATTTACGAATTACAGAAACCCTAAGATCGCAGTGCCTGATGCTTCCTCAAAAGATCAAATGTCTCATAAAGATAGTGTAACAGATAAAGAAGAAAATCGCAATTAAAAACTTAATTATATGTACAAGACCAACGAGAAAATATTAACACTCTATGGTAGATATATCTTCATAATATTAAGGAAAATTGTTATTTAATATTTATTAACGTTTCTGGCTAAGTTTCGGAGACCGAGTTCGAAGAAACGAATCGCAGGTGACAGACTAGGAGTATACGGCGGCCGCACATTTTGAACGGCTAGCACGCTTTTATCCTCCATTTCGAACGAATCCCCCTCTTCTCTCTTTTTTTATTTCGCTTTCCTACGCTCACATAAAACTAATTTAGCTACCGAGACGATGACTGCGAAAAAAGAACTGCCGCGATTGGTTCTCTTCCTGAGCCGAAATTGCGGCGGTAAACCTCGTGTTCTAATGCGGTGAACTTCGCATCGAATTTTTCAACATCACACAGATAACATTCCCGGAGCCGAAAATGACACCAATGAAACAAAGGATAGTTGTATTTTTCGACTGTTTTATTCTTCTGTCTCTTTTCCTTGTAATAGTATATCAATTGTACTTTATAAATACAGTTATTAACTATGAAAACTCAAAAGTTCCTCTTAAATCGCGGGTTTCTATAATTTAGGATCCGTTAGGATTGAATTTTCCATATTTCTTGATCTCCATATTATTTTGCAAGACTGTCAGAAAAAAAGGACAAGAAGAAGAAGTAATTCCTTTTCCTAAACGCCAAACATTAAGAACTTCTTAGGTTCAAAACAAAACTTGCACGGTAGAAAGTTAACAAACTTGGAAAAAACCTGTGTTCCTCGTTAACTATCGCGTTGCTAAACTTCACATCTCAGCTACGTTTCGTGTCGGACATCATATTCGAGTCATTTCGGAGAGTCATTTCACAGAAAATTATTTCGACGCTGGTGTTAGAACTATTTAAGACCTCGATATTTCCGTCAAAGCCACTTAACGCAGCTCGTTGACTTCATTAATCGTTACATTAAAGCGTGCGACGAAAATAGAAGTCTGAAGAAAAGAGTTTGTCTTCGGCGTTCTATGATCTGGACTTTAGAATCGTCATATGTACTTCAAACGTTACAACAGCGCATTCAAGTAAACAGTTATAAACAACGCTACAATCTTGAGTTATTCAATGTTAAACATCGTCTGTTAAACTTAAGTATGTGAATTATCGTCTTTTCGATCCTGATGCGTACCTCGAATTTTTATAAACAAAAAATCATACATATCAACGATTGTTTCATACTTTTCTTAAATTTGGGTAATCAATACGCAAAGAATTAAAAAAATGTAACAACATAAATGATAATTCCCTGATGAAAAGAAAGGAAGAAAGGACCTTCTACTTTGAAGCGAACGATTCTATTGGACGACGTACGTAGAATTCAGACTAGTAAGGTGTCCTCCGACTAGTAAATACATCGTCCTCGGGGAGAAAGTTTATTGCAGTGGCAGTATTAACTTACACGATCTAGCCAACAAACAGACGATGGAACCAGCTAGGTTCCAAGCCTAGGATAAAATTAGCCAGGATTGGATCTCGCTCGAAGTTATGCTCGACCGGTTATGAGAACGGTTGTGCAACGTAGTTACAACCGCGCTTCAAGAACGGAGAACTCTTCCGAGATACGAAAAATGAAATGAGATCTATCGGCCACGCGCGGCCACCGATGCGATGCGACGTTCTCCTTCCTTCGGTCGTTCGATATTTCTGCGGTGTCAATAATGTATTCCACGATGTTCATGGCTGATCTGGCCGCAGGAAAAATCTTCAAGAGAGGAACGATGAAGATCGAAGAGTAGGAAAACTCGACGAACCTGATATAAATAATAGATAAATCAAGTATTTAATACGCTTTAATCGAAAGATGTAAAATAGCTGTTTGATAAAAGGAACGGAGGGACGAGGCACATAAAATATTCTGTTAAATCGAAAGTGACAAGAAAAAACTGCCCATTAATGTTTATTTAATATTCGATATGGGTATAAAAAGCATTTAATTTGGAACATCTACGAACACGTTTTCACCATTTATGTTCAAAATAACCCGTCGGAGTAGGTACTAATAGCCGTCAATAATAAATTAAAAGCGGCAGACAACGTTGAACGCGATTTCCGTGTTAATTAGTGATGGAAATGATGCCCAGTCAAGTGGTGTCAATAGTTTCGATGAAAGTATTCATATTTTGCAAATATCCAGGAATCCGGTGATATTGATCGCGTTCGATTACATGACCAATTGCGTTATGTATTTTGAAAATTATATCAAATATTTTTCATCTTTTACATCGTTAATTATTTTTTTGATAAGGAAGCATCTCCTACTCGCTTACAGAGTAGTTTTATGTACTATGAAACTGCTTACATGTTCGTTTTTCGATACCCTGTGCGTTCTCAATCGTCGGACGCAAATGCAAACGCAAGAAACACTACTCGGATATCGCACCTGTTAACCCAGTTAATTGCTTTAGCTCGCGTAGCTTGCGTAAGCATTGTTATACGGAGAGATTCGACGCAATGATACCACGCGATTTTTAGTAGTAGATGCAAGGAATCGCGGACCGATGATTATAATGCGGGAATATTCTTAGATTGTTCGAAGGTGATCAACGTCGTAGATAAATCGTAGAGAGTGATTTCGTTGCGGTTATACGGATCCGTGACTAATGTCACGGTCGATGAGACTGCGCCCTTTCGTTTGCCGCGCCAACAATTGTTTAAAGATCATGGTTCAAAGAAATCATGTTTTACGGATCAGCCATAATTTCATTCGATAAACAGCTAGATAATGAACCATTTAGGGACAGATGCTCAGACTAACATCCGTTCTTTATACGCAAGCAATATGCAGGATGTCCCAAAATCGCAATACAATCGGAAAGGAGGAGCACGCGTTCTTAACACATATTTAAATAATATATAAACTCGATCGTTCGGAAAACGGGGTTCTATAAAAATAGAACTATAATTTATTCTACATTTGCGACTTCTACATCAAGAATCACCTTTCGATTGTACCTACAACGATTTAAAAAACACTCTGTATAAAACAGAATGCTATTTATACGAACCTGTTGAAAGACAAGACGGTTGATCGACAATTTATGATCACATATCGATCACTTCTCAGCCTGATGGCCACGATCAAAGTGTAATCACAGTCCTCCAACGAACGTGGAATTTCATACAAAGAGGTGACAGCACCGAAATGTCCTGAACGATGGAACGAAATTGAGTCGTGGAAGAAAACACGTCTAATGAACGTCTTCGAGGCACAGAAAAATTCTCGTCGACATGAACAGGACGAATATCCAGTGACACAAACAAGACGAGCGAGTGAGTTATGGCTTGCTTTTAGATCGAGAAGATCTCTCCGGAGAGATCCGAACCGAGGTTTAGAAAGTGAGACGAGCTCGAGTCGTCTGATTCTTACCGATCCCGAGGTTTGTAATCGCTATGAAAAGCGAATGCATTATTCGTGAATCATTGCGACGTACGATTCGAAAATCCAAATTGCGTATTTTGTACGTGTAATGTGTATGGTAGGAGGAAAATTAAAATATACGGCAAACTTGAAAATTTATAATTAAGGATTATAATTGCAACACTGAACTACTCAAAAACCCTTTCTGTTATACCGAAAACTCACTAGAGAATCATCCTAAAACCTACAATAATTATTTCAAATACGACACGTAAAAAGAAAGAAATATATAAAACAAGTAGTATTTGAAAAAGAAAGGAAAAGAAGAGAAAGGGAGAAAGAAATGTCTCTAAGGAAACAATCATTGTTTAGGCTACGTGCAGAGCGTTTGGAACATTAGCATCGAGCGTTCAACGCTCCATTCAGCAAGGCTTGTCCGTGGTCGTCCGCAACCAATAGCGAAATGGAAGCGAGAGTCGCGGTGAGGAGTTGCTCGAAAGAGGTGAAAGTCCATAGGCACACCATGAGCGACGTGTACCGCCATTCAGCCCGTGGCCCAGTCGTTGACTAGTGGACGGTCTGTGAACGAGTCGATGAGTCCAGTCGCAGCTGGACTCGCTACACTGGCTCTCGAAGCGGCGCGTCGTAGACGAAGATTCCGCTAACTTACTCATCGTACCGCTAGTCCACGCTTATTCCGCGTCTGTGCGCGCCACGTCTGCGCTGTCAGACCACCATGCTGACCGTTGCCGCTCCGTGACTTGCTACGTGACTTCCGGGTTTTCCCTTTCCGCTTCGTGACTCATTCGCGTCAAGATCGGAATAACGTGGGTCCAATATATACAAATTGACATACGCGTTCATGAGTTCAAATTTCTATTTTTTAGCGAGACAAAGCAAGAAAAGACGAGCAGATAGAAGAAGATTGCTTATCGATGTTAATTTCAATATCATATTTCTAAACCATAATTTCTAAATCATCTAATCATAATCTAATTCATAATTAGATTATTTTCAAATCAAATTAGAGATCGGTTTTTTGTTGTAGACGAAGATAGCATACTTTAATGTTATCGCTGCAACCGTTAACGACACATTATTGTAACGTTCGTCTACAACGAACTATGCTTATGATCCGTGCGGAAAATGGAAACGTCTGTATATATATTAATACGTGTGTGTGTGAACTCAATCAAAAAGCGTGCGTGCAGAACAATGAGCTAGTCAGCTCAGTCTGTTAACATCCGTCGCCGAAGCCATTCTAAGAAATTATACTTTGTTATATCCAAAATCTGATTTTTGTTCACCCACTACCTCTTCATAGTCAATATTGAAATGTCTAAAAGTTAAGAAATTATAAATTATTACAGAAATAAACAAATTACCGATAATAATGATAAATTATTACAATATTAAAGGCTAATAAAAATATTATTGACTTTACTTTGACAAATTTAAACTTTAATTCCTACCTCATAGTCAAGATAAATGTTCAATTTCTAAACATTTGATCATTTTTCACAACACGAAGGAAATACAACACTTAACAAATGATAACTCTACAGCGCCATAATAGTTCAAGGAACTCAAAGATCGCAAGGCAATCCGATCCAACCGCAGATACCGCTATAGTTACTCACAGTACCGCTAGTCCAAGGTTATTCGCATCCCGCGTGGAGCAAGCTGGATCATTATGGTGTCCCATGTTCCGCAAGAACCCCGTTTTCCCTTTTACCATCCTCCCCTCGCTCGTGGGATCCCACGAGGGTGAAAGTGAGATCAACGCCTTATTGAAACCGGGAAAGTGACACGCTGTTTTAGTCTTCTCTCTTCTCTTCACCTTGTTTCCTTTTTTTTTTTCTTTTTTCTAACTTACGAACTTACATACGTCACGTTTAATAGCTCATACTACGAATGGGTAACTACTATTGGATTAACGAAGGGCGAAAATCGATATAATAGCCCTTAGTCTGTTATAAAACAAAGAGAAGGGAAACATTTTATCTGCGATCACCCAAAAATTCATTGCGTATTTGTTAATTTTCTGTTCGACACTGTTGAGTAATCGGTAGGATTTGTTTATGTTATGTGGAATGAATGTGTTTAAACAAAAACTTTAATGTTAGACATCTTAAACGCAGTGGAATAGACATATGTAGGACAATTTTGTAGAACAACAATCGAGATATCGAGGCCACCAGAGACAATCAGAATGATCTAAATATTTCTGTATTTCAAATATTTTATAAATATTTAAATAGTCGATCTCACCTACTTACTGTATATAATTGTATATAATGAATTCTAAAGTCACGTGAAACTTCGAAATGAAAACATAAACAGAATGATCTGAAAGAGTTCTGCAGTAATAGTAATTCGGCGTAAGCTTCATCAACTTCCATGTCGAAATTAACAGGTGAGCCTAAACTAGACTAGAATTTTATCCAATAAATTTCTCTTAAGGTTCGACATTCCTAAGAAAAGAAAATGAAATACTCAGATGCACTTGATATAGCCCCGAGGATACGACTCCTCGTTACATAGCGTTTAGAGTGCTTTCGAAGTTCTTAATTGCAAAAAAGAGGGATTTATTGGAAGGAGAAATGGTAAGAAAGAGAGGAAAAATGAAAGAAGAGACCTATAACATACAAATCGTTTCTGTGTGCTGTGTAGACTAAAAGGAAGGCTAAAGAGTGGGCGATGAACCACCGATGATGCCACGTAATCAAAAGTTACGAATTATGGAGCATGCATAATGCACGATCAAGTCTACTGTAACATTATATACTATCTTATATTATATAGCTTATATATATATCCATTTCGAGTATTCAATTAAATTTTCACGATTGTAAATTTCAATATAAACGTAACAATACACCGGTTCAACTAAATCGCTAAAACACGAGGATGTGGTTTGTTTCGAATTTTGTTTTTAAATTCAGTTAATCCCATTACACACTTTGAGTCAATTTCGAAGCAATCGAATCTTAAAAGATAACCATTTACTCTCAATATAATTTAAAGATGATCTCGTGGATAATTAATATATCTGAAGTATGCATTACACAAAATGAAATATTTAAAATAACTGACCATATTATTCTTCTTCAAATTAAAAGACATCTTTTCCTTAACATATGTATATTCTTCAGTTTTAATATTCTTTAAATATATATTATATCTAATCGTATTTCATATATTATATGTGTAGTATTTTGATTTTATCATTTCAAACGTTATTTGTTTCTGAGTAATGCAGAAACTATTACAAGCAAGTTAGTATCGTACCGCTTTCAACAGTTCATAGAATGAACAACAGCATGTCTGCCTATTAAATGCGAACGATTTTTTCCTTTATACAGATTTCTTTTAAAGACATGAAGTTTACCTTGAGCTTTTCAAACCATACCCCGCGTTTCCGTCTCGATCATTAAATGATATCTCTGATCAAGAGATATGTAATTGCGTGAATATTTGCATCGTTTGCACAAGGTAAACTATCAGTTGTGTTCTAGAGTGTTTTTAAACCAGATTCTAACATAAAGTGTTACAAATGCAACGATTAAGAACGCAGATATCAATAATACCAATATCTATTTCTTTTCTGATAAAAATCTATTAACAAAATTATAACTCAAAGTATAACTAGGAGAGGACCGTATGTCACCTTCATCTCCTTAAAAAAGAATGCAGTCTTGTGTCCGCTAACTTGTAAAAATTTTACGAAACACGTGTCAATTATTTCTTATTCTCCTTTCTTCCACATTTCAATTCCTCGATTCATATTATCGATTTTGTCCTTGTACATATATCCACAATACCGATCAATCGCGAAACAAAGAGAACTTGGTAACATTTTATTGAGAAATTCATTTCGTCGTGGTAAAAGTTGAATAAACGAAATCTCGTTCCAGCGCCACTGATTCCTCATCACACTATCGTGCATGTTGGTCAACAAAATTGCGCGACGATAGATCGAGTACTATAGCGAGGGCGTGGAAAGGTCCTAAGTGCGGCATATCGACGCCCCGTGAGGGTGAAGTCCTTGAAGGGTTCTCGGAGACGAATTGACGGATAGGGACGATGGTTTCGTGCATTCCTGCAGGCAATTCCACAGCAGATGGAGTCGGCAGCAGGAAAAGCAGGCGAACACGAAACACCATGGGGTAGGAAGCCGGACGAAAGTGTTTTCACACGCGGGAGGTCCTAAGAGCTTAAAAAAGAATGGCCGAACTCAACCACAGAAATACGTATTCTCGATTTCCATCAGACGTTTTCTAGATTTATAATAATTTGTGTAATGGAAATTGAGACTTGTATTCAATTTTATATATTAAAGTTTGAAATACATGAATTAAATTTAATCGAGTAAATTAGAATTTGATAATTTAGTACACATTTTGATATTGGAGTGGTGTATGAAAAGTGGCAAAACAGAAATTGGAAATTTTCATGTAGAAAATCTTTGGAGATCGAATATAAAAAGTTTTACGGCTGGAAATATAATATTCTTATCTGTAAAAAAAACAACAATTTTTAAATCTAGTATTTATTATATTTTCTTTGAAAAATAAGTTATACTTTATCATTTAATATTAACCTTTCGTATTGAACTGGCTTGAAACAAGTAATCATTCATTTCGCATAATACACTTTCAAATTTAGTTACCTTATATACGTTAATAATGTCTTACATGTAATAATTACACTGCGGATTTTTATACAAACTCACATTTGTACGAGCGTAATTAAAAATATGGAACCTAGATAGAAAATTGTTTTACCTGCTAAACATTGGAGAGAACACCATTCCCTGAATATTGCATATATTTTTACAAGTTCTTTGCACTCTACGCATTTTTGCACTTTCAAAATTCTCATAAATCCATAAAAGTTTTCGACCTAACAATACCTCATCTATATAGACGTTTCTGGTATTGCTCGCATTTCCTATATCATTAAATTTATATTAAACGTACGTTACTATATCTACATTTACAAGGACCAAGCGAATCCACCCTCATTAACTTTCAATAGATGCTAAGAAAGAATCTTTGATTGAGAAACGTCCTAAGTAATGGATTAATTTTTCACACAATATTAGCCTTAACAATAAGAAATATCTCGATGAAAGTAAAAAGAAGCCACATGTTTCAAGAGTTTTTTCAATGAAGCGAAACATCATTTGTCCTTTCGAATACGAACTAACACGAACCAACAATCATGAACGCGAATTCGCACAACAATAACGCAATTAATGGACGAAATAATCATCCTTAATTCGAATATTGATTCCGGGAAGTTGTTTCTCACGATTGGCAGACGTCGATAGCGAGCGTAGCAAATCGCCTATTACTGCTTCGCTGTGTTCCAATCGCGATAATGGCCAACGGAATAAGACCACCGTCCTGCGCTTTTGATTCCTTCGAGATGGGCCTGGATTCGATTAACGGGAAGATATAATTGGTAGAATAAAGAATCTGATCCGGCAAGAACGAAACAAAGAATTACAACAAAATTTAAAGAACGATTCGATCGAAGTGTGATGATTTTACGTTGAAAAGCAATTATAAAATGGTAGAATTGAAGTGTTCGGGCTTTCAATTTTTGTCTGCTTAAATTAAATGTCTATTGACATATGATATATTTGAAAGGGGAAAAGAAAACATAAACATAAAATGTGTAAAACTTTTAGTGTTTGAAAGTGCAATGTTCATAAAATTAAAAGTCTTTGCGTTTCGTAAATATAAAGATATTTCAAACTCGACTACTTATAAATCCCACAACTATTATTTTAAAAGTTTTTAAATAGATAAATGATGTTACAGATCTTCAAAATGTCGAATGATTTGATTATAATAATAAAATATATATTTATACTATTTATAACTCTGGAATGTCGAACATTTACAACAATAATAATTAAATAAAAATCAAAACATTTTATCATTATAATAAAGATTTTTTTAGATGTAGTTCATTGTTTAATATATGCTTCAATAAATATTTAAAATTGTATAATTTGCAGAACTTCAAAAATGGATTTGGTGCATTACGAGTTACATAACATACAGAAATCACTATTTTCTAACAATATCTTCTTTCATTCTGAAACACAAAGCACATTTCACATAGTGGTATTATTTTGAATTAGATGCACAAATATATCTTTCACTCAAAGAAGCTTTGTTTCATAATTCTTCTAAAAACTGATAGTGACTGATACTTTATTTTCTTCACAAAGGACAAATGACTATCATATAGTACGTATTTGCTTATTCATAAAAAGTTTCTGAATTACTTAGGTTAATTACAACCACGTTCCATTGATATTTTCGAAATTAGTATCTAAATATATTAAACTGTAAAATTTTGTTTACCCTGAAGAAATCAGTAACTTGTAAATTAATTAATAAATGAGCGTTAGTTTTATTTCATATAGAGAATACTACAAACATCTATACAAAAATGTCAACATTTCAATGTCAAAAAGCTGTTACTTAAATGTCATAGTTTAACGAGAAATATATACATACTATCGCTTCAAAGGAATTCAATCACGATCCGAACACTATGTTCCGCGGTTAAACATCCAGATTTACAACGATTCTGTTCATCAAAACGTTTCGAGCTCTTCCTGGTGTCGCAAGCTTCATCTACATTTCATTTTATACGACCTATTGGCCAACCGGCCGATGCTCAAACGGTACTTCTGATATTTAGTCTGCACGAGTTTCGCAACGCCGCGCGATGCCGAAGCATCGGTATACACGGTTGCCTAGTACCGAATCGAATTAATTGCCAACGAACCGATTCTTTTCGGCCGCGAACAACCCCTCTGGGACGATTCATCGTTCGATCAGAAATTCGTTTAATAAATGAAACGCGTTCAACCTCTATGAGAATAACAAGCACGAATTCTTCCATGGTAAAAGAAACGTTACGAATCTCTAGTTTGAATTAGACAATTTGTTTCGCATTGGCAAAAGATTGTGTGATTAATACGACTATCATTGGAACTCACATCCTGTCAAATCCATAGGTCCGTATTGTTCTTCGAAGTATTTATACAGGAGATAATGATTCGAAAAAAGAAGTACTAACTTATTTTAGGTCAGAGAAAAAAGATAAACTTGCTTTTTTGAATTGTCACGATAGCCATGTTTTTTCGTCCTAAACGAAAATTATGAATTAAATCATGACAGAACGAAACGAATTGGGAAATGTAATATGTATATATTAACATGTTCCCTGTTACAGCGCTTTATCTGACGGCAGCGATCCATTCACCCGATTAAAATTAATTGTAGCAATAATGGTGACCTTGTAGCCGACGAATCTGCATACCGTTCGAAATAAACGGCCTTTCATTAAAAGGGTGATCGAAGGGAAGGAAACGTATCACTTGATGACGAGCAACTTTCTTTCACGAACCTGCGTGATATGCCGTTTTTTACGGGAATTTTTTACCATTCTAAGAGAAAATAGTTAGAATAGACATTAATGCGGAATATTATATTCATACTACAAATAAAATACGTTTCTTCCTTACAAAATATTTATTACACAGATAAAGGAACGTACCTATGTACTTCGCTTAATCAAGAGCTAAAAAAGAGTTTGCAATTTGAAATTATCTTCTATAAAATTAATTCAGAAAGTCGGGTCACAAAAACCCACCCCTAAAACCTATTTTCTCTCATTACCAATATCCATTACTCAAAACAAACTTTCTCCATCCCTTTCAATATACCATCCATCCACCTCTACCCACATTCAACAAAGCAACCCAAGTAGCAGCCTACTTTGATTCATAAAATCACCCGGTATCGTATCCTATGACACTATTCGCCACCCCTTGAAAGCTCGAAATAACAAGCTCGTCATCATTGTCAACAATCCATGCTGTTCCATCATCCTTTTCCTGCAGCAAACGAGTCATCGTGATTTCCCTTGGAAATCGGAAGATGAGCCGAACCGCTATGTAGTAGCATGCTGTGCGAGGGTTTGTTTTCGTCGAGGCACGAAGGCAATGGCGTAGCCGTGTGCAAGTAAGCCGATTACATATGCGGTTTTGATCAGAGAGAGGACGAGAGGCGCGTCGCAAGAACACTGTCGGTGCGGGGGCGCTACTCGCGCGGTCGTGTCGACCGCGGGTGTTCGGCGAGGAATAGTCCACCAGAGCAGGAAGGGATAACGAGCGCGTGGTCGAGGTGGGAGAGCGCCAGGCGGTAAAGTGGGGGTTGTTCGGTGGCACTGGTGGCAGTGGTGGCAGCAACGGCGTGCTCGGTGTCATTGCCTCGACGCTCGGGGCGGCCAGTGACTCCATCACTGACCTAGTGCCGAGGATGGCCGATCGGAGGCGGAAACGGCCGAGCCAGAGGCCGTCGACCTCGGCCGGCCTCCAGCGCGACACACACCGATCCTATGAGTAGCGCCCCGCGACCGTACACATTGCGCCTTGTCCTTCTCTTTCTGTGTCCCCTCCCTATTCCCTACGGCTCGTCTGCACATCTCAACGCTCTATCGTTCTCCGCGTTTTCTCTTTCTCTGTCTCCAACGTGGCCGTCTACCCCACTCGATCTGCTTCGATCTCCGTTTCGCCGCGTCTCTTTCTCCAAGCTTCTCCGGGAGCTTTCCATCTCTTGTGCTAGCCGCCCATTATGTATACAGCGTACACAGGCCGGCTGCTGCTGTCCGGTCGCTCCTGAAAACCGCGGAAATGCGCGAGTTACGGTTATGCGTGAGTTTTGTAACTGCGCGAGGAGGAAGAGAGGAGGAATGGCGTGGCGTGGCGTGGCGTGGCGTGGCGTGGCGTGGCGTGGCGTGGTGCGGCGTGGCATGGCGTGGTGTGGCGTGGTGTGCATGCCGCATGCCGCGCCGCGACACAGGGGTGAAGGAGGCAGAAGGGCGGTCTTTTTCCATTGCAGGCTCACGCACGCGGGCCTAGAAAAACGATCCCTCGCGTCGACGTGAAAACGTAATCCAGACGTGTTGGTTTCGAGCCTGTTCTCCTCGACGCACATTGACGAACGACCGGTAGACGTATCGGTTTTATGACGGGGAATCTGGCAATTTCACCGTAGCAGAGGGCTCACTGTTTTCGATGATGGAATTTCAAAGGCAGTTTAGCACAGTATAGTACGTTCAATGGATCGACAAGGGGAATGCGGGACGGACGGACGGTCGGTTCGTGTTCGATGGATAGGGCACAGCTCACGAAGTATCGTTACTTATTTCGATAGCCGTGCAAGCGTCGTGACTATGGCTATGGATGTCCTATTCTCGACAATCGTCCGCTGCACAATCGTTCGTTCATTCGTTCCATCGATCGATCGACTTCGACATCTTTCGCTTCAATTTTTGGTTGCATCATCGTTGCTGCGAGATTCTGTTCCATGTGAACGTTTCAGTTAATTGCTTATGTATGTCAATATCTTTTATTCCTTAACGCATTAATAGATGAATAATACATTTGTTAATATAATTTAATGGAAAGATTTAATTCCCTACAAGTACATATTGCACGAAAAATTGATTACGATCTTTACCTTAATTTGAAATCCATAGATTACTGTAATAAATAGTTACTATAAATTACAAACAGATTATTTATCGATGTAGAGCTGTACTAATTTATTAAGAGGCTATAGTGGTGTCAGTAAGCAATATATAAAAATTATAGTTGCATAGACATATAACTTACAAGTTACAAACGATTAATAAAACCTTAGAGAACCTATGTAGACACATAGCAACTCATCAAGCATGTCAAGAACAACCTTTCGATTACATCTTCGGCTCATTCCATTTTTCTCTGACGAAATACACGAGTAGAAGATACCTCTATGAGCCAACACATCCGGAACACCTTGCATGCACGAGCGAGACAGATGTACCCGTGGTCCGTGACAAATACAATGAGATTGTAAATCAAGTTGGGTAGCCGACCAACTATCGAAGGAAATATCGCTGTCGCGCGTATGAATCATTACGAGTACGACCAGGTATATTATCAAATAATCATGCATGAAAAGAAAGAAAAAAGCGGAAACGCTAAAAAAGGGGTCGAATAATCGTTGCGATATGTCTGTTCTGAAGTTCCGAGTGAAACAACCGAAAGAAATCTATTCCATTGGCTGACGAATGAAAGCACAAGCCGCCCGAACTAATTATTGTCACAATGAACAACGCGAGCTAAGGAAGTTGTATACAAACTGGCCGTAGCTGTTGTATGTGTATGAAATACGGTGACGCCCAACAATTTGACAGTTTCTATCGATAGTCCAATGAAACAATGTGGGGAAAAAACACGCTTATTAAAAATACGCGTGACTGCTTTCGGGTCGCTATTGTGAAGAGAATCCAAAGAGAAACGGGCGTAAAAGGAAGCTCTGTCGTAAGAATTTGTCAAAAGAAAGTAATTTGTCATTAATTTTTAGTTGCGATTTATCACGATTTAGTTGGCTTTTCGGAAGTTATTTAGAATTTACGTTCAAGTACATATCTTTATTTTCTAGTTAAAATACCAAGGTAACTACGCTATCAACCACGTTTACCGTTGTATTTATATCACGAACACGATGTGAAATTACGTAATCTTGAAATGTATCGTACAAAATCACCGATCTCCACACAAATGATTTTTATAGTACTCTGTACCTTCAGCTGCCTCTATAAGATTTAATCGAATTCAAACACGTTGTTCGGATTAATTCAAGGAAACAAAATTCTGATCCTACGAGGTTAATTAATTCCATCTATCTATCTTTATCCACTCCTACTTCATAATTGTAAGTCGTCTAACTCTTCTTCTGGTACAAGCTTCACATATCCCATGACGTCAAATTCGACGCTTGCATTCAGCGAATCTTTAAGCATTCAAACCGCGAGATGTTGCCTCAACTTTTCACTGTTCTTGTATTCTGGCCCGTGGTCATTGTCGATCGTCGTGACGGAGGACAATTATGATAAAGATATGCGGGATGCATCTGTTTAGCGTACAGAAATACTCGTGGTGAGACCGGAAACGAGATAAATGGTCCCCGCTGTTACCATTCACCGACGAACAAACGTGGAGAAACACTTTCCAATATTAGTCGATATCAAAGACAAGAACGATCCGTACTGATGGCCTGTAAACATTACAATGACAAAATATCGCGAATGAACATAACCACAAGTTAACTCTATCGTGGCGCTTTTTGCAACCATGAGTGTTTTCTTGAGTTGAAGGTGAATAAAATAGGAGACGTTTGGGGGCGTTCAAATTGTAAAATGGTTTTTTGAAGTCAGTTGTCGAGTGAGTTCGTGCTATATCGTTCGACGTAGTGGATTTTGAAACTCGCTCTCTTGGAATTTATCGTTTTTATTGAATGTAAGGCATGGGACTTCGGATTTAAGTAAAGTAATTGAAAGAATACCTTGAGACTGTAAATTGTTATACTCTGCAGCTGGTTAACTGTAATTGAAATTTACTTAAACTTTACTTTTGTTTTTATTATAAATGCTACTAAACTAGATTATAAAATAAGCAAAATATTTTTTGGCAATAATGGTAATCGATGAAGGAATTAATTCAGATACTAGAAGTTTCAGCATAACTTAGAGTTTAAATTTAGTTTTAAAATGTGAGTTTAACGTTATTTTAGCACTATTTAAAATGAACATGGCTTAAATATCGAAAATTTATATTTTCTTTATTCTTCGTACAGTTTCAGGGTAAAAGAAATATCTTTCCGCTGGTGGAAATAACGAACACGCGAATTCAGTGAAAATTAAACTGGATTTCAAAGGCGATGGAATCCTTTTCATTGATCGAAATAATTTTATCCGTTCGATTCGAGTGCGTTCGCAAACTATTTCTAGTATTTCCCGGTAATTAAAATTATTAACATACGTTCATGGACAAGCGTGAATAATTTTACGGATATCTGAAAACGAATGTTTCGTGAGAACAATTTAAATGTTATTATGTACACTATATACATACATATATATATATATATATATATATATATATATATATATAATTTAAATGTTTTAATCGACTTATTTAGTAGAAACTTGAATTTCTAATGGTCACCAATTCTCTCAACAGAATTTAATTCACCGATGCGTCTATTGTTGCCGAAAAAGTATTTCATTTTTCTTGCGAGAATTTGAATTTTCATACTAGAAATATTCGAAGAAAAATTAAGGAGAAGTTTGCAATCTGTTTACGAGAAAAAACACATTTATTTTATGCTAAACGCAGGTTTACAGATAAATGTTTGCTATAGCAAGTGAAGTGTAATAGCTAAAAATGGGAGATACCATTGACCGTTGATCATGATCATGAAATGTATATTTCGGCAACATTAAAATACCAGAGGATTTATTAAAGAATTAAAACTATCTTTTCCAGATAGATTAGAATTGTTAATATTTTAGATTAATATTCATTTGAGATCGCCTTTTCTGATTCATGATATGCGGTTATATACACGTATTTTTCACTTGAAAATTAATAATTATATCTCTTAGTTTCTAAAGAGAGCAGGAATATCGTAGCTAATCTTGCATATATGTAGAACTATAAAATACATAAAACTGTACGTACGTGCTTTATTTATAGATTGTTAAAAAAATGTTTTCAAATTCCCGTGACTTTTTATTTGCTTGCCATATTTATATTTCACAAGTATGTATATTTTCACATTAATTTTAAGTGTTAGTGTATAAAATATTTAATGTATAAAATATACTCAATCAGTAAAGAAATATTTAAATTATGGGATGAAAGTATTCCTTGTATTATTAATAGAATATATGATCGTTTTTGCCTATAAGGTGAAAAAGAGTGAGGTGTATGGGGAAAAGAAAACGAAAGAAAGAGAGACGAAGAGAGAAAAACGGGACAGGTACGGATATGGCGCGCCACGTGCACCGAGATTCGCACGTTCCTAACCTACCCCATTCGTTAACCTGACCCATGTTGCGATTCCTCCGTAGGTCGATTCCCATCGAGCGCGAATTAACCTACATAGGCATAGGCATTTCTGCGGGCTCAAACCATAGGTTTCTGTCGATACAAAATTAACCAGCGCTCACCCTTCCGGTGCAACGAACGTTTCCACTCGATACGCAATCTCTCTTTCCCTATTAATATCATCGTTTCTCCTTCCTTCCCTTCTCACCATCCTCTCTCTTTCACAGAATTTCTCTTCTCGTAATTCTTTTCCTTTTTTGAGAATTTTTCTCCCCATAACCCTCTTCTTTGGAAGAAGAAAGTGATCATTCTAGTCCAAAGCATTTACGCCTGGAGTATTTTCTCAAGCAATTTAAAAGGAAGTGGTTAATACTAATCACTGGATAGTCCATTGAGTTTCAGATATTCGGTTGGAACTAATAAATGAAAATAATTTCATAATTTGATAGGGAATTTGGAACATCTGTGAAGTTAAATGAAAACATTTGAATGTAATGTATAGTCTTGCAAAAAGAAAATCCTCTTTGCCTGAGAAGCAGAGGTGTCATTTTGCTTGGAAAATGAATAACGCTTGATGAACATTCCACTTCGCGACATCCTTTCGTTCCATTTCGCGCGCAACGCCCTTTTCGAGACGAAACGGGAGTCGCATAGAAATGTAACCAGATGAATGTCTGCGACGTTTTACTGAAGAATTTCGGCCAAGCATATATTTTACCTTCCAATCCGGTCAAGTCCACTCGCTTTTGTACTCGTTGCACCGGATTTCGGAGGGGATCAGCCGAATTTCGGACGAGTGGAATTTCGTTTTCCCTCGTCGCCCTACATTTTCAAATTCCAATGCGTGCACATCAAAATTTATAGATTGCAGCACTTGAGAGTTATTTCGAGTCGAATACGTGATTATTCAATTTTTTGAATAAATGCTATTAATTTTTTGATTGCTTACTAATAATTATTATTGACTAATAATAATTATTAATTTAGTTCGGAGTAATAATAATTATAATTATTACTCCGAACTAAATTAATTCGTTAAGGCGTTCACAATCCGCACGTTAAAGTTATAAAATTATGTATCAAGGACCGGAGTAAACTGTATAAAATTGAAAAGATACAGGTTAAGATCTTAAGAAGAATGTTAAGACCTTCCCAATGTATAAAATTATCTCTGCTGACTCGTAGATATATTTATCAGAAATCCTAGAATGTGTATTTTAATATGCCGTGAATGAAACTAGCGGTAGTCGATGAGAACAAATTGCCGGAGGAATCAACTCGCGCGCAGACAATGACTTCACGTAGAGTAAATCGCGGATTCCTTTTCTTTCACGGAGGAAGGGAAACGCTCTCGAGCACGCGAAAATGAGAACGAGTCGCGGTAAGAGACAGTGAAGCAGTGAAACTCGATCCGCAAGCTTAGAGGTCGTTTCTATCTGTTTCCTTTCCTTTCTACCGCAAGAGTAAAGTTCCATTCTGTGACTAGCAACGGTACATTAGACTCGCGAACACTCTTTCTTCGCGTTTCTCGGATAATGATATTGTTGGTATCGAACGAACGAATTTTTACACATATCAATCCCTGTTAAGTTTCAAATATATTAAAGCGTTTTACTCTGGATACTTGGAAATTATGTGTTTGCAGATTTTGTTAGACTATGATTTACCAGATAATCTAATCCATACATAATCCATAGAATAATATCGATAGATAGATCATATAACTTGTAACGTAACAGTACAACTAGTATTGCTAACGAAATCTGATAAAGTTACCAATAGGTACTGGTAAATTGTTCCTATTAATGATTGTCCCAATTCCTAACAATATACGAAATAACACAATAATAGACAAATAAAAAGTTTGAAAGAACGTAGACATATAGCTATGTATGTAAGTAATCTGCAACTCGGAAGGCATTACAGACAGTTAATAAAAAACGACGATCGATCCCACAAACGCCTGATTGCTTTTGAAAGCTTCTTCCAAGAAAAGAACAGGGTACCGATTTCTTTACTTCATCGATCGAGAACGTTCTGAAAAATCAAAGGGATCGATGCCGAGAATCAATATTAACGGCATATGGCGTACATGGTGCAACTTACATTTTTGGCTCGTCGATGATCGGCCATCAACGTGAGCGGCAGGTGTTAGCGTAGCCTCTTTTCCCCAACTGTGCGGTGTTCCGGAAGTACGAGCGTGGACGACACCGGGCCGGTCGCGATCGCGGCCGCCTTCAGCTACTCCCCAACTCGTCGCACCTGCGTGTCATTCTCCGTCACGGATTATCTGCCTTGTAGTATCGGACCTGTCGTCGAGTAAGCCAAGCCCCGGGGGGTTCGCTAGCCAGGAAAATCGTAATGTCGATCACTTTCACTGCGCGCCGCGCGTTCCCTTCCGTGTCACAATCACGAGACGACCAGGGGCGGACGGGAAGGGGGCCGAGAAACGAAGAGAAGAGGAACGCAGAAACGGGCGGCGAAACGACGAGGAATACAAGTGAAAGAGAGAGAGAGAGAGAGAGAGAGAGGCCGAGAAAAGAAAGATAGTCGCGCGTTGGTCAAAGAACGGAAGATGAGAAAGGAACGGAAGATGAAGCAGACAGTGAGAAATAGGGACGGAGCAAATAGGAGAAAGGAGAAACGCCGCGCTGGAGTGCCGGTGGATCGTCACAGTTTCACTTTTAAATTGCTCGAGGCGCTCGCTCGCTAGCCACTCTCCACTTGCTTTATTCCGCGCTGCTGCGTTGCGACTAGGTCGCGTGCGTGTTGTGTACGAGGATTACCGTTACCGTTAACGTGACGTAGACAGTCACCGGTAACGTCATAGACCGCTCACTCTCCGGGTGTGCTCACCTCTTCCTGTTGGTATTCCCCGCCCAGCTAGTCGCTTTACTTCGCGCTAACGAACTCCCGGATTGACTTTCGATATATACGTGTACGTGTACGATACGTGCTTCACACCTTGTTGGAACCTGGCTGCGGGGTTCCGATACCACCGAGTCGTTCGACTGGTTCTGCAGGAGCGTCGCTCTGTTACATATCGGTTATCGTCCACTCTTCTCTATTAGCGTTGACCGCCAGGCTGTTGTTGGTCCATTTACCGGATTCTTTCGATCGGTCGACCACGTCAACGAACTTGAGTTCGATCCTCGTGATCCATTGTTCTACTTCTACAGGAAACAAACGATCCTGCGCTGTGAATCAACGCTCGACATCATTGCACGATCGTTAACTATCTTCCAGCTTGCGCTTCATACCTCTCTGTGGGTTAATGATTCGGCTAGAAAGTGCGTGCTGTTTGCGACGAGGCAGCTCACGAGATAAAAAGTCAAGACAATGGACAACTGTCTAGCGAAACTGTTTCTTCTTCTCGATCGTCTTTCCTCGATTACTGCTATCAGTCCGGTTTGTGCACCGGCACGCCAACACACGACAGAATCACGACGCTTTCGAGTACTTTCCGCCAGCGATTCGCGGTCATCACAGTTCAACATCAAGCCGGCCGTCTTCGGCCACCGAGCTACTATTCTCGTGCGTACGTTTACGCGACGAGTTTGCCGATTATTTGTTCCAAGAACTTATGCTGCAACTGCTGGAACCGTGCACGATTCTTCCTCGTTTACGTTCGCTGCAGGGAAGTAAAATGGCTCATGGCACGTGTCCCTTGACGGCGAAAGCGACGCGAACGTGAGCCTTTTCAACGATTTACTCTGTCACGATGACTAGTGGTATCTACTCGATACTTTGCATTTCGTTGGTCACAATCGACATTTTAAGGGACAAAAAAGCTGCAGAAATAAATTTTCCTTCGTTTGAAATTTTATTTATTTTTTACTTTTACTGCTGGGTACGATTTGCCTTGCGTACAGCTTATTGTATTTAATAATTTATTAGACTATTAAATAAAATTCTCTTTGATCGCGAGAATCGATACTAAATTTCCTTTCTCTTCTAAAACTGACATGATCTCTGGCGAATAGTTGGAGAAATAAATTATGCAGCATAAAAACTGATATTATTCGATAGTAACTTTCTGGTAACATCGTTCCAATGCTTTCTCTCTTGTAATTTGGAATTCCGATTTACGCGTGGCTCAGTCGCGTGCACCATTCGCCAATGGGCCTGTTTTATAATAAAAGCATAGACAGCTGGCCTGATATCCGCGGTGGCAACGAACCGCGGCAACGTCCCGCGGCAACGTCCCGCGGCAACGTCCCGCGGCAACGTCCGGCGCCAACGTCCCGCGGCAACGTCCCGCGCCAACGTCCCACGACACGGAAAGAGCAAAGGGGGTGCGCGAGATCTCCTCTCCTAAGTGAACACCAGTCGCGATCGATCGCGATGATCGTTCCAATCAATTAACTGAACGAATTTGTCGCAGTCGGAATATGCGAGGATCTATGCGAACGCACAACGACCTATGAAAAATCCAATGAGGTTTGAAAAAGAAATTCTATACGATACAAACCCCTTCCTATCGATCTATCGGATCCTTTTTAAAGACTATCAACAAAATCAATACGATTCTTTAAAAGATACGATAGAATGTTAATAGAAATTAACTTTTCTGAGATGATAAAATTTCGTAAAAGAATCTCGTATAGATGAATTTGTATCTTCTTGGAAATCTGAAAATTAACGGCAGCTATACATTCTTCGGCATACTCATCGAGTATCAGCGAGCTTTGGTTACGATAAGGTTCGATCGATAATTGACTCGTTATCGGGTACAGTCGGTGTAGCGCGAGACAAGACCGCCAACCGTGCACGACAGCCTCGAATTATTGCTAGATAACGAGATCAATTCGGTTAATCGCCGTTAGGTGAGCAAGTATATATATCTGACTGCAAAGCTCGAGTCCGTTGGTTCTATTTGTTGGAAATCTTTGAGTAACTGTATATAGACAAAAGTCAACCCAAAATTTCAGGAAATTATGGAAAAGTTAGGAAACAGAGAATTAACAAAGCGTATAAATGGGTAAAAATAAAACGAGATCTATTTTATCGTTCAAAATTTTGTTCTTTAATATAACTCGCAAATATTACTATGAATCAGATACTATGAATCATTGATAAAATCTATCTACTTTTAAAATATTGTATAGTTTCCATTTTAAGCATTAATAAATCATGTAACTGATGATTTTTAAGTACCAAGTACGAGATCAATTCAAATAGAGAATAAAATGTGTAAACGATTATGTGTAAAAGATAATATAAACAAGTTGACGAGTTTTATCTTCTTAAGTCACTTGGTATATGTGTGCAAAACTTGGAACAGGCGATCGAACTGGTTAACGATATGTTGCATAGTCAAAATTCACACGCTAGGAAATTCCAATAATTAAAGCGCTTACGATGTCGCACTTAACGCGATTACCGAGCGATCGATCTGATTAGCGCAATTACAAACCGTATGTTTCGTTGGACAATAGGAAAAGAATTGACGTTCGATATTCGATCGTTGGTGGACTTTTGAAACTTTGATTGTAATGTTATTACATTATTACGGGCCCAAAATTTCAAGTGAAATTTGAACGTTTAAAAATACGTCTGCAGCGAATCATGATAAGAGTACTAAAAGAAAATATTGAATTAATTATCAAACCATTGATTACTTTCTGATAGTTTGTTTAAATATTGAAAATGTTAACCAATTCAAGTTTCAAATCCAATCCAGATAAGCAAAGTCATAATGATATATATAATTCATCATTAACTAGAATAAAACATTCACTTGTTTCAGTAGCTCTATCACTTCTACTTTTTATCGAATTAATTTAAATTATCAAAATTTTATTATCAAGCATCTGTACTTTTAATTATATAATAATAATCCTAAATCGGTTGCCAAATAGTCAATTAACCTAGAACCAACATGTCCCGTTTAATTTCCTTTATTTCCCTATGAACCAAAACTCTAGACACTATCATGCGCTAAACATGTTTTTCGACGTCGCGGCGCGTCGATGTGAAAGGGGTGTACGTATTCGTGCAACGAGCTCGATTTCCACACGGAGGTAGACAGGCTGTCTCTATTTTCATTGACACGTTGTTATACCGACACGAAAGAGACCCGAGCGTAATGCGGTGCCGCGGTCACGACGCGCGTTTTATTTATAACCGCGTCTCGGTCAGAAACGGGCTGCGTTGCGTCGTGACGCGCGTGTCGAATATTACGCACGCGTACTGCGTCCTTTCGCGTGCATATGCGGCACCGTTCGCAAAGTGTTACAGAATCAAAAAAGATCATGAACGCGAAAATCGACACGCGGAAACAAGATCAAGAGAAAGGAAAGAAGAAGAAGAAACAGTTATTAGTCCGACCTGCTATTCTAATCCAGCGATTCCACCCGAACGCGTCGCCTTTGAAACGGGAAGAGAATTGCCTGATACACCGAACGACCCGATGATGTTTCTTAAAATAACGAAACGCCGTGGCTTATATTTAGCGGCAGCGGTACGTTTGGAAGTTCTTCGGGTTTTTCTGGATCGAGCCACTCGAGTCGAACCTTTGGTCGATATCCGATTGTCATGAAAGAGAAGAGAATCGATTTAGATCAGAAGAATTTAATTCTGAAACACACGACGATCTAAGCCGATAAGATTTGTCGGATTTCGTCAAAATGGTCAGGAAACAATTATCAGACAATTCGTCGATTAGGTACCACGGCTTTTAGATGAGGTATTCTATAATTTCAAAGTTGCTAATATCTTTCTACAAAATTTTAAGAAATGGTTCACCACGGTTCGACTACGAAAGACGGTCCACTTTATTTTCGTCGTGGAAATCGATAAATCCCCACTGAGGAAGCCCGAAGAATCTGAGCAACTTGGTGTAGCCAGCTTCAGACAGCTAAACAGACGTCCGGCAGCTATCTAAAACTGTCGTTAGGCACATTCGTCAATCAGCCAGAGGAAAATTCAGTAAGAACCAGTTACATACCGAGCATCTAATCCGTTGATCGTTTACGCGTTACCCGATAAAAGTGCTCGATCTGGTTATCAATCACGATTCGATAGATCTTCGCCAATCCAGTCTTAAAGACGACAATCCCACGGACTATTTCGCGTTTCGTTTGGCGGTGGCAGACAGATTTCTAAAAAGAAATCGCGTTCGGCGCACGAATCGAAAAACAACGCCGGTTACGAGTGTTTTCCCCGTTCTTTCGATCGAAGGTGCTAGAAACTCAAATACGAGATTCCTTCGATGTGTCACTTATGAATTTCGAACGTGCGTTCCAGGCGCGAACACGCACCACATGTGTTCCCAAAGCGTATAAAAGAGGAAACGGTAGGCGTTTGCAACTCGAATACCACGAAACAAAAATTAAACGAAGGTTAAACCAAAACTTTCTGCCGTCAAGGAATCGATCGTTCTTAGAGATACTTAAATCTCGTAGGGATCCCAGGAGATTCCGGTACTGCGAGGCCGACGAGAGACGAAGGCAAGACAGGAGGTTCGCAACGATGATCTTCTGGGACGAATCGACGTCACTGGATCAAGAATGAAAGAGAGGAGAAGAAGCGAAAGAGTGTAAGTTGTTCGAGCAGAGAGGGTGAAACACGGGCAAGAGAAGCGAAGAAGTGTGCAGAAAGAACGAAGAAAGAGAGAGAAAGAATAAGGAGCTATTCGAAACAACACAACGAATGCGCACGGTCGCGCACGTGCAGTGGATGAAACACGTGTACCGTTGATGAGGGAATAAAGATCGGCTTATTGTTGGAAAGAAGCGGATGAGGCGAAGAAGCGTGCGTTGTTGTGGTGGACCGAAACGCGCTCGCTTGCTCGCTTGCGAGAGAGAAAGAGAGAGAGAGAGAGAGGCAAAAAGAGAGTGAGAGTAACGCTCTCAATAAGGGATGAATCGAGGATGAAATATCGCGAAAAATTCGCGATGAGCAACGAAGAAATAGACTATCTCGCGAGAAATTGCGTTTGTCATCGAGTTTTCATCTACCGATTGACTATGGGTACTTTGAGTCTGAGCTGTGTGACGCGAGATCGATGTATCGACACTGGGATAAACGAATCGAGATCGATATCAGATGATGAATAGAAATTCGGAATTCAACGAAGAAGAATGGGGGAACGAAAAATGAAACAAATAAAATGAACGAGACGAGGAAGATGAAGATCGGAACTGAATAACACGTCGACGAATGCGTATCGCGACGAACGTCATACGTATATATGCATCTATTTATATGTAATGCGTGTGTATGCGTGTATATGCATGATGAATATATCCGGGAGTCTCTCTCGCTCTCCGGCTGATCACGACGTGACAGATTTCTCTTCCTGTTCCTTTATCTTTTCTTTCGGTCTATTCTCTACTTTCATCTCGATCCGAAACGCATGTATTTTCTCGTTCGTCCCTCGCGCGTTCTCTATATCGGCTTTATACGTATACACACACACACGCACACACGCACACATATATATATATGTGTGTATATATATATATATGTATAATGAATGTGTATATATATATATATATATATATATATATATAATCAATATATATCGTCTCTCCGTGTTTTCCCCTCTCCCGTTTACTGCATATCACCACAGGTGATTCACTGGGTTCCTCTCCACTGTTCCTCTCGGTCTGGCCCTCCACCCGCGACTTCCGCAACGACGGCCAGAGAAGTAGACTATTTTTAAGAATACGTGCGTATTATTACATCGAGGGACTATAGGAAAACAAGTAGCAGAAAAAAACTAGCACTACACTGACGATACTCATACACTCGCGCTAATATATAACTCTCTACTGTGATTGTATCCACTCGAAGGGTTCACCGCATGTATATCCCTTCCTGTGACTCGTGCTCCGATTTGCCGCTTCTCTCACGAGCTGACACGCTGACGAGCTTAAATTGCGTGGATTCACGAAAACGCAAACTGCAAACCGAAAACTGGCCAACGAAACAACAAACGACGCACACTATTGTGGCTCGGTCGTCGCACTCGCGGCTCTCTTCCTCCTTCTCCACCTCCTACTCTTTCTGTTCCTTTCCGTTCTTTTTCTTTCTCCACCACCTTCTCCTTCCTCTTCTTCTCCTTCTTCTTCTGTTTCTGTTTGTTCTTCTTCAGTATCGAGTAATCCTTGCCGGCTGTCACATCGAAATGTCACGAGGTGGAAATCGACTTAACTCAACAATGTTCACGTATGGGATACAATGACTATTCCCGTGGTAAATGCACGTTCACGATTTTAACCGATCATTTACTCTCGAGACACGATCATCAGAGACGAAACGAAAGACGCGAGACACGAGACACCGACACCAAAATATATCGACACCGCGAATACTGTCCCCGTACGTGGACACACCATTTTCAGTCGCCGTCAGTCGCCGAGGCGCTGCTCTAGTCGAGCACGCAATAGGAGGATGCAGAGAGAACTCCGTAGAAAGCGTTGGGTACGCTCGTCCGCGATAAGCCGACTCTCCGCGCGTGCACGCGTGTAGCCTCGAAGCGCGACAGACGTCTCTCCTCCCTCGTGGAGAAGGGAACGAACGCGCGCGGTCAGAAAAGCCGGGGAAAAAGACACGCGGAGAGAGAGAAGCGGCGAGTGGATGACAGAGATGGAAACAAGGACTCGGAGGGACAAAGAGGGAAGAAGAAAGAAGAAGGAGCGAGTAAGCGAGACGATAACGGGGACGGGTAGTATGGCACTAACGAGGGAGAGAATTCTTCGCGAGCAAACGGGGAACGAAAACCGATCGGACGAAACGCGGGTGCCGAAAACGTGCGGCGTACGACGCGCGATAAGTCGTTCTCTCGCGGCACCGGAAAGCAAACCACGACGCGAGGAACGTGCGACAGACCGTGTGCTCTCTGCTGTTCACCGGGGGTACACGCACGAAAGAAGAAAACAGAGTAGGTAGAGAGAGTAGGTATGGAGCGGCCATGTGTAACGCGGAACACGCGCTCTCTTCGCGCAGTCGGCGCGATCTCTCGCTCGTAACGCAACGTCGTCGTAGGGAAACGCGCGCACACTCTCTCTCTGTTTCTCGCGTTGCTTGCGCCCTGCCGGAATCGCGGCGACGAACAGAGGCGAGAGAAGGTACACGGTATAGGGACACGACGGGTCGGAGTGGCGAGAGAGACAAGTTGGAAAAAGAAAGAGACAGAATATGCCAGTGTGAACGACGGATCAAGGGAGCGAAGCAGAGAGACACGTGTGTAATAGATAGAGACAGAGGAGACCGCAGAGAGAGACGGCAGAAGTGTACGGGTCTCTTTCTCTCTCTGTCACGCGCGCACAGCACACACGAGGTTACGAACAAACGCGGAACAGACGAGGAGAGGCCAGGGCAGCGCGCGAGCGACGTAGCTCTCTAGCAGCCGGCAGCCTGCCGCTAGGGTCAATGACCTCTCCTTGCCGTCGTCGAGCTCTCCTCTGCTTGCGTTTACTTCCCACCACCCGTGCTTCTTCACCCCACTCGGCGTACACTCGCGTCCCCCCACCATTCAACCGTTGCCCCACCCTGTCTACTCGATCCCCTCCACTTACCGATTGCCCCACCGTTGCACAGTTCTCGTACGTCGTACATTCAAGTCAGCACGTCGACGTATGTAGAAAACGACGTCAGTTGGAAGCGTAACGACGACGTTTCACCGACGCGTTTTCACGGCACGGAGGGATGAATTTTAAAAGGGTTAGAGGGGCGACAGCGCACAAGCAGAAGGAAGGAGAATCGATGCGATGGTGGGGGACACCGTTTTATACCCCGCCTGTGGTGAATGAGTATATTGGTGGGGAGACGCGGGAGTGGGGCGAAGGGGTAGAAGCTCCGTTACTCTTGTGTTGCTTTCGTCCTTCCTCGTTCTCCTTCCTTCGCCTCGTTGTCCCCATCTCATTCTCGACGCCGATGCACCCCTGTCTTCGCATTCTCTTTCTCTCTGCTTCTCTTCTGCTTCTCGTCTACTTCTCTGCTGCTTCTCTTCTGCTTCCCCTGTACTCCCTAATTAGGGGTGGGGACGCGCACCTCCACTCGCGACAACCACATACCGGGTTCACTAGTACAGTGTACCCTCTCGAGCGGTGCAACGCTCTCTCTTCCTGATTCCGTTTCTAACCCGAACTCTCTCCCCCCTCCACTCTCAAACCGCTTCGCGTATTGCGGCCGAACGGCCTGCAAGAGAGAGATAGAGCGACAAGGTGAAGAAAAGAGAAAGAGCACGATCGAAGAAGGAGGAGGGTCAGTGATGACCGATTCCGGCGGTAATGGGATACGATCCAGGGTCAGATTCGGTGTGCGTGAAAATGAAGGGGTGGCATCTCGCACTTGTCTCCGCGCTCGTAAAATAGGTGTCACGCTTGTCAATGCTCCGCCAGTTTGATTTGTAAAACGTGCGCTTTCATGGCAGCCTTCATCGTGTAGTCTGGCTTCGTAGCTTAAATGATATAAAAAATCGTGGTGATAAATTTGAACATCTTTCTCTGGAAAAAATAAAGTTGTTCATCGATATTTTCGCGTATTCCTTTATAATGCGGAGATATTTTGAATCATTTTATTCGGATATCTAAAATTTTGTTTATTGAAACATGATACATTTTCTAGAAGAAGAATTAGCTTAGTGCGTCAAACTATTAAAACTGATCGATATAATACGTCAACTAGTAATCATCCCAAATAATCTAATGATTCCCCTAAATCTTATCTTATAATTTTAGCTTAGGAATCAACGTAATCAACTTTTACTTGATTACAATCCAATAATTTTGACCATCGATAATGTCACTTAATACAATATTATAGAAACTTCGATCTTCTTATAGTTCAAACTAAATCCATAAATACATACCTTTGTTCGTATCTTTGTTAGGTTTATCAAATTCCATTAAAAATCCATCAAAGCAGCTCTACTAAATGCCAATTAAAACAAAAGAATGGAAACTCTCGAAAAATGATTTCCATACTTTTAAACCTCTTGATCAATGCTTTATTGCTTCGCAATAGCTAGTTCTTCTGTGATTCCTAACAAAGATTACCTTTTAAAAAGACAGTAATTGAAATTTAATGGTTCCATTTCTAATATTTTTAAATATTCACAAACAGCGTTTAGAGTCTTAGCGTCTAGTACTACAAGAATGGACGTAAGTAGTACACGTATTCCGCCAACGATACTCCATTATGGATATAATAAACCCGTCAGGGTTCCAGTGAACGGTATTGCCTTTTCAAGGCCAAATTTTCACTGTCGAGCGTCCTTGATAGATTAGCCTGTTGTTAGTTGCCGTTATCGACGGTTGGGACTCGCTCGATAGACCTTTGCTCGTGACATTGTAGATTGTAGCCGGCCCGTAAGTTTCCTATGTTGGTTGGATAGATTGTGCTGTTTCGATCGGAGATTGAAGATTAGATCGGAGAAAAGTATGGCCGATGAAGAGTCAACGGCCTCGCTGTTTATTCGATCGACCAAATATCATCGACACCATGCATGCTCATCGAGCAGAGAAACTGCAGAATGATAAATTATCTGTTCAAGCTTTCGATCGTCCTAGCCTAAATTCTCGAAAACCTTTTCCGAAGTTCTTCCGTCGAGAGAGATTCACAAATCGCATGACGCAATGTACTTCAAGTACTTCAACTGTTTTTCCTATCGAGCAATATCGTAGACGGAAGTTGTAGGTAGTTGTAGTTTGATGATAAGAATTTCTTTATTGATCGCTAGATTGATTTCTAATTAATACGTATCCAATATTTGATTGTTACGTGTGATAGCAATCATGTGTACGTAAATTAATCTGTTTTATTCCTAAGAAAATCATTATAGTAATTTGTAAAAATTATTGCTGATTACATTTGTTGACTAATTTTATCGTTAAAACGTATTGTAATTATTATTTAGTAGTTATACTAATAATATATAATAGATTTGTGGAGAACATACTATAAAATGTTACGATATATAATTATAAACTTAAGGAAAAACCTTTTCAATAAGAAATTTAGTTACACCAAGTTTTACGATTAAATAGATTTATTAAACTGAAAAGATGAATGTAATTTCTTAGAATTATCTATTAAATACCATATGTATCGTACAAATCTTATAAAACAACATTTTCGTAAAACTCATTTCAAGTACTTGTGAGTTTGGTCGTGAGTTGAAAAAAATTACGGAGGTGACTGAACTTGATTCATAAATTTTATAAAACTCGCAAACATGTAAATTTACACTGGCGTTTTCATCGTTATCGCATATAGAACTTTGAGTATTCGAAGAAAAAGAGTTGACATTACCTAATCCGTATAGAGACATATTTTTAGGCCAAAACGGTTTTATCTCTGTGAGTATATTCTTGATATTTAACGGCTGTGTTTGTTTTATAATGCTGCGAATTACTAAGAACATTGCCATCGACTGATGATTGTGTAATTAGTCCATCGAGATATACGTATTTAGCTAAAACTTGTTTTCAAAGATTACATTTCATTAGATACAGTGTAATGAAAAATAAACTCTTCGCTTTATAATGATATAACTGTTACTAACAAGACAAACAATTTACCACAAGTTACAAGAACAAATCTATTAATTGTAAAAGTTCTTCGAAATCTATGAAAATATGGTACTCTCCCTCTCTCTCCCTTCCTCTGTCTAGTTAATTAAAAAAAAGAATGTTTAAAAAAAGTGTAAACGTTGATAAAACAATCATAAAAATTATTGGTTATTATTGTTTTATACACATACGTATATGGGGATTCTACAGAAGTGGGCATTTCTTTCTCTCTCTTCCAATCTCTCACTTTTTAACACTTTAAAAACATTAAATCGTATTATATTTACATACCAGAGATAGATAATAACTGTAACTTCATGGCCAAATTATGAAGAATTATCAATTTAATTTATTTATATCCAAAAATTACCATTTTTACATGAAATTCTCAGTGTCCTGGCATGTTACAACTACAAAATTTAATCTACCACTCTCATGTTCAGTGCGTAAATTTGAAAGTATTCGCTAATTTTTCCTTTTTACGTATAGGCTGAACTTCGGTTTAACGGACACAAAATTATGACCTTTCCTAATTGCTATTTAATGGTTTTCTATGCGTAGAATCGAAAAATGTAAGTTTTAACTTTAGGAATCCCGTAGTTCAAAAATTACAAGTATGTAAAGTTAAGCGATTTCAGCGTTGACAGCTTCAACTTTGACACCCTATTGGTTTTTATCCACGATTCGTTCAATGAGTAGAGTCACTGGCTCTAACAAATGCACGTGGATGTCGGCCATTTTACGACGGGATTTTGAATCATGAGTACTGAATTAGTTTTGGCTAAAGGTTGCCGGTTACGCTTATATAAATGAATATTCAGCGAAGTTAGTAGTTCAATGCTCATCTGTGCGGATCAGTCGAATTACGAATAGAAGCAATATGGCGTCATACTAACCTGTAAAATACGATAAAAATGCTCAATTTTACACACGCATAATCCTTGAACCGCTTGATTCCTAAACTGAACAATTGCATTTTTAGATTCTACGTATTAAAATCTATTAAATTCAGATAAAAAGGCTAAAGAAATATATTATGCAATAGTCACATTTATCATTCACATTTATTTTTACTTTAATCGACTTCATTCTATCGACGAAGAACATTTACAATCTTTGTCGCCACTTTTACATTTCAGTCCCCTGTCCGTGAAATTATTTCCAAAAAAAGAAAAAAAAACAACGATATCTATGGTATTAAAAAAGAAATCACGCGAATTAAGTAAAAAATAATCAAGCGAAGTTAATGCACCTCTTACGTTTTGCAATTATAGAGATCTAACGATAGAGTGCGTGAGCGAGCTGAAAAAGCGATATAAGAATCGAAAGCGAACGTTAGTGAATAGAGGCCCCTTCTATCCTTGTCTAATAACGCATGCACATCCATACAGTAAATATAGAATTGTAACGCCGATCAACGAGCGGAGTCAGTATGCATGGCTGATTAGACAAGGACAGAAAGGTCCCCTATGTCGCTTTCACTTACGCGGTAACATATGACCCATGTACTTTATCTTTATATCTCTCTCTTTTTTATTACTATTACAGGTGGCCATTTTTGGTTAGCTAAAATTGTGGATTCGTTGACAATCACCTGTCGCAGGAAGTCTGATATTTAGTCCCCTGGTTCGTATTCTATCCCAATTCTATTACTTTTATTAAACTTTATTTGATGTAACGTAAATATAACGTTGGCATTGGACTCTCCCCTTCAGAATTGAATAATAATTCGCTTGAACATTTTTGCAACAGAAAAGTTTACAATAAAGAACGTGAGGTTGATCACTAGTTTGTTTATACAAGGAATAAATATTCGTTAATTTCAAACACGCAATGGTTTTTGTTTTCATGTTTAGCCGACAGTTGTCAGGAATCATAGTTGATTTTATATTTTATTTAGTATTTTTCAGCATTTAGCATTCATAACTAGTTCGTTTACGATTAATAAATGTTATTTTTTTTTTTAAATTTAATTATTTTTGTTTTCACGCTTAAGTTTAACTGACAATTATGAAAAGTGGTAATCAGTTCGTTTATAATCTCAATGACTACAAATTACTATTGATGTATGTTGTTGGATGTTCAAATTTTGTAAATAATTCTTGAGAGAACTAATTGTCTTTTAACCAATTCTTTCTGATAAATGGTGTGAGCAACAATTTGTCCTTTTCAGGTAAAGAGTTTGAAATACAGTTGATTACGTGTGACTTTTATTGAAATGTCAGTCCCGTGTAGAAATAGTTTAAAAAAAAAAACCCAATAAAATTACATATATTATATAGCTATTCATTTGTCTAGCAGTAGCTACAAAGTATATAGCAATATTAGCATGTCGTTTTCCATATCTGAAGCTTGTTACATAATTCATAAATTAAATGAAAAATTGTATGGACTATATCACTGTCGAATAATACTACGCACTTTTGTACAATCCACCACTCATATACATATTTTATTTTCTAGTAACTACGTTATTAGTTATTATATGGAAAAGCAAGAAGCCACAAATGACGTTTGATATTTATATTTTCAACGCTGTTTGTGTCAATTATACCATGTGTGAAAGTCTGCAAGTAGAAAGAAACGAAATATCGGAGACTTATCGCGCATCGCTTGAGTACTTGAAAGTTTGTAATTAGAACGAATATGTATATCTTTTATACGTATATCTATAGATCAAATATCTGAGATAAAGATAATTAATCCTTTACATAAAAGTGATTATTTTGTGAAGACAACAGTGTCTGTGGAAATAGTTGATAAATATTACATATTCTTGTTGTGAAACGTGAATTTTCATATAATTTTATTCTGAAATCTCTTGATCTTATACGACTGGCTTGACATATTATCTAACGAATCAATGAAAATACAAAGAATAAAATAATCACGATGATCCTCTTTCCAAGTTCCATTCGCCGCGCCGCCTGAAGTTTAAGGTCAGCGTCAGGTTTCGTTGTTCTTATCGTGATTCTAGATACGACGTTTTGTGTTTTATCATAGCGAGTTTCGTATTAATGTAAGCACCGCATAAAATTTGTCGAAAGCCACGTTTGCGGAATGAAAGTATTTTATGACGACATCTGCATATTTGTCTAAGAAACATGAATCAACCAAGAATCCGCAAATCAATCCCCTTTAACAGGCCAAAGTAACAAAAAGGCAGATTCCATGGTCCTAAACAAGCGCGTTGGGGCAAGAGATTCGGCAAGTATACAAAATAGAAATAGATCAGCGCGAATAAGAAATCGTGCTTTCGGCATCGATATCTCCACGAGGCAGAGACAGAGCAACATGCGTCGGAACGGGAGGAAGGAGGAAGGAGAAAGGAGAATGCAGCGACTGGCAGCGACGGGCAGCGACGGGCAGCGACGGGCAGCGACACACGTGGCCGTAATGCCTGTAATCAGAGAAGAGTATGTAGTATATATACGGTGGTTTGTCGGATCGGAACGTAGCAGCAGTCCTTCATAGGACATTGACTTTGAGATATCGTCGGCTGGCTGCGACGACGCTATCTCGTTTCGGCTTATCGCACTTGTTTCGCTGTACCTTATCTCTCAGCTGCCTCCTCAAGTCACTTTCTCGCAGTCTATGCCTCATTAAATCATCATCCCGTGTAGCGAAACGAAAAGCCGTGAAAAAATGACGTGAACGCTTATGGGTAGCCATGCGACCACCACGATGATTATTCTTTAGACCTAATAATACTGTTTTCTCTATTAACAAATTTCTTCAGTTTAGGGTTTATGGAAAGTACGAAAGAATAGTTCACGGTACGCATGATCTCTCCGTCTCGGTATATGCTACAGTTTTTCTTAAAACAATAAAAATCTTTTTGCTTGTTGAAAGAAAAGAGTGAGGTCGAGGCTAAAAAATTCGAAGATCATACCAGGATCGTTAAATCTCGAATCGAACATTCTATCCAAAGCACTTCGATAACTTCGCAATAATTCTACAAAACCATCTTACCAAACCAATACTCCTCATACGCTGTCACGCTGACCAAATGTACATCAACCTCAGAGATAACATCGAAACATAACAAATTGAGCCCCATTGGCAAAAAGTATTCTACGGATTGGAAGTTTTTATCAATTTTATCTATGTTTAATCGTCATCGATCGTATCTTGTAGATTCAACTATTCTAATCGCTGCAAATATGATTATTCACGCAAAGCAGACTACTTTAAATGGTGGCCGATGACTATCGAAGCGACGGTTAATTTAATTGACTAAACTGGTGGTCATGAAATTATCGCATGTCGAACGATCGTTGGCCGCGAAACAGTCACAACGCTCTTAATTATAAATTAAACTTCAATACGCTTATCAACAGCGAGGCAAATGGCCCTTATAAGAAATATTATTAATAAGTATGGTTGAACGCTGATAGAGTTCCTTTTAAATGATCAAACTCGTTTTTTCGCGGTTCCTTGCCGCATTCGCCATGTTCCCAATGAAAACGGCGAGCACGGTCACGCAAGAGGATTCGCTGCTGTCTAGAAAAATGGATAAAGAGAGCAGCGAGGATGAGTGACCGACAGGATTTATCCGACGAACAGGCAGGCTGACTCGTGAACGTAGGGATGGAGAGAGGAGTCCCGTGCTCATAAATCTGCCAGAACTCTAAGTGTTCATGATAGCTGTCTCGGAGGTTTTCTTTTTTTCTCCCACATCCTCTCTCTCTCTCTCTCTCTCTCTCTCTCTCTCTCTCTTTCTTCCGTGTTATACGTTAGTTCAGACATCATTCTCTCCCTTCGTCTTCAGTTTCTTTTTTCCCGCCAGATTTTACCATTCTCCTTCCATTTTCTCTCGCGGTCCGTTCTTATTCTGCTCTCTTTTCGTTCTTCTCGACCGCGACTGCACTTTCTCCGTCGTTTCAACCTCGACGACCCTCACTGGGGAATATTATCGACACTGCCAAGTTCACTTCTGTTTACATTCACCATGGCCAACTGCTCAACGACTCCAGGCATGAGAAACCATGCGGTTTCTCACGAGTACAGATCAATCGATAGATGAGTTATTATTGTACATCGCATACTATGCGCTTTCTATAGTTGTGGGGGATCACTACGATAATTATAAGAAATTTTTCGGTCATAACCGTACGGAGATCTTTATCCCTTTTTTCTAAATAGAATTTGATTGTATTCCACGGTTCATCATCGTTCCCGAAAAGTTGTAATTCAGCTGTGCAATAAGTATAACAATTTTATGTACTTGCAATTAACGTTAAGTTATTATGGGAATAACTATAATTTTTTATCTCTGCCTTTAACATTTACATAGTAGCGCCTTGAAACACATCTTTCATAAATATTGACACCCGAAGATTATATCTGTTTGTTAATATTCTAAAATCAATGAGTCAATGAAAATTATTTTAATCAATTATTAGAGTATCACAAATTTATTCGTCTAACAAGACCATGCTATTTAAATACAGAAATTATCTCAATCGCTCCAGCAATCAATTGAAAATTAGTATCCTCTATTTTGCAGTTATCCTTGCAACTGCAACCTGGTGTAGTACCAATATTTACCGTGTTACTTATAACACAATACAATGAATAATTGTGAGCTCGATAAATTAAATGATATTCATTGAACGCATGCGATTAGCTGAAATTGTCTTCGAAAACATGCTTATCAGTGTTTCCGATTATTTAAAAGCGGTCGCGCTACACGACTGCGTGTATACCTTCGATGTGCGCTCGCGCGTCCGTCTTCGCGTATTATTGATTTTTCCATCTCCGTGATCGAGGCACATCTCGATTAAATTGATTACTCGACGATGATCTCGATTAAACTTGTATTTACACGAGCAATACCTAACCGACGGACGATAAGCGCGTTGAAATTACGGCTAACACGATTAACTCGTTCATGATTCGCGCAATTTTCCGGACCACCACCAAGATTGGCGCTCGCGCGCGCGCGTCCCATGGAAATCGCCTTATTCTATGCTTAACCGGGGAAGTTCAATGCACCTGCGCAACTCGCGTCAATTTCCTCTGCCGAATCCCTGCTACCACGGCGGTCTTGACTCGACTATATTACTCGTCACGTTCGTTAATATTTCCTACGTAACAGTGATAGATTCTTATTGCTTTTCCTTTATTTCTTTGGTTCTTTTCTATTTCTCAGTGAACTATGCGATTTAGATATGGGTACATATTACCAAAACATATTATAGAGATATATTTGAACTCTTTCAGAGACCAACAGCGACATCTGTATATCTCATCTAAAGACGTATGCTTATACATATTGTAATTAGTGTTATCGACAGATGATAATTTCCAGATACTTTTCACAACTATTGTTTGTAATACCACAAACCAATACACAGAATAGATCTCACATCTGAAATATCGATCGCGAAAGAAAATAGAGTATCTCCTACGCCCTCTGCGATTTATAGCGGTGAGTCCAGGAATTATACTTAATCCAACTAATAAGGTTGGTAAAGTCACAAACGATGTAGTACACATACAGATGTCACCACATCTTAACTTCACCAAGTTAATAGGAGTAAAAGTCTGTGGTAAAAATACTCTTCGGGTTGTACGTTACACGTAGTTACGCGATTACGCAAGAGATGATATACAGGGTTATCCACTTAACTTAGAACCCGCGCTATGTGAATGGCAACGTTGTAATATGTATGCTTACTACGGCAGTCAAATGTCGTTCGCCATCTATGAGCTGTTGCTAAAAGTACAAATAGGTAAGAACGGAGAGCGGTTTGGTAACTGCCGAAGGATTTTAAATTTGCCATCACAATAAGGAGAAGACGATCGCTTCATTTCATGTCCCTGCGTGCAAGACAATTAAGCGCACTCGAGTATATTCCCACATGTAACTTAATATCTTTTTCTTTAATAACTGATCTCTTGAGTTATACTTATCTAAAGTGCAATCACAATGTAATTTTTTTTTTATTTAAAATTACATTTGCCAGGGTTATTTGCAGATTACAATGAAATTATCCAGATTCTTACAAACATCGAGACCATTATTCTATTTCGTCCGGTAATCTTTAAAAATTAAAAAGATAGAAATTAATTTAATCCTCGTAATACTGCAGTGTTGAAATCCGTTCGGACTATTTAAACAACACACGTTGCAGTGCCAGAGATATTTCACGCGAACTTTTATTCGACTGTCTCGAAGTGCAACTTAATGCAATCGAGTTCCTTTAAAGTTTAAGGACAGTCCGGAAAAAGCTAGGGAAAAGTGTATACTTGATACAAGAAACGCGTGCTTACTTGGTGAAGTTCTACTACAGACTGATGATAGGAACGATGTTTGAAGTCAGACAAATTGCTGGGTTTGGATACTCCTATTTCCTGATTTGCCATTTTCTCGAGATGAAGGCAATGGAAAGAAAAAGCAATTGGTGAGTGCATATTTCAAAGAAGGAAAAACTCCAACTCCTACATAATGGTCACATCGGGTTAGCGACAGGCCCTGAGGTGACCGCATGCGACGTTCGAGTATCGGGCCAACGGTTCACAAGGAATAAAGGAATACAGCACGCAGAATTCAAGGGATGAAAAAAAATATGCTAATGCCAAAAAGTTCCGCGTCACTGGGTTGTCCTTGATTACAAATAGCTGTCGTTTCCTTAAACTACTTCTAAGGATTCGAAGGGTTTGCAATCGCACTGTTGCGCTGCAACAACACATTTTGAAGAGTTATGTCATCTATATACATGCAGAAAATTTTATCGAGGTCGGTTGATGCAGAAACAACCAACAGGCATCGAAAGATGGACGAACATGTAGATTTATTACAGGTATAGGCCGAAATGTAAGAAAATATTAAAAAGCGAATTCAAGCCAGTCACACTTATAGCACTCCTGCTATAGCATTTATAGCACTTTTGTAAATTCGGAAATGCCAAGCTCGTGTGGTTTTACTTCGACGTTGACGATTCGTCCACGTTAACGATTGTACAACGAATACTCAAAAAAACCAGGCGTCGCAGTTGCAAAACGTCGAGCCCGCTGGCCCACATACTTACTATACGGAGATGACTTAATTTGTGGCACCCTCAAATGTTGACACTTTCTCTTTCCACAGCCAAGCGTTCGAACTTCACATTTTCTTACAGAAAATCGTAGAAAACTGCGATTTTCATCATTTTTTAACATTTAAATATGTATATAATAGACAGATTCTTCAAAACGTGTTATTTGAATTTTCATTACAGGCCCAAATAAAAAGGTTGTAAAAAGTGATTTTTATTATTTTCTTCTGAACAACTGCAATTCTTTCAAAATTTTCTTGACATATTATCTAATAAATTAAACCTTCTAATTTTTCAAAAATATGCAAATTGTTTTAAAAATGTTATTCTTCTTTAAAGCGCAATCGAATACTTTCATGAGTCACTGTATGTATAAGAAAATGTTGGGCGAGCTTGGGTATTCCGTTTATCCTTTGGATGAAAGTCCCGTGCACAAGTGCATATGCAAGACTGTAAGAAAGTCTGTAATAATCTATCTTTATAACTCAATTACAAATGAATATCATCAATGTATTGAGTTCGAGTTAACTTTTCCAATCCGACCGGCAACGCTTGCATGTTATGAATTACTTTTCGTTCAATTAGAAACTACATCAACTGATCGTAATTATATACATGATATACATCAGAAATTCATATAATTTCATTATGATTCCATTTCTTAACTCTTTGGTAACTTTAATACAGATAGAGGATAAGTAAGATTCTCATTCGGAAATGCAAACATACAGAGAGTCAAATCCTTTATGTTATATACTGAAGTAAATTTTTTGAAGGCATTTCTTACAGTGTCATTACATCTGTAGTTGTAAATGGGATTTCCATAGCTGTTTATTTAAATTCGTGAAGTATGATATATACATAAATGATATGATATATATATTATATATGATATAAAGATATCTATGGCTGATGGCTATACGATAAACAGATTGCTAAGCGGCGAACGTATCGGATATACTTGCGACTGTGTCACAGGTACACATATATGGGCAAAATAATGTCCAATAACGATAATTTTCACAGTGTTTACGAATATCTCGGAAATATCTAAGGCTGAACGGGGCGGTTACATGCATGTATAGGAAAAAGTTGTTGAGAATCATGCAATCATGCCCCCAAACAACATAAATTCATGATGAGGACAAACTTCTAGATATTTACCAAAAATTAATCACGTTAAGTTAGGTTCCCCTTGAAACCACCCAACTTTTATCTGAAATATTTTTCATTAAAATCATTATTTATATAATAATCGAAGTGGTTTTTATTTATTTATGGGTATCTCACAGTGTATATATACTTGCGTCTTTTCTTTTCATTATATCTTCATAAAACCATCAATTTTTTATAGATTATATTACATAAATAATTATTATGCTAATATAAATAGATAAAAGTCGTTTTAGTGAGATCATTTTTAAATAAAGTACTAAAATAGTCTCAGAAATTGATAACATTTTCGTTATTTTGTAGTAGAAAATATAAGTTGATTAATACATTTTTAATTGATGTACAATTGAACTTATGTCATATGAAAATTTAACTGCTGTTGTCAAATCATTAAATATTATAAAACGCAATGTAATACATACGTATACATATGTCGTTTCTAATGTAAGCGCGTAACCACATGTAACGTACAACTAGAGGGATAATTTTACCACAGATTTTACTCTAATTGACTTTATCACACTTGTCTGTGACTTTACTAACTTTATTAGTTGGATCGAATATAATTCCTACACTCACCGTTATAAATCGCCGAGGGCGTGAGAAACACTCTGATTTTTTACACGATCGATGTTTCAGAACATGGGACACGAAGACTCGTGAGATACAAGGTTTATCCTGTGTACATTCTTGTCTGTGATGGAGCCAAACAGGGCAAATCCCTAACTTTATAAGTCCTTGTATATGCTAGCGTGGAATACCTTTAATATTTGGTCACATAGTACATCGAATATCGTGGAACAACTAGAAGAATGGACGCGAGATCCTCATTTTCTCTCTAGCATAAGACTGGACTACGAACATATAAGACAGATCTCGACACTTATATACCGAAGCCTAGGGAAAATCGTTCGAAAATTGACTCTCGATACTTGCTGCAAAATTGCTGCAAATTAAGTGAAAAATCAATATGGAAGACAAGATTCTTGTTCTTACGAGACAAACGGAAATGAGTAGCATTTTCTGCTCTGTCACAGCATAACATGTTACGCATACGCAGAATGGGAACTTTTTGTTTTCCATGTGATTTTTCACAATTCAGTATTCAAACGGTTTTTGCTAACGAATGTCAAGATCTGTTTAGGATGCACATGTGTACATAGCAATCTGTGTATATATAAATAAAAATAATGTATCAAATTTTTATATTAATATCATATTTATATAATGAAATAATCTTGGGAAACACTTTCTAGATATAAGATAATATTTTAAAAGTAGAAGACATATAGGTTATTTAACTTCTATATTGATATAATATAATGTTTTTAACCTAGAAGATAATAGCAACTAAAAATAAATAACTACGTTTCATGTATTCCTAATTTCATAGATTATCGTAATATATTCTGATAATATTAATTTTAAATAAAAGTTTTTGTTTTTGGAGTTTATACAATTTTGTAAATATTTAATAGATATTAATTTTTGAAATAATTAGAATGTTTCAACAAATATTGTTTAAGAAAATACTGCCTTGTGTTCCAAAATGTTCCCGGTTAGTTCGAGTCAATCAAATTTCAAATGATTCCATGAAAGATGAAAGTAGTAATTGTGAAGCACCGAATACAGATCAATTCCACGAAGACTCTTCACAATGTTCGTATAAGACGCGAGAAGTATTGCATCTGCTTGAAAAAGCTGCAACATTTGATGGTGTCATGGATAAAAATTGGATGACAACCCCATATCCTAAAGATATTCCGCTTAATTATAAAGAAGAAACAAAACCAAGAGTTAATCCAGAAAATACTTCTGTTTTGTTATTTCCTGGTCAAGGTATTATTAAAGTTGGGATGATTAAAAAGTATATGGATTATCCTGCTGCTAAGGAACTTTTTGAAATAACCAATGGAATAATTAATTACAATTTACTAAAGCTTTGTTTGAATGGCCCACAAAAGGAATTAAATCGAACTGAATTTAATCAAGCTGCTACAGTAGTATCATCGTTGGTTGCATTAGAAAAAATACGAGCAGAGACTCCTAAAGTATTTGAAACTTGTGTTGCTACAGCAGGATATAGCGTAGGAGAGATAACTGCTTTAATTCTTTCTGGCATTATAACTTTTGAAGATGGAATTCGATTAGCATGGACTAGAGGAAAAGCTATGCAATATGCGTCAGACATGGTGCCTCAAGGAATGTTATCTGTATTTGATACATCAAAAGCACAAGTTTCCAAAGCTTGTATCGAAGCAGAAAATTGGATAAGGGATATGGGTATTGAAAATCCAACATGCAGGTAATATCTTAATATTTAATATTTGATAAATAATAGAAAAAGATGTTATATAATTCATATATGATGTTAATTATATAATCAATTATTTTTAGAACCGCTATTTTTCTATGTACAGAAAGAAAAATAATAGCAGGAAATATAGAAGCATTGGAATATATCGAAAAACATAAAGCACAATTTGGTATAACTAACACATCTAGATTACCTGTATCAGGAGCATTTCACACACCATTGATGGAACCTGCTTTAAAGCCAGTTTCTAAAATATTAGATTCGATAGAAATAAATGAACCTAGATGTTTAGTATATTCCAATTATAAAGCTGTACCATACACTAATTTACGATATGTAAAAAAATACATATTAAAACAAATTGTGTCACCAGTTAGATGGGAGCAATGTTTACAACATATATATAACAGACCCGACGGAATACCATTTCCACAAACATATGATATAGGATCAAATGGAAGAATGAAAACTATCTTAAATTTAGTCAATTCAAAAGCAAGCAGGTCATGTATTGTAATTTAAAATACATCTAAAATTACTGTATTATTATGTACAATTTTTCTTAAACTTTTGCTTCACTTTTTCATTTACCGATATGTACTTAACATTAGAAGAAATATAAATAAATTTGAAAGAATAACAAATTTTAATATTATATCTATACATATATTTAAACAACAGTAGTGTTTATAGGTAATATAATCATACAACAACACAGTATAATAAAGAGATACATTTTTGTCCTACACAACTGCATTATATCTATTTATTTGTATTATATTCTATGTATTCTTTTTCTACGATTTACATCACATCAACTGCAAAATCATTAGCGACGATACTGTGTCTAGATGAGTTATATTTTGGAGTAATATTTGTTTATCTTAGTTTATTGTATTTGCTACGTGATTCTGTAATGTTGGAAATGTACCTGGTTTTATGCTGTAGTTCTGTTCTGTAGACCTGTTCTTATGTTTTTAGTGATTAGAATATAACTGATGACTACATATACATTTACGTTTTATTATGAATTTAGTATATATATAAAATATGGGTGATCATTATTATAATTTGGATTATTGTTATTTACTTTTGTTATTGATCAACTAATTATATGTAAATTAAAGCAAAAAAATGCTTATATATTAAATAATTAATTAATTAGAAAGATGCAAATTAACACTAAGCATTAAATATAAATATTATGTGCTGCTATTATTAACTGCTCTCGTTATATTTTCTCTCATGCCTCTAGTTTTCAAAATAAATTAGAAAATGTAAGCAAAAGGTGTTGTGTTTTAGGAGTTCCTTTCATTTTGATCATTATGTAAACATATGTAAATGTTTATAACATAATAAGAATTCATATTCTATTCGAAAGAACCCACAGAACCTTTTTTTTCTATTGTGAAAGCACAAAACATCTTCAAAGTTGAAAGTTTGTAATTTTTTTCAAAATTAACTATTTCGGAATCTGTGTAGTACTGGAAAAAACGGCTTGCAGATTCGCATTCCGCTTGCAAAAATCTACAGGAATCCTATGCAAGGAATCCCTTTTGAAGGTTGCAAAGTTGGAAAAAGATTAAAATTCGTTGAACATTTTAATTTGAAATTCATTATTTCACTAAATTATTAAAAAATGATCTCTTCTATTTGAGTTTGTCAATTGATATTACTAATGTAAAAAGATATCAATATATTGCTTTTACATATACAATAATATTTAAGAACATCAAATGAAATATTTCTCTGTGCATTTTAGTTTTATTTCATAAATTATATTTATAAATTGTATTTATTATTGTTGTGTATCACAATTTTTTAATTATTTTGTTACTAATAATTTTATACGAAATATATAAATAACTATGATATAAGTTTTTATAAATTTTTGCACATACTCTATGGTTATAAGTATGAGTATGAGCAGGAGACAGTTAGGGGCACAGCCAGGACGTGGTTGGAACTTCGAGTAGATTGAACAGATATGAAGAGTTTTTGGAACACAAGAAATACAGTATTCTGTATGGTATAGGTAAGAAAATACGGTATGAAATTGAGGTTGTATCTTTTATTGTAAGATAAACATAACATCAAACATCATCATGAAATTAGTAAGGTACGTATATTAATTTGTAATAATTCAGTAAGAAGTAATAAAATATTTATCAAACAAAAAGTTTAAGATCAAGTAGAAATATTAAGATTAAAACTATATATGTGGATAATTAATTGGATTTGTAAAGATTATTGCTATGTTTTATGACATTTGATATTTTTGAATCTTCTAAATTGTGTTTATAATATAATTGTTCTAACTATTTCAGATTTTTAATGAAACTCAGTCATGAGACTGTAACAATAGAATTGAAGAATGGTACTCAAGTACATGGTACTATTACCGGTATGTCATCATAACCTATAAAAAATCTTCATCTTTATATTTCCATTAAAATTTAATAATATTTGTTGAATATTCACTTATAGGAGTAGATGTGGCAATGAATACGCATTTAAAGACTGTAAAAATGACAATAAAGAATAGGGATCCTGTACAATTAGATACATTAAGTTTACGAGGCAATAATATAAGGTATTATATATTACCAGATTCATTACCACTTGAGACTTTGCTCATAGACGACACACCAAAAGCAAAAGCAAAAAAGAAGGAGGCTGCACGAGGTTTGTAAATATAACAATAATAGTTACTATTACTAATTTACAAGTATGAGAAAGTATATTCATGCTTTTTATATTACAAATAATATAAATATTGCAAATACTTTTTGTAAAAGAATATAAAAATTTATTAATGGCTTGTATGCTATTTTAAATTTAGTACTAATTCTAAACAGAAAGGCCCATTTTACTAAAAGTCTCAGCAGATATTGTTAATGTATTGTTGACTGTTTATTTTATTAAGAAACAAATAACATGTCTAACATAAACACCCTTGTTTGTTTATTTAGATAAGAATTTGATGTGATTATATGTATAATTAACTAATCAAACATTCTTTCTAAAAAATGTTATTCAAATGAAATTTGTAAATAACGTCGATAGACTTTAAAAACTAATCAATTATATTACTTATTACATTCATAATATATTGATTTCTCTCTCCCTCTCTCTCTCTCTCTCTTTCTCTCTCTCTCTTTCTTTCTCTCTCTCATATGTGTATTTACACATTGTTCCTTAATAAAGTTTTATACTTTTTAGATATATTTCATGTAACAATTATTTTAATTTTTTAAAACAATTGTTTTACTCTCACTTTACTTAAGTATGCAATATTACACACACTACTGAATTTTTTTTATATTTGTATATTTCTAATTAAAGTAGCTTTTATAATTAATTCAAGATACGATAATTTAACTATAAACATTCAAATTCAATAGGGATAAAACAGTGTAGTATGTCGAAATACATTTATTAATCAAAATATGTAAACATATTTTTATACCATCAATGACAATAGACATTCTATTTTATATATATATATTTTTTTTTTTTATTTCTATATTTATATTACTTTTAGGAGCAGTACGTGGTCGAGGGCGTGGTGGACGTGGTACGAGAGGAGGTCGAGGTGGACGAGGACGAGGACGGGGTAGACGATAGTTATGTACATTATTATATTTTTCATTGAAATAATTAATTCAACCTTTTGCACCTTAAAAAATACTGACGCAATGTATTATATAATACGAAAATAAATTGTAATTTTTTTGGGACTTATCAGAACTTTTAATTGTTATATTATACTTTTATTGGTAGAAATGTTTACTTATTAAACATATCTAGAAATACAACTGTAAGAAGAGTGCAAAATGAGCACAAGAGTTTGTAGCGATTGTGATTACTGCATAGGAAATCTTACAGATTAATGATAGTGGGTTCTATATTTAGTATTTCTGATATTTTTTGTGCTCAGCTCTTACTGAGCGGCTTCATCTGAGAGAAAGCAAAATTGCATACATTTCATTTCGCACTTTCTTATAGAAAGAATTCTGGTAATTATTTAGAAGTATGGTTTCTTCCTCAATGCTCTTGAAATATATTGCCAAAGTTATCATTCTGAACAACTTTTTCTTATACAAGTAATCGCTGCTCGGCTGTAGTTTTTCAAGTTATAAAGCAATTTATATTTAATACTAAATATACGTATATATATGTATTATTCGACTATTTATTTTATAAATTTTTGTTCTGTAAACAATTAAATTTATCAATTATAATAGGTATATTTGTTACATTTTTGATCAACTGAATATCAGAATAAAATACAACATTTCATATATCAATCTATACATCAAAAATTATTTCACGCCAGAGTTACTAGCCATCGAATGACGGCCAGAGAGCAGTTTAGCCCAATTTATAATTCATTGATGTATTTTGTTATTTATAGAGTAAGAGTAAGTTTAGAGTAAGTGTAAGTTTAGATTGGGCTATATAAAAATGTAGCCGCTTATTCTAGAATGAAGTGAATTCTAGAACCGTAACCTAAATTTATAATTTTTTGCGAATATGTTTTGGAAGCTATATACACCGAATAACGGTTGTACATTTATATGTATAGGAAGAAGTTACTCAGAATAATAACTGCGACAACATATTTCAAGGACATCGAAATTGGCAAGCAGATCAAACTTCTACATAATTACCAAAAATCGTCTTGTTGCATTCTTATTGTTATATCTATACATATTTTTGTATTCAAATTTATACCTATCGTTTATACTACCACTATTTTTGTGGAGAGGAAATTTCTCAAAATTTCATATATTAATGCACACTTGTGCTGTTACTAATAATAAATAATACTTATACTTAATTACAAGCCATGTCTTCAATAGTTCTTTATGTCTTCTAAGAGATAACAAAGATATACCTAATAACAACAGTAGCACATTATTTAATGCTTTTGCACTAATTTTTTGCAGATTTACAATGAATGTATGTTACTGATAGAATTTCAGATAGAATTTCTATTTCAATAGACTTGCTCATAATTAAGTATAACTATGCTTAATATAACGATTAAGTTGCAATCCATGCAAGTTTCTTTGAGACGTTTGATCCTCATGATGAATAAACTGCTCATGATGCAATAAAAAAATTTGACTTTAAACTTCAAGATTAAGGTTAATTTTTTGTGGCTACATTTCTTTTTGTAAATCTCTATCGGACTAGAGGTGTAGAATTACCTGTCACAGCCATGTAAAATAATTTTGTACATTCTGCATATGTATAAAGTATATACTTTATTATCCTTTACAAAGATATTATATTATAGTAATATAATACTTTATAAAGAAAATAATGTCACTAATTCAAGAAAACAAAGGACAAAACAGCTTTGAGTACTTACAAAAGTTTAAATTTTAATGAACATTTTTATAAAACCGTCGTTGCAACTACGTAAGTTTAAAAAAAGAATTGGATATGTTTTCTTAGTCATGTTAAATTAAAATCAAGCCAGATTGACACAAATTGTATTAAAACATATTAAATTAAGCAAGAATAATTTTACTCATTTAAAATGCGGCGGTATTCAAATCAAGAATACAAGAAATAACGTGGTCAGCAAAATTGAAATGACTCTGACACCTGATACCACGTAGGAATGCTGTTGTCATCGGTGTCAGTTGTTACGATTTGGTCTTGTCTTCAGTGTTCGTAATCGTTATGTATTACTCTCGATATCGAGTCTTAGATTTTTCAAATTATAATTAAACCAAAACAGTAGTTGCTGTCACCAGAAATAGTCGTTAAACTATTTCGATTAGTTTGATTCTCGTTCGTTATTTTCGAAACAAGGCGAACAACTGAATGGAACAGAAACTTGTCGCACCTTTCTAAAGCGCGGCACTATTTTGAATTTCCAAACTGTTGTATCCTTGATATTCTAATTCATAACCGTATGAGTAGCATTAACTAGCGTATCAACGCGACTGGTAAATAAATTCCACATTTCGGCTTATCCACATGTGCAGGAGTACTAGCACGGGAAGGATTGAAGTCTTCTTGAAATAAATAAATATTTTTAATATCTTCTTGGTTGGTGATTTATTCGATTTTATTTAATTATATTTTATTAACAAATTTCTAATCTTAGCTCTCTACTTGCTTTATAAATGAGAATAATTATCGTTATCGTAAGCTATTGGCGATGCAGCTCAAGATTGCGTTCAGGTATAGGCGAGTTTGATGGTGAGAACTAATTTCTGTTTTATTCTGTAGTTAATTCTAATTCTTTTTGATTTTTCTCTTCTTCTCTTTTAATTTCGGCAGTTAACAAACGTAAACCAACATTCTGCTCGTTTCTACTTTTTGCTTTGGGCTTCTAACATGAACAAAGATTGTTTGTAACAATAATACTTTCCGTGACAACCAATGTGGCTTCGCAATTCTTGCCAAAAGAAAAACAGATATTTCTGCTAATAATGGGAGAAGTGCGAAAACCCGTAAGTGTCTTCAATTGTTGAAGGCACCGTAACCAGCGCGGCTTTTCAACTGTGTCAGGACACAGGTTAGCACAGCGAACTGTCCTTTTAAATATTTAATATTCTTGAAGAAAACACGATTAAATATACAAAGATAATTCTTGATTGTTGACAATAATAGTCAATGAATAATTTTATTCGAGTAGTACACATATGGTACAAGTCCGAAATGATTGAAGAAGAGAATGTTACAATGTTTAGATTCTCACCTTGCTTATATGAATAGTCGATCGCATTCTTGGAATATCGTACTAAGTTAGTATGATTGTTGGAAGATTAACTATATGAATCGTTGACGATTAATAAATGCTCGGTTTCACTTCTTGACGTTACTCAAAGACTAGATTAAAAACAACAACTGTCTGCTCTAAGTGGCTTCGCTTATTTATACTAAAACTATCATGCAGTAATTGTCACGTGACGGTTTATTTCATGAATATACGGAGTTTCGGCACGTAATTATTTCTGCGGACTCTGGAATCTTCATTTTTGCTGGTGTCCTTCCAAAAGTGTTAGGATTTCTCTTCTCCGCTAATTTTCGTGGAAATATTTTCGAAGTTTTCTCTTTTTGAAGTCTTTGCTATTGCATTCCTTTTGCAGTTTTAATTTCTGTTAATGATGAATCATACTTTCTTTGACTCGAGGTTACCTTTTGTTGGTGCCGATATTGTTGAGAAATGTTAGGTTGGCATGATCGCTAGTTACTACAAGCTATGCCAACGCCCTGGCCGCGCACCCTCCCCCGGAGAGACACTAAAGACAAACACAGAAAAAACACAAAAAAATATTGGTGGATACCAAATCCACAATAAAATAAGAGATCCTGACACCGCATAACGCAGGTGTAATCTGTATATATTGTAAATTATGTAAATAAACCTATTTAACATCCCCCTCCCCCCTCCCTCTCATCCCACCCCTCCATAAAATCAAAAAGTAGAATACCGAAGCGTCCTGTTTTTGCGACCAAGTTTTTTAGGACATGGAAAAAAAAATACAAATTCATATAAAAGCTCCGCTCCCCAGCGGCTTAAACCCAAAGAATGTAGCAAACACAAATCATGTAAAGCGCCGACACATAACATAGTATGGCTACGTCGTACCGTCGCGTATCGGTACCATTGCCTATCACAACATTATCAAAATTCATAGTTTATTGTGAATAACAAATGTACTCAAAATTGGTATCTTGGCTCAAATAAACAGTTTAAAAAAAAAAAAAAAAAAGCACTTGTTCCCGTCAGATCACGAAAGTTAAGCAGCGCCGGGCACGGATACTGTCTAGGATGGGTGATCGCCTGGAAACTCCGTGTGGCGTTGGCGAAGCGCGTTGGGCTCCCCCCCCCCCCCCCCCCGTGGGGTCCGGGCTTGGGCGCTGGCGGCTCAGCGCCACGGGGCCGCCAAGCAGTCCGGTAGGGGAACCGGGCATAGCGGCTCCGGCGACGAGGCGGTGGTGGGACAATGGTCACACATCGCCATCAGCGGTGGTATTAGGCGCGGGGGAAGGCCCCGTTGCGACGCTCATAGCGGTTCCCGGGTCTCTCTCGATCACAGCCGGGACGGTTATCGTGGAGGTTTTAGTCGGTTGGAGTCCGACACTACCACGCCGCTTTCCCCCAAAAAGAGCGGCCTGGCGTCCGTGCGGATTTCCTCCACGTAAATATAAAAAAAAAAGTTACTACAAGCTAAGTTGGTACGACTTCTAACGACGCTCTTTTGTCTTAGAAGTCGACCACGGTTTAATTGGCCGAATGTCTTCTGTGTGTTAAGACGTGTTGTGTAAGACCGAAAAAAATATATTGGAGAAAATCGAATCTGTGTGAATCGATTAATTAATAATCCCAAACCCATATCAATTAACAGGTTATGGGCCCAGGGCAGTAAACTGCGGTAATAAAAAGCATTATTTTTTGAGTTTTTGTGTTTTCTGAGATAATCCGAGAAGAGACCACGCCATGGTCGACCAGGAGAGAATAGGTGATGTGGACAGCGATATGAAGCCGGTTCTAAGAAAGGGGAATTACGAATATTGGAAGACAATGACGGAAGCCTCGTTAATTTTCCTGGGTTGCTGGGATGCAATAGAGCCAGGATTTACGGCAGCAGAAAGGTTGGACCCAGAGTGCATGAGGAAGGACAACATGGCACGTGCGTACCTTTACCGGCATATTCGCCCCGAATATCTCGGGGAAATTAGGACTTTGAAAACAGCGAGGGATTGCTGGAAGACGCTAGAGGACATCCATGGGAGGTCCACGTCGATGGACACTGTTCTATGCATACGGGAACTGGGAACTATAGAGAGGACCCCCAACATAGATATCTCCACATACTGCAGGAGGATATACGACCTATGCGACAAGCTCTCCAGCGTAGGATTAAAAATTGAAGACCATATGATGGCATGTTTCCTTTTGGCCGGCCTCGTGGCGGATGCAAATTACGCAACATATATTAGAACAATAAGAATCGATAAGAGTCTAACCGTGAAGATCGTGAAGTCCGATCTACTTGAAGAAAGAAGGATCGAAGCGGCCATGGATTCATCCGAGAAGAACAACGCAATGGCGGCCTGGAAACAATGGAGGCCCAAGCCTCAACAAAGCAAAGATGGCGCGAAGCCAAAGCACAAAGACCAAAAGAATAAGAAGTGCTACAAATGTGGAAAACGAGGCCATGTGTCGTACCACTGCTAAGAGGGAAAGGGAGATAAGGAGGAGCAAAACCAAGGAAACAAAAGGGAGAGAGAGTCAGAAGATAAACCGAAGTCTAAGGGACTTATCTCCACGCTAGCTCTATCATCTATCAGCCACATGGAAAGGGACAGGATCAGCTACCTTGACTCCGGGGCCTCAAATCACATGACTCCGGACAGGCATCGGTTCGTGGACTTCGTGCCTGCAACTGGACAGATCAGGATTGGTAGAGGGTACCTGGAGGTCAAGGGAAAGAGAACGATCGTCGTGAAGATAACTAAGGCCTGTGGCGGATGGGAACTATCCTTGTTGGACACCCTGCGGGTACCTGAATTAGATGTGAATCTAATCTCAATCAGGCAATTGGCGGTGAAAGGTGTCACCACAGTATGTACGAGGGATGAGGCCATCGGCAGACATGATGATGGGGATGTAATATTCAATTCAAAGGTAGGAGACAATGTGTGCTACCTAGAGACAATACCATCTGAAAGGCATGTAGCAAACGTTTCCGTGGAGAACGATCAAGAAAGACCTGGGAAGGATGACGGAGACGTTGAGGTCATTGAAGCCAAGGCGTACAAAGGTATCGTATCATGGCATGAGAGGTTAGGTCACCTACATGGGAATGCGATGAGGAAAATCCCTGTAAGTAGTGTGAAAGAGGACTCGAGGAAACATGAGGAACCATGCGGAATCTGCGTGAAAGGAAAGATGACCAATGTACCATTTCCAAGGACAGCTCACCACATGTGTCAACGCCTTTTAGAGATTGTTCACAGCGATATTAGTGGCAGAACTCAATGCAAATCGCTGGGTGGGGGTAATTATTTTGTGACCTTTATTGATGACTTTTCTCGTTTCATGTACGTCAGAATCATCAGTAGGAAGAATGAAGTACTCAAGTGTTTCAAGGAGTACCAGGTGGAAGTGGAGGCTTTACACCAATCCAAAATAAGTGCCCTCCAAACTGATAACGGGGGTGAGTACACAGGGGAAAACTTTGAGAAATATCTGAAGGAGAAAGGCATTTTACACAGGAAGACTGTTCCTAGAAACCCTGAACAAAATGGGGTTTCCGAACGAGCAAACAGAACCCTGGTCGAAATGTCTAGGTGCTTACTCATCCAATCAGGACTCCCTGACTATCTGTGGGGGGAGTCTGTGAACATAGCATGTCACATAAGGAACCTATGTCCATCCGCTGCTATCGGAGACAAGAACCCACTGGAATTATGGAAGGGTAAGGGATGTGACCTCCAAGGGGAGATTAACAGACTGAGAGTGTTTGGATGCAGAGTCTGGTATCTGAAGAGTCCAAGCGGAGGAAATTTCGAGAGCAGGGCGGATGAGGGGATGTTTGTAGGATATGACAGACAGGTCAAAGGTTATAGAGTTTACCCGCCGAAGACCAAGAAAGTGATAATATCCTGTCATGTCAGGTTCGAGGAGAACACGTTCCCCTACAAGAAGGCTAAGGTGGAGACGAGCAATATAAAAAGTAGGTCCTCAAAATGGATATGGGATGTAGAAGGCTTTGAACCTAGAAGGGGAGCTGGCCAGACTGACGTCGAAACACAGAGTGACGGCGAAAACGACGAAGGGGAGACTGACTACTTCATGGATTGTTTAACGAGTGACAATAATCCAGTGGAGGCTGTGAGTGTACCGATTGTGCCCAGGAGGTCGGCAAGACTACACAAACCAAAGACATGTGATAGTTGTGCTCATACTGCGACCGTTTGTAAAACTCAAAACATGTGTGTACCTGTGAATGTGTACGAAGCCCTGAGGGGGCCAGATGCTCCAAAGTGGACTGATGCAATAAGGAAAGAATGAGACAATCTAAAAAGCAAAGATGTGTGGGACATTGTGCAAAGACCTTTAAATAGAAACGTTATAGACTGTAAGTGGGTGCTTGTGATAAAGAGAGACCCTGATAGGTATAAGGCTAGACTGGTAGCTCGGGGATTCTGGCAGAGACCTGGACTAGATTACTCAGAAACCTTCAGTCCAATAGTGAAACGCAGGACTCTAAGAATTCTGCTTGCTCTTTGTGCAGAGAATGAGTGGGTTTACGAGCATATTGATGTGGAATGTGCGTATCTCAACAGTCCTCTGGATGAGGATATATACATGGAGCAACCAGAAGTTTTTAGAGTTCTAGGAAAGGACAGAGCTTAATTTGTGTGCAAGCTTAAAAAGAGCCTGTATGGACTGAAGCAAGCTGGGAGAATGTGATTTAAGTACATCAATAGTATTTTAAAAGGTATGAGTCTGAACCCATGTGTGAGTGATCCGTGTGTATATGTGAATGCGTCCAAAGATTTGATTGTAGCTGTGCATGTGGATGACATTCTTGTGTTTGGGACGAAGGAGTGGTTTGAAATATTCAAAACCAGGGTCAAGGACAAATTAGACGTTAGAATGCTAGGTGTAGACACTCAATTTCTATCCATCCGCCTGAGTAAGCCAAATAGCACCACTGTGATATTTGATCAATCCGTACAGATAGGACAAATGCTGGATCTGTTTGACATTACTCATGAGGTTGGAGTGTCGACACCGCTAGCTAAAGAATGTGAAGCTGGTTTTGACATTGAGTGTAATGAGCCCTTCGACAATAAGTTATACGAACAAGCTGTGGGGCATATAATGTATGTCGCCACTGTAAGTCGCCCTGATGTCGCGTGTGCAATAGGAAAACTAAGTCAAAGATGTGCAAATCCAACTGTATCCGATTGGAAAGCAGTGAGGCGGATATTCAAGTACCTGTTGAAAACCAAAGACTTAAAACTAGTGTACCAAAGAACAGATCATAGCTTAATCGACGTGCGAAGCGGAGTTCGTGGTGATGCAGGAAGCAGCAAGGGAAACAGTGTGGATTTCCTTACTGTTAAGGGAATTGGGTCAATTGTCATATTGCCCTCGCCCTTCTACGACGATATCGGAGCTATTTCATGGTCAAAGGATGAAGTAGTTGCCGAAAGTTCTAAGCACGTCCAAGTGCGTTACTTTTATGTCAAGAACTGCATGTCGAGGGGGATATTAGACTATATGTATATAACTAGTCCTGAAAATGTCGCTGACATTCTTACCAAAGGCTTAAATAGGGTTAAGACTCAGTATTTCACCAAAGCTATGGGGCTTGTAGGAACTACGATCAAAGGGGAGTGTTGAGAAATGTTAGGTTGGCATGATCGCTAGTTACTACAAGCTAAGTTGGTACGACTTCCAACGACACTCTTTTGTCTTAGAAGTCGATCTTTTGGCGCGTGACAATTGCTTGCCTCTGCTGATGCTACGTGAGAAGGTCATAGCCTCTCAACTTTCGTTGTCCGCTTATCGCATTGTGTATTGTGATGGAGAGAGTGCGCGCAAGGCGGTGCGTGTCAGCGGACGTCTCATTGTTCCTTGTTTCGATTTTGATATTCTTAGATCAGGTTTTAATAATATTATAATTGTGTGTTTATACGTTTGCTGTTTTATTGTGATATTAAAGTATTTGTATGCGTCGTATCTTTTATTTCCCCTAAGTTTTCTGTTTTTAATTCCATTTGCTCAGAGTTGTGGCTCGCGCTATTCACGAATTATGATGTATTCCTTTTCCTATTTCACGTTACGGCTCGTGTGGATCGCGAGATGTGACGTCAGTATTATTCAATTTTATACATATAAAAAAAAAGAAAATTAGGATCTCTATTTTAACTGTGCATTGTTTTGTTTTTTCTCTATTCTGCATTCTATATACGCTATTCTTGTTAATTAATTTACAGACAATTCCGCCAAACAACGCAGGTGACACACCTTTGTTTTCAATTATACATATACAATGAAGCAATGTCAGCATTTTTTGCTACGCTGGATGTACATTTTTAGATGTTGTACTAATTCTCCCTTTTCTTGCAAATTTTCAATATTATTAATTGATGATTAATATATAACGGACGTTAAATAATGTGAATAATATGTAATAATATATAAATAAAGATATCAGGTAAGTAAAATATTATTTTTTTTAATTCGTCTTAACGTCTCCTAATGTCATGAGAAAAGGAATATAGTATATATTACCGTTTAAAAAAACCGAAGTAACCTATTTTTTGTTATAAAAACAAACCATTTTTGAATATAGTTTATGAGGTGATAGGGCGTGATAGTGATTGAAGGAACACTCGAATTCGTTTAACAATAAATATTTATTAACAACTATATTCCATGAATACATTTGGCGTAAAACTCGCGGTTATTAAATACGGTTCACGGTTCGCGGTTACAAGCTCAAGCTCGGGTAGATACGATTCGATATGCGCTACGAGTTCAGACGATGTTTGCCTGAGATGTCGAGCGACTTGGATCAGTGCTTGCTACCAACTACCAACTATCAATTCGGACAGGCGTCTTTTTTTTTTATTTATTTATTAAAATTTACAATCAATTCTCGCATTGAGAATTTTCAGTAATTTTTTCTGGCGTGGCGCAGTGACATGGCTAATTATTTTTTAATAAGTTAATGCTTATTATAGATAAGTATAATTTATAAGTAAGTATTATAAATAAGTAAATATTACTTAATTTAGATAACTAATTGAATCTAGCGTTTAGGTCTAGCGGGTAGTGTCTCTTCAGCCTGCGGATCTGATCCGACGTATCAAGTAATCCAGTAATTAGGGGGTTTCGGTGTTTATTGACTCTTTTGCTATATCTGTGGCTATATTTTGCTATTTCCTCTTTGACTGTTGGTATCTTGAGGTCGCGATATATCAGTTCGTTGGTGACATACCAGGGTGCATTTATAATGGATCTTAGCGTTTTCGATTGGAAGCGTTGAAATATTTCAATGTTGGAATTACTTGCTGTTCCCCATAGTTAGATTCCGCAGGTCCAGACAGGTTTTATTGCGGTCTTATAGAGGGTAATTTTATTCTGTGTGTTTAGTTTGGAGCGTCGGCCCGTGAGCCAATAGAATTTTTTTAGTTTGTCCTTTAGTTGCTTCGTTTTGTCTGTGATGTGGGTTTTCCAGGTTAGTCTCCTGTTCAGGGTCATGCCCAGTGTTTCGACCACTCGCGGAGAGACGCGATCGCGAGGAAGCACGCCAACGGGAGTCGTAAATTCCCGTTACGATTAGATGTAATCGACGCCACGAATTGGTCGATCCCCTATTTCGATTAGGTAAATAGAGGTGGTTTGATTGATTATAACACTGATGTAACGGGTTTCCAATTGTGTTTTATTAAGACACTGTGTATACACTGAGTGGTGAATTAACAGAAACCGGGATGCAGTTGGACTCGGTTAGAACGTAAGATCAGAGGATGAGAGGGCGAGAGCGTAAGCGCGAATCCTTGCTGTTAACTGAGACTTCCCGAGGTTGATGACTGACTGACTGCCTGACTGACTCCCTCTTAGTTTTCCCCGAAGGAAAGCTTGATGCCGATTGGTCGTGACCCCGCTAAAGAAGCAGGACATGAGGAAATTCTCACCAGTATCCGGGGTGATTTTATTGCTGGGGAATACCAGTCGTTTCTATCCTAGGTTTATGTGTTGGGTTTTTTCGTTCGGTGACTACTTGCCTTTTCCGAGCCCTTTTTAATAGCATAACAAACTCAAGGATTTTGCTAATCCGGACATAAACCGAAATGCTTCTAGATAACTAGATCGCTCGACACACATCTGGAAACAATTTAGCTAGAAGGTGACGTTTTATGGCCGGTCATTGAGTTTATTGGGGGTCTGGAAGCAGGTAGGTGGGCCGCTGGCCGCCCGGTAGCGTTGGCTGGGGTTCCGCTGCTCCATGCGACGCAACATCCTCCCCCCGTTGAGAGGGCACCGATCAAATTCTGCCTGTGGGTTCGATGTGGGTGTGCTCGGCCTCCTTCGAGGTCAGCGATTGTCCGGGCGCTTCTGGAGCTGATTGGAATGGCAGGGGGACCAGCCGCTTGACGCCGCGGTCCAGGAGGTTCGATGAAGTCTGCACAGTCGCTGTTCGGATTACGCCATCGGCTCCGGGATGGACCTTGACTACCCGTCCCAAGGGCCAGCACATCGAGGGAACGTTGTCTTCTCTGAGCAGGACGATTGCGCCTTCGTGTATGTTATGTCCACCCTTGGCCCATTTGCTGCGGTTGTTTAATTGGTTGAGGTACTCCTTGTGCCAGCGTTTCCAAAAATGCTGTTTCATCTTTTGGATATGCTGCCATCTGGAGAGTCGGTTGGAGGGAGTGTCCCTGAAATCTCGCTCACGCACACTCATTAGTGATTCACCGATGAGGAAGTGACCAGGAGTGAGAACGAGGAGATCCTTGGGATCCGTGGATATGGGTGTTAATGGTCGAGAGTTGAGGACGGCTTCGATCTCTATGATCAGTGTATTGAATTGCTCGAAAGTGAGCAATTCATGACCTGCGACGCGTCTGAAGTGATGCTTAAAGGATTTCACCGCTGCCTCCCATAGTCCACCGAAGTGTGGAGACTGAGGGGGTATGAAGCGCCATTCTATGTGTTTGTCCGCGAGGAATGCTTGTACTTTTGAGTGGTGATCGTCCGAGTGTATAAGGTCATACAGTTGCCGTAAGTCGTTCCTTGCCCCGACGAAATTTGTACCATTGTCCGAATGGATTGTCGAGCAAAACCCTCGCCGAGCAATGAATCTACGAAGAGCGGCGATAAAGGTTTCGCTCGTGAGATCGCCAACGAGCTCGATGTGTACCGCCTTCACGGCTAGGCATACGAAGATCGCAACGTACACCTTGACCTGTCGGCGGTTACGATCTCTTGTCTCCTTTATGTAGAAGGGTCCACAATAGTCCACGCCGACATTCGCGAATGGCCGAGACTCTGTCACTCGCGCTTTCGGCAAATCACCCATTATGTATTCTACTGACGGTGGATGGGCGCGGCAGCAGCGGACGCAGTTCTTGATCGTGCGCCAGACTTGACTTCGGCCGTCGACGGGCCAATATCGTTGTCTGACAGCGTACAACGTAGCCTGTGTCCCGGAGTGCAGGTGAATCTGGTGTGTATGCTCGATAATCCGAGCTGTGACGGATGATTTGGGTAGCAGTATTGGGTGTTTTTGACCGAAAGTCATCGACGAATGCCTGAGTCGACCCCCGACTCGCAGGATTCCTTTCTGGTCAATGAAAGGATTGAGTCGCGTGAGTTTCCTTGTTAACGCTGCGTTCCGATTCATTCGGAGCGTACGGATCTCCTCGGGGAAATGGATGTCTTGCAAGAGTATGATTAACTTGTCGTGAGCGATGTGTAATTCCGTTGCGGTCAAGGGTGTCATTCGGTTCTGTTTCTGCCTCCAACGGAGGCAACGAGCGACGATCCGAATTAGCTTAGGCCAGGAGGAGTACCGATCCAACAGACTGCAATCGGCGGGAGCCGCGGATAGACAAGTTGCCGTTTTTTGCTCTAACAACTCCGTTTGTGGTATTGGGGTCCAGGTCGGCCAGGAATCTTCCGATTGTTGGAGCCATTCTGGACCGTGCTGCCAAATGGTCGGGCGGAGAAATTCTTCGGGTGTTTGGCCTCGCGATATTAGATCCGCGGGATTATCGTGGGTGGGAACATGACGCCAACTGCCGATGCTGGTTTTTCTTTGGATCTCGGAGACCCTGTTGGCGACAAACGTCTTGAGTGTGTGGGGTGACGTGGTTAGCCAGTGGAGAACGATGGCGGAGTCGGTCCAATAGACTGTACGAGTGATGCTGTGTGATAAGGCTTGATGTATGGTAGTCATCAGGGACGTAAGAAGGAGGGCTCCGCTCAGCTCGAGCCGCGGAATGGTTTGGGATTTTAGCGGGGCTACTTTTGACTTCGCGGTTAGCAGCTGGGTCCGTACGCGGCCGTCCGGATTAACGGTTCGGAGATAGACGCATGCGCCGTAGGCCTTCTCGCTGGCGTCGCAAAAGCCGTGCATTTCGATCTCAGTTGCGGAGTCAATGATCGCCTTGCGTGGGAATGTAATATTGTTCAAGAGTGGCAATTGAGAATAATACCTGTCCCACTCTGAATGGAGATCTGATGGGAGAGATTCGTCCCACTCGAGTTTCACTGCCCAGACTCGCTGAAGCAAGATTTTCGCGCGGACGATCACTGGGGCGAGCAGCCCCAGAGGATCGTAGATTCGAGCGATTACTGAGCTGATCGATCGCTTCGTAACGCGGGAAATGTCTGCCTTGGCGTCAACCGAATAAATGAGTGAATCATCGGAGGACTTCCAGAAGACCCCAAGTGTTTTTAAGGGTTGAGACTCGCCCAGCTGTAGCTTCTGATTTATGTCCTGGTCAGATAGTCCGTTGAGTAGTGTCTGGTTGTTGGACGCCCATTTTCTGATTTTTAAACCGGCTAGTTGGAGGAGTTCGGTGAGTTCTGTGCGGATTGACAACGCTTCGCCTATCGTATCCGCTCCGGTGAGAGCGTCGTCGACGTAAAAGTCCCGTAACAATACCGATGAAGCTCGCGGAAATCGGTGCCCTTCATCGCTTGCCAATTGTCTGAGACACCGGATGGCTAGATAGGGTGCTGCAGACAGTCCGAACGTGACGGTGTTGATCTGATATGTCTCCAACTCGCCGTCGGAGTTGCGCCATAAAATTTGCTGAAATCTTCGATCGGCCGGACGCACGAGAAATTGTCGGTACATTTTCTCGACATCGCCGGTGAGGACGTACTGGTGAGATCGGAATCTCAAGAGGATATCGAACAAATCCTCTTGCAGCTTCGGACCTGTATAAAGGGTGTCGTTCAACGAGACGCCGGTGGTACTGGGTGCGGATCCGTCAAACACAACGCGAAGTTTTGTGGATGTGCTCGAGTCCTTAACGATGCCGTGGTGTGGCAAGTAATAGTCGTTCTCCGGTTGGTGGCGTGATGCAACCTTGGTCATGTGGCCCAAGTCCAGATACTCCTGAATGACCGCCCGATACGCTGTTTCGAACTGTTGATTTCGTCTGAATTGTTGCTGGAGAGAGGCGAGTCGTTTCATCGCCATTGCCTTGGATGATCCGAGTGACGAGATTTTGTCGTTAAAGGGGAGTGCGACGATGTATCGCCCATCGCTGGTGCGTTGGACGTGATTTTGAAAATGCTCCTCACATCGTCGATCCGCCTCCGATAAGTGTTTTGTCTGAGGTCCCTCGTCGAGTTCCCAAAAGCGGGTGAGGTCCGTCTCTAGTTCCGTTGTGGAGGCATGTAAGACTCTGGCAGGCCCTGGGGAAGGTGGGCTCCCCCCGATGACCCACCCGAATCGCGTTTTTTGCAGGCGCAGATCGGGACCGGTTGATGGGTTAAGATTTATCTGTCCGACACACAATGAGGCAACGGTGGGCCCTGAGCTCAACAAAATATCAATCGGGGATGGGACATGGAATGCTGGATCGGCTAGCGGGACATTCTTAGGTATCGTGATTGCGGAACGATCTATGAATCGGTCTGGGATCAGTGTCGAGATTGTTGGGAGAATTAGGAACGTCAATGTGCGTCGGTAGGCTTGGTCAGAGGATGTGATCGTGGCTGTCATGTAACGCCTTGAAGTGACTGATAGGGTGTCAAGGGCTCCGATTGGCACCGAACATTGATATTGGGGAAGTTTTAATGAGTTTGCAAGCCGCTCAGTTATGAAATTCATGGTGGAACCGGTATCTAACAGGGCTCGACAGCGCACTGGTTGGATTTTGTGGTTTAGGATATTGACGCGTGCAGTGGTTAACAGGTCGTTGGATGGGGTTATGTTCCGTGAGTTGGTCTCCCTTGTTGCGCCTGCCCGTCTTAGTCATTGTCTGTTTTGTCGTTGCGAGTTGGATGATGGATTATTTGAATGGTATGACGGAGCTTTCCTTGTGATTGGGGGTGTGGTGGGAGGCGTCTGATTGCTCATTGGCGCGTCTGATCGATGTAGGAGCGTGTGATGGCGTTGCTCACATACGCGGCAAGATCCAGAGGTGCAGTGTTGCAATTTGTGTCCTGGTAGTAGGCAATTCGTACACGCTGAGATTTCCTCGGCGGCTTGAATCCGTTCGTCGATCGTCTTCGTCCTAAAGGTATTGCAGTGCCAAATTCTGTGTGGTCCATGGCAGATTGGACAGAGTGGCGGTGATCGTGACGTGACAAATGCCTGCCCTCGTGGTGGGCGTGTCGTTCTTGCAGGTTCTATGACCTGACAGCGATCGTTCAAGAATTGCAAGAAGTCCGGGAACGTGGGGAATGGTGTGGACCTTATCTTTTCCTTCCATCTTGAATCGGTTTCCCGATCAAGGTTGGCGGTACATAGGTGCAAAAGCAGGGCATCTGCGGTTGGTTGTCCGATGGCGGCCAAGGCTTTGTAATGAGCTTCCAACTTGGTCGTGTAGGACTGCAAATCGCGATGTGCTATCCCTGATGAGGAGGCTGCGTCAAACATCTCCTGCAAGTGTCTCTCGACAATTTTGGCTGGTCTGTTATACCGTCGTTCTAATATTTCCCACGCGGGTGCGTAATTAACTGCCGCATTACTTAGCGATGATATAGCGAGAGCAGCTCCATGCGTTAAACAAGAACGGAGATATATTAATCGTTTGCAGTCGTCTATACGAGGGTTATCGTGAACTGTAGAGCGAAATTGATCCGCGAAACCTGGCCAATCTTCATAGGCGCCCGAAAAGGTAGGTAACTGGATTCTCGGTAAATCGACAGGATCCGGCAATGAAAGGTTCGATGGGTTCGCTGTGAGATTTCGGGTGGTCGGCTCTGATTGCTTGTTTGCATTCTCAAGGATGGCGGACGCCTGTCCGGCGATGATGTAGAACTTCTGTTGTAGGTCAACCCGGTCCTTCAGTGTTTGACCATCATCCCTATCGTCTAATTCCCATTGACTTTCTTTGAACGCTGTAAATTCTACTTCTATGTCGCTTAGATTACGTTCGATAGCATGTATGCATGTCCCTTTCTCGTAAGTATTGAGTAATGTGCGAAAAGCTTCTAATTCTTTCCTGAATCCTTCTCGTTCCCGTAGCAACTGTCTTACGCGCTCTTCCTGATTGGAAGCCATGAGGAGTTTTGATAATTTGAGTGAGCTTACCTTGCAGTCGCGGTGCGGACGTCGGTCCGGCTATCGGTTATTGATCGTTGATGTGCGGCAAGAGGTTGAGTATTTGTTTGGCACGGAAGGTGTTCTTTCTCGGAAATGACACCTGTATCGTTGAGGCAGAAGTTGTTCCGGCTGCAAGTTGTCGTTTATCACTGTGCAGCGGAGTTTCGTTGACGAGCGCTTCGCGAGGAAGGTGATGTTTCCCGAAGGCGACACGTTTGAAGTGAAGTTAAAGTTGTTGGAACTTGCTATGTTGATGATTGTCCAGCTGCGGCGGGAGGTTGCATGGTTGCGCTCCTCGACCCACGGGTTATGCCTCTTCGAAGGTGGTGCACCTGACGTCACTGACTTCGTTGTAGTTATAACGCTTCCGCTGCTGGTTATGATGTAATCACGTGGCACTGTGTGGTCACTGGTGAGTGCACTTTTCACAGACACGAATCCGGCTCGAAGGACCAAATGTTTCGACCACTCGCGGAGAGACGCGATCGCGAGGAAGCACGCCAACGGGAGTCGTAAATTCCCGTTACGATTAGATGTAATCGACGCCACGAATTGGTCGATCCCCTATTTCGATTAGGTAAATAGAGGTGGTTTGATTGATTATAACACTGATGTAACGGGTTTCCAATTGTGTTTTATTAAGACACTGTGTATACACTGAGTGGTGAATTAACAGAAACCGGGATGCGGTTGGACTCGGTTAGAACGTAAGATCAGAGGATGAGAGGGCGAGAGCGTAAGCGCGAATCCTTGCTGTTAACTGAGACTTCCCGAGGTTGATGACTGACTGACTGCCTGACTGACTCCCTCTTAGTTTTCCCCGAAGGAAAGCTTGATGCCGATTGGTCGTGACCCCGCTAAAGAAGCAGGACATGAGGAAATTCTCACCAGTATCCGGGGTGATTTTATTGCTGGGGAATACCAGTCGTTTCTATCCTAGGTTTATGTGTTGGGTTTTTTCGTTCGGTGACTACTTGCCTTTTCCGAGCCCTTTTTAATAGCATAACAAACTCAAGGATTTTGCTAATCCGGACATAAACCGAAATGCTTCTAGATAACTAGATCGCTCGACACACATCTGGAAACAATTTAGCTAGAAGGTGATAATGGGGATATTCACGTTTGCTGATAGAAGTCTTAGTAGGTGTGGGGGAGTTGATAGCGTTTATTATGCTCATGTTGAAGTATTCCGTGGCTGCTTCGATATCTTCATTAGTTTTTAGTGAAGTTAAGGTTGAAGTTGAGTGATTAAAGACTTCTCTAAGGAGCTGCCAGTTGGTGAGTTGGTTATGAATAAAGCCATTAGGTGTATTCTCGATAATTGTTGAACTAACTGTTGCTATCACGGGGGAATGATCAGAAGAGAGATCAGCCGAGGTGTTGATTTGGACGTATTTTGGCGAGATATTTTTAGTTATGAAGAAGTCAAGTAGGTCAGGTATTTTGTTAGTGTCAGTGGGCCAGTGTGTGGGTTCGTATGTGGTGAGGTAGTTGAGATTGTTGGTTATTATGCTGTTTAAGAGATTTTTGCCTCTTACTGTAACCAGTCTGCTGCCCCATTGGGTATGTTTGGCGTTATAGTCTCCTCCAGCTATGAATCTATTGCCCAGAGCGTCAAGGAAGTTATCAAAGTCTTCTTTGGCGATGGAGTGTCTGGGAGGGCAGTATACTGCTGAAGTGGTGATTGTATTAGGTCATCCCATAAGTTCGTGCCGTTTTTCGAGCGGTTATATATGTTAAGATTGTTTACATACCTTTCAGTTTCATGAAAAAATGAAATCCCCCTCTCGTTGTACAACTTCTTCCCATTTTTCTGGTAGGGCCATTATTCCGTCTCGATAAAAGTTCTCTTGTTTTTCTTTAAAATAATTTTCTAAGCTATTTTTGAGAATGTCAATATTTTCAAATTTTTTACCTACTAAAAAGTATTGTAATGCTCTAAACAGGTGGTAATCAGATGGGGCAATGTCTGGAGAATATGGGGGGATGTGGTAAAATTTCCCAATTAAATTCAGACAATTTTTTTATGTCGCTTTTCGCGACATGCGGTTTAGCGTTGTCGTGATGGAAGATAACGTTGTTCCTATTCACTAAACCTGGTCGTTTTTCAGCTAGTGCTTCCCTTAATTTTTCTAACTGAGTGCAATATTTGTCTGAATTAATGGTCAAACTTCGTGATTTTTCAACAAGATCCCGAATTTTATCTTCGTCTGTCTGAGGAGGACGCCCGGAGCGTTCCTCGTCTTCTAAACAGAAATTCCCAGCTCTAAAACGTTGGAACCACTTCCTACAGGTGCGAGATGAAAGCGCATTTTCTCCGTAAACAGCACATATGTTTTTCGTGGCAATTGTTACAGAACTTCCTTTCCGAAATTCATATAACATGAGATGTCGAAAATGGATACGCATTTTACTCATGATTTTTTACTGTTAGAAGTCACTGTGTTCACTATATTACGATCTTATACCCACGAAAATCTGCTCTAGCCTGTTCTCGATCGGCTAAGCTCAAGTGCATTGGTCCCTTATCGCCGTATGTTTATAAATCGACACATGAAATGTATACACAAAAGTCGGCACGAACTTATGGGATGACCTAATACCAAGGCAGTCTTCTGGCAACGTTTGTTGCTTAGAGGTAGTCTTTCTGGTATGATGGAAGTTCGTAGTACTTAATGCTGAATATGATAATGATTCCGGTGCCGCCGTGGGCCTTTCCACTGGGATGTTGGGTATGATTGAAGTCATAACCGTTTATTTCCAGGTAATTTTTGTCGGTGAAGTGAGTTTCAGATACGAACATTACGTCGATTTGCTGCTGTTTAAGGAAGAGTTCTAGTTCAAATTTGTGTTGAGCTAGACCGTTGGCATTCCAAAGAGCTATGCGTCTTGGTTTTATTTTGCGTCGGGGCGTATTAATTTATCCATGATGAGTGTTAATAGTGATAGCAGATTATTTATTTGTTCAGATTGTTTTTCTATTAGCTTTCCAAGTCTAGAGACGTTGTTTGTGTTTTGTGAACTGGGAACACTATTATGAGAATGGTCCCTATAGGTTTTCGGATTGTTTTGATTTCCTTGTACTGCTTGGGCATAGGACATTGAAGTAGTAGAGAATTTTTGAGGACTGAGTACTTGATTGGTTATCTCTTTTGCTCTGGGTTTAGGATACTTATTTGTGTACAGGGTTTTGTAGGCAGAGCAACCTTTATAGTTCGCAGGGGTTTCTGGAGATTTAGTGCACTGCTCAGTAGTGTGTATACCTGCACAATTTAACGCAGCGGAAGGTATGGTTGCAGTATTTCTGCGTGTGACCGTACCTTTGGCACCTTTTACATTGCACTACCTCTTTTTTAACAAACGGTGGTTCAAATTTTACTATTAAGTTCATTAGACGATTGATGTTGTAAATTTCCTTATTGTTAGGCTTTTGTTTTATGTCAATAAAAAATAAGGATAACGGGTCTTTCTAGATTCTATGCTTTATGTTGCTGATGTTTGTTACTTCGTAGCTATGATTTAGGAGTTCGGACTTCAGTTCGTCCAAGTTAGTTGAGTGGTGGATGTTGCGTAGTACCACTCGAAAAGGTCTTTCTTGTTTAAGTTGATACGTGTGGTAGTTTGCGTTTACGGTTTTTAGTAGCTTAGTTAATTTTCTGTAGGATTCTGGGTTACTGGGCAGGATTTTGACTTGGTTATTGTTTCTTTTAAGTTTGTAGTCTTCTTTGTTAATTTCTTTCTCAATGGACTTTACCATTGTTTGAATGTCGATGTCGTCGTCAATGAAGATAGGTGGGGGAGGGGGATTTTTACGTGTATTTTGGTTTGTTGGTGTTTCAGTTGTGTCCATGGAGTCGTTAGTGGATTCTAGTATTGCGCATCTATTATAGGTAGTTACACCGTTTGTTGTCTGTTCGTTTTGGCTAGTGATTGCATTTGTTTTAACTATTTCTAGCTTACGCTTTTTTGATGCTTTTAATCTCGAATGTTAGGAGGGATATATTGTCCTTTTGCCACGGAGGAGGAAGAGCGGAGCAGTTGTGGTTTTGCTCAAGAGAGCCTGGTCGGGATACTTGGGCCATTATCGATCTAGTTAATTCAATTTAAAATAACTAGTCGAGAGGCTATGATTCGGATCAGAGATTAGGAGCGTTGGATTTTCCACTGGTTAGTTAAGAAACACTTGGACTAAGTCTGTTTCGAATTATTTTCGACGGATGGGCGTCACGTGTTGTTTTACGAACTTCACAGAGCACTAGACACGCGTTTGCACGCTTTGGCACTCAACGGCGAACTGAGCAACTTACCTAACTTCAACTATTTTTTCTACTATCAGTCTCCAAGTCGTTCATTGCCTGGTAACCTACGGTCCACATACCGTCATTCCGACCCTCAATAAACCTAAGGACCCACCATAAACTTCAACTTTTTAACTTAATTGTTTTAACACCTGTTTTTTTTTTTTTTGTAACATTGGACAAATACAGCTTGTCAGAAAAAGAGACACCATCCAGTGAGAGAGGAATGGAGGTAATGATAGAAAAAATAAAGAAAATGGAAAGAGGATTCGAGGCAATGATAAAGGGAATAAAAGGGATATTCGAAAAGCAAGTGGAGGAGATGAAGAAGGAAATGAAAGAGGAAAGGGAAAGTAGTGAGACAGAGAGAGCCAGAGAGAGAGAAGAGTGGGAAAGGGAAAAGAAGGAACTATTGGGCAGAATTAGAAGAATCGAGGAGGAGAAGAACAGAGCAGAGAGAGAAAAGAAGAAGGAACATAGTAATCAAAGGAGTAGACTGGAACGAAGGAAGCAATGAAGGGACAGTAAAGGAGTTCATAAGAGAAAAAATGAAAATAGGGGCAGAAATAGAAAGAACACATAGGATAAGAGTGGGGGATAAAAACACAATAATAGTGGCGACGATGAAATCAATGGAGGAAAAAGTAAGGGTAATGAAGGGGAAAAGCAAATTGGAAAAGAGAATATACATAGATGACGATCTGACAAGAAAAGAAAGGGAGGTACAGCAACAAATAAAAAGAATAGCCAGAGTAAGAAGGAAAAGGGCGAATATGTAAGAATTGGATATAAGAAACTAAAAATAGAAAATAGATGGTACAGGTGGAACGAAAATGAGGAGAGGCTGGAGGAAGAAAGAAAGAGAGGGGAAGAAAAATAAAAAAAGAGGAAAAAGGGGGGGACTACAAAGGGCATGAAAATGTGCTTCTGGAATGTAGCAGAGTTAATAAGTAAGGACAAGGAGGTGTGGGAATATCTGAAGACATTCGACGTGATCGGACTTACGGAAACTTGGATAGAGGAAGACAATTGGGAAAAACTAAAATATAGACTATCCAAAGAATTCGATTGGAAGTGCAGGGCAGCAATGAGAGTAAGGAAAAAAGGAAGAGCAAAGAGGGGAATAATAACGGGTACAAATAAGGAACTGAGAGAAATAGAATACAAAGAAATAAGTGATAATATAGTGGAAAGAAAAATAGTATACAGTGATAAGACGTATAGGGTAATGGTAGTTTATAATCAAGACACAAAAGGGACATGGGAAGAAATAGAGGAAAGAGTAGACGAAAGAGAAGAGGAAGTGATGATCATCGGCGGAGACTGGAACGCAAGAACGAGAGAAGAGGGAGGGCCGATAAACAAGGATCTAGGGAAAGAAAAAAACAGGCGATCAAAAGACACATGTTTTTTAAGTTAATCTGTTTGTCCTGAAAGATTTTCTAATCCTAGAAGTATTTTCGGTTTATTGCACGTTCTTACAAATTACAGAGAAAGCGGATAGTTGTCTAACGGAAAAGCTGGTTTTTCCCATAAACAATGTCGCCCATGAACCACGTTGGTAGGAGGCTTCTTCCTTCTATCTTCATTCCTAACGTTGGTCATAACTAATGGGCATCGCGAATCGTTACCCTCACTCTCCTAACGAAAAATGTGAGCAACGAATCCGTCTTCTTCATACAACAAAGACGCCCACTCCGAGCTTTCCTCAGTAATCACACAAGAACGAACTTCACTTGTTCTCATAACTACAGAGCAGTCACTTTAACTTCTACATATTTTACACCAGGAGAGTTCTACTTGTTCTACTACATTACTACATTCAACTGTAAGGGCCTTGCTCTACTACGACAGAAGAGAGTTCTACTTCTTCTACACCAGGAGTGTCAACTTCTACTTATTCTACACCAGGAGAGTTCTACTTGTTCTACTGCATTACTACATTCAACTGTAAGGGCCTTGTTCTACTACGACAGAACATTCAGAGTATCTCTATCGGATCTTAATTCGTCAAATAATCGTCTATGACATTTATATCACACGTAACGGCGTAAGTCTTCATTGTAATAAGTTGTTGAAAATATAAAATTTATAAGCTGTTAATCGCAGTATTATACCACATCAATCACCCCTGTTATCCCAAAAGAAATAAGGGAATCGATCTGTTCGTGGTGTCGATTATTATAATCGTAACGGGAATTTACGACTCCCGTTGACGCGCTTCTTCGCGGTCGCGTCTCCTCGCGACTGGTCAAAAGTACAAACTCATTTCGCAAGTTACAATCTCGTCGGAAGTCATTTTTTGCTTTATCCGAACGCGTGCCTATATAAGATTCAAGAATCAAATAAAGAAAAAAAAGAATCTTATATTAAAATAAGAGAAGCTGACAGATTTGCGAAGAAATTAAAATTTTTTACTTAACAAAAATTATTAACACATTTGTTAAATAAACTGTTTTGTTTTTGATAAATATGTGAAAATATATCATTCATAAACTACATTATATTATTTAATTTAAAATAATATTTTACCTAAAATTTATATTAATTGATATTTTTCGTTTAATGGATATGTCATCGTCATTAAAGATTTTCTTGTATATAATTTTTTCGAATTTCAATATTAAACATTTTCATTGCATGATACTTTGCAAATCCCATTACTTACGTGAGATATGATTAGTGGACAAAGCACCGTGCCCGTTATATGGAAAGGTACGCAATTGACTGGCAAATGGGTTAAGCAAAAGCACACCTTATCTACCTTCCTTCGTTGCTTCCTTCCCTTTATTACTTTATCAGTTTGTCGTGTTAGTTTAACATGTTTAAGCCGGCGCGCTTTTTCATTCGCGTCTTCTCCAATAACATTTGCATTTTATTCCAGTTTTCGTTAAATTATATTCTTATAAATTAAGATTGGAAACATAAATAATGTGAATCATGATGAATCGTGCTCTATCCATCACGCCGCCTGATGCCTAAACAAAAGATGTGACCCAATGGTGACCCACTCTGCTAGATAGAAGTGCAGATTGCCGGATCATGCCGATTTGAATATGTTAAATTGTATAATACATTGTTGTAATATTTAGCCTATAAGAATAGCACTGGAAATATAAATTTATAAGATTATAAAATACGTCGCGATATGTAGAATATAAATTATAAATTAAACTATAACGTAGTGCTATATAACATTTTTATTTATAATTGGCATTTTCTTATTTTTTAGTTATCTCATTCTCTTATAAAATTTGAGCGCTTCCTTTTTTGAGATTATCAGATCTTTTCAGATACTGCAGATCATTTCCACTACTTTGAAGTACATTGTGTATTGGGTTTTTTTTTAGGAGCATGAGTTGATCACTCGCTTATATCACATGTTTTTTTTCTGTAAGTAATAAGTATAAGTAAGTAATAACATATTATAGATAACAGTAGATATCAATGAATGGATGACCCTGTATAAAGCCAAGTACACAGTATATCGTAACTTTAAGTTTTCAATCCTGTCCATATTTTAGTTTTGATAGTTTGCAATTGTGTGATTGGATATTTCGAAAGTACAATAGTGGTACTAGTGGCGGTATTAGTGATACAGTATATGATCCTATAAATAGCTTTTTTCGGTTGCTAGGGAAAAGCGCTTGAAAATTGAGTCGTGTCTAGTCGCAAAAAATCAACATGGTAGGTCAATAAAATCTGCATTTTTACGAGACAGACAGATATGAGCAGAGTATCTCTGTCTCTCTCTGAGACGTTTATAACATGTTACGCATGCGCAAAATAAGAACCTTCTTGCCTTCCATGTTGATTTTTCACAATTAATCATGACTCAATTTTCGGACGGTTTTCCCTAGGCCTTAATATACGAGTGTCGAGACCTGTTTATATGAGCGTAGTAGAGTACACGCACAGTATATGGATTGTGCAAGCATAGTAATTGTTACGGTAATATTTTGTTTTACTGCTTGTATTTAGTTTGTTTTGAATAATTAGCATAACATTTCGTGAATTTAAAAAAATTATTCCACGATTTAATATAAGATACAATAACGTATAACGTTTATATGTTAGGAATTGTTTGGGTTATCGTATACATTTTCTAGAATAACTAGTCTAACCAAATTCCGACATGCTTTTTTGTTTACTAAATTGCTGAGTGGCAAAAATTAAAAGTTCTAACAATTATATTCGTTTCAGTTTAAAAATACATCGAGATGAGTAAAAAACGTAATCGACAACCAGATGCAAATGGAGAGTTATATGAATGTTCAACTGATTCGTGTAACGAATCTAATAATACAGGTTAGAATTCATTTTTTAAGAAACTTTTGTCGCAAAACCCTTATTTGTTTTTATAATAAGGAAATATTCATTTTCAAAAAGTTAGATTATATTAACTTGTTTTGTTAATAGAATTAAGTCTTAAAAAATTAATTAGTAAATATTTAGTTATTTGGTATAGTATATTTAGTGTAATTAAAATATAATTAAATTATGTAGTTATTTGGCATAATGACTACATAATAATAAATATCGAAAAATGTATAGTTTAAACATTGATAAATTATGTAGTAGTTTTGTATAATGATTGTGCAATATCCATTCTTATGGTATCTATATTCGTACTTATTAATTATATATTTTATTAATTATATATTAATTATATAATTATTAATTATATAATAATTATATAATTATATTCATCCTTATATTGTTCTTACTAATTAAATTATTCATTTATTATGTATTTGAATAAATTGTGATAATATTAAGTTATTGCACAAACTCTGTCTACATCTTTGTTCTTAGAAACTATGTTTCAATGTTAAAATAAATATAACACTGATACATAGTAGATCAAATAATCTTGGTATATCTTGTTCGAATTTTTATTCAAATTTATTTGAGTATTTTTGATAGTGACATATTGAAAATCAATATAATAAAAATAAAGAAGAATTTGTGACTTTTATTAACACCAAAGTAAGATGTAAGTGATAACTGAACAAAAGTTAAATGAAAAAAACCTTTGTGTACATACATGAACTTAAATTAAATGAAAAGTTTACTTTTCTTTATGATAGTTAGTGATCCACATGTTCGATTTTGAATACCCCTCTCCCTTTCTTTTTTATATAGAAGTAACTGATTTTGCTATCGTTGCAGGTTTAACATTATTATATTTTTTTATTAACATTTGTTTTGATTGTTTTTTGCTGCTGTATTACAATTTCTGATGTATTTGCCTAATTCATCCCACAAATGTCCAATTGGGCTTAAATCAGATGATTAAAGGGTATAAATCTGATTAAATATATTGCAGGATATATTCTGTATTCCATTAGTAGTTCATGTAGAGGGATCGAAGTTTACATTTTTAGAATTAATCTTATACTTAGTTAATTTCAGATCTATTTCCTTTGTTTAGGAAAATGATATTGACTTAATATTGTTTAGTGCAGTAGCATTGTTACATTGTTCTTATATATTGTCTTATGTGCTTATAAGTATGTACAGAAAGCTTTTTGATCCCGATTCTATTCTTTCATATTAAAAATACATTTTTGACTCAAGTATTAATTAAAAGTTTTTTATGTCATTCATAAGTAAGCATACACCAGTGCAAATCATCTACACAAGTGTTCATAACTCTTATTGGTTGTATGTCACATTTGATGTGATCTGGAAACTTTATTATATTGGTCATATCGTTAAGTGGAAACCGACATAATAGGTGACTTGAGCACAAAACTTATAAAATAAAACTCTGATCTAGTGGTATGTACAAAGTATTGACATCTGATAAGGCCTAACTATCATTTTGAAATAATATAGCTTCAAAATTTATAAACCACAAAAATATTTATTTGACCCACTTATATGGTAATACAAATTGTACTTAAAATGAAATATTTTCATTAATCTCTTTTATAGGGTAAATTTTATTTATTTTATAAGTTTATAGGGATAATTAGATATTTAGAAAGAGTCTATAAGCATTTGAAATATCTAGTAGTATAGTCCCTATAATCCAACATCTATATACATAGATGAGGAACTATCATAGATAATAATGGAAAATACATAGTTTGCAATAAATATATAAGATGTTTTCAAAAATTGAATTTGTAGAAAATAAGCAATAACAGATAGGAGCTATGCAGGAACCTATTAATAAATTTAATAATCATATATAATAATGACATAATAAGTTAAATTCTTATGTGTAGTATATTTAGTTAATAGTTCTACAAAAATATTAATTAATATATACATTAATGTTCATAGATAATAAATGTCCACATATACCAAAGGCAGTAAATTTTAATAAAATTAAGAAATGTGTCAATAAAGTAGGAATTAGTATGGAATGTTCAATATGTAAAAAGTGCAAAAGTAATTCATCAAAGCTCAATGAAAAGGTATAAATTCAAAAACTTAAAACCTTTTTTCTTTTTAATGTTATTTCTAAAGTGAATATATATAAAACTTCAGGAATGTGTAACAAATTCAGCTGTACTGATTTGTTTACAATGTGGATATCAAGGTTGTGGAAGAGAAGAATGTGGTCATGCTTTGGAACATTATAAGAAGCCACATAGTGATTGTCATGTTATGGTAGTTGAGAGTCTTTATTGGAGTGTTTGGTGTTTTCAATGTGAAACAAAGATTAATATTGGCTGTAGGTATGTATGAAAATAAATGTACAACTTTATATATGTACATAAATCAAAACGCATAAAAAATCCAAAAAATTGAATATGCTATATATATTACTTTGTTTAACTGGAATAACTATACTGGAATATCTCACGAGGGATCGATATTATCAGAAAGTCAATATAATATAAGACAAAAGCATACAAGTATTAGAGTCAAGTTAATTTTTTTTAATGGAACTCTTTATTTTTTTATTCATAACATACTGGAATATCATAAATTAGATCTGAAGGCGTTAGATCAACGCAAATCAATAGCTGACTTGATTGCATCGAATAACGACATCGAACATCGCTCATTAGATTATACGCTATAGGTAAAGATCGCGTTCTTTATTTTCCCTTATGTATCTCATTGTTAGATTTATACCTCAGCACCATAAATAAAACATATAAACTAAAAAAATTAAAAACGTGTGGTTTTTATTTAAGAATGTACTAAACGGAAGAAAATAATTTTTTATTAATCAAATATCATTAAATAATTGAATGTAATAATATTATATATTATAATTGTATATATTGTAATATATAATATATTATATATTATAATTGAATGTAATAATATACAGAGAAATTTCTAACGAAGGCAAGGAAAATGATTCTCTAACAATTACGAGGTAAAAATGGTAGAATATTTGACTCAATTCGTGAATCTGAGATAATCAAATAGAGAAACTCTGGAACTGTTAAAATTCTGAAAAATGTAGAACTATTAGTTAATATGAGCCCTGATTACTGATAATTGATTAAGAAAATCATTTTCTTTTCTCTAGTACATTTTTTTAAAAAGCGATCTTTTCTAATTTTTTTAACTTATATATTTTATTTTTACTTTTTAGTCTTAAAAATTTCAGCTTTCTATCTTTTTGAAGAATGAGTGAAATTTCGCTTACAAAATTTTACCCAGGCAGACAGAAAAGTAAACTAAATAAAAACCATTAACAGCGATTGAACTTCTTATTTCTTCTTATACATATTAGATTTATATTTTTAGCTTCTAGCAGTCAGTTGCTCTTAGTAAGCCAAAAGTCGAAAGAGCTCTTAAAGGCGGCTAAGAAACCGACGTTATAAATGGTTAAAGGAATGCTTAAACTGTCCCTTCGACTTTCTGACTCACTGAAGGACTTTTGAACTAACTCCTAGTTATAAATTAAAGGTATAAATTTAAAGCGGATAAGAAGAAATAAGAAGTTCCATTTTTATTTATAGTATATATAACTGGATGAGGGTTACTCAATGCAGTTACGTCAGCTACAGAGTTGAGTTGATCTGACGTCTGATTTAATTTTTGACATTTCACTGCATAGATTGATATCAGGCAGTTGTATTTGCTTCAACAAACGTTACTATATTGCAATAAACAAATACAGAGTTTCATTTAAAAAAATTACCTTGACTGATATATCCCCATTACTATATTTACAGAAAAATTATCTATACCACCTAATGTTCTACCAAATTACTAAACAACATTTACAATAATATTTTTTTGACCTATATGTATTAATATATATATATAACCTTTATGTAACCTATATATACTAATTAGGAAATTAAATATGTATTCTAATAATTTCTAGTATTCAATTAGAATCATAAAGTTTAAAGAAATGCTTTGAAAGAAAAGGTATTATATTACAAGTGGTTTTTAAATATTTCCTGACCATATAACCATAATAAACTTAATAATGAAATTAGATTATAAAATAAATTTAAAGAAATTTTGTTTGCAACGTCTATGGTGTAGATAATTAAGTAATAAAACCATTTGTTATAATTTCAAAATTGCGCTGTAATATACTTTTTTCAACTTTTTAGATTTAAACCTACAGACTAAGTAATAATTTTTAATTTTTAGAAAAAAGCTTCAAGAAACAGTGGAGTTTATAAAAAGATCTAGCACAGTAAAAAATTCATTACAAACTAAGACATCAATGACACAATATCAAAATGAAACCGTAGATATAAATAAAGTAGATAAAGAAAAAGGTTTATACAATTTGCCTAAAGTAGGGGTATGTATTTTGGTAATTTCGGTTATTATTTTAATGAATTTCAATAAATTAAAAAAGTCATTTGCAATGTAATTTGTTGACAAACATAATATGTCTATGTGATTAAAATATCCGTCTATATTATTTTAGGGTTTAATGAATTTGGGAAACACCTGCTTTTTTAATGCAGTTCTGCAATGTTTAGCACAAACACCTTTCTTAGTCAAAGTTCTTGATGATTTGCGTCTTCCTGGACAAAAATTCATTTTACCAGGAGGCAAACATAAGTTTGCCAATAACTCGGAAGAAGTTGATCTAGTAAGTTGTTTTTAAATGTATACCATCAATATACACTAAATACCATGTAACAAGACATAAAAATGAAAATTGAATTAAATGTTTTTTAATGAATTTTTTAATCAAAGTTAACATATAAACGTGATCATACACAATCATATACAATATATATCATATACAATATTACTTTTTTAATTTTTTTGAAAAATAGAATTACTCTAAACAAGTCATGTACAAAATAAATTAAATTACATTCTTTTAATGCGTTGAAATAAATCTGAGCTATATCGAATAATATTTGTAGAAATAATATTTGCATATACTTTTTGTATTTAAATTAATAGTATCTAATGCCTTTGCAGTAAATGCATCTTTCTTTAATTTATAATTAGTTGATACCAGCATAAAAAATTAGTTTCCTGAGCAATAATCATTTGCAATTCTATGTTTATTCTATATTATCGTATATAATTATTTATATTATTCCATATAATTATTGTATTTATATTAACATTATATAGGATGTCCCATTTAAATCGATCTTTATGAATATCTCCGAAACTGTTCATGATTAGACTGCGGATTTCCATGCATTTGTAGGAAATTTGAAAGTTGCATACAATGCATATAATATGGAGAAATATATAAAATACCCAAAGTATAATGCTTGTTATGATGTTTGGTACGTAAAACAATCTTCTATTGAAATTTCTCTATCCAATTCTGTATTTTTTTAATTATATCCTGAAAAATATGAATTTGCATAAAAATTCGCATTCTATTCATAATAGTGGAAAATACTTCGAACAAAAGTTAAACTGTTTAGAGGAGAGCACTATTTGATATTAATGATTTTTTGTAGATAGAAATGTATAGAACATATGGAGGACAATCTTATTTTTTTAGTGGAACCATATATATATTTTTTAAATGCATTAGTTTGTATCTTGATATTTTATACACAGAAGTATTATTAGCATTAATTTGTCGCTCTTTCTTGTATCAATTAAAAGTTTAATTTTTCACTCTTCTAATAACAAGAAATCGTTCTACAGTCGCGTGGTCAAATGCGCACATGTCCATATAAACTTATAAACCAATGCGATAAATTGTTGTTAGTGCGTGCATAGCCTCAGTTTAGCAGATATTTTAATTCTCATCTTTTAAAACTTGTCGTGCGAAGGACGGAGAAAACAAATCTGAAAACAGTGAAACCTCATGGAATATATAGTTACTAATTTCATTCCTTTCTGTTTCTGTAAGATTTTGTTGTCTTTTTTTTATTCAATCGTATAGCTATTTGTTTGCGTAAAATAGTTTATTTCTTTTTGCCTAACTCTTGACTCATCTTCTTCGTCTTTATTTTTCACTTGCTTAATTTGCAGAACTAGATACAGTTTATTTCATAATGTTTACTGTTCTCTACATTTATTTTTTAGTTTTTAAATAATAAAAAATAAGTAAATAAAATAATATATAATTTTCCACAAGGATATATTGTCATTAATCTGTTCCTGAAGGACGAACAAATATTAAATTGGATAAATGTAGAATCAACTTTTTGTATTATAAAAATTAACAAAAAAGAGAATAATTAGTTCTCAGTGTCGAATCGAATTAATAAATAGTCTTAAATGTTAAACTTATCTCGTATGATCTTTTTACTGCTGCACTTGGTATTCAGTTTTAGCTTAAATTCCTTTGTTACTTTAGTTATTTCAATCTAACTGCATTTTGTGACAATAAATTCAAGTGTTTTGTTTATCTCTCGTCTCGTCTTTCGTCCGCGTTCATTTCGCATTGTTCCCTTTTATTCTTACTCCTTCTTGGAGTATTGTTCGTTGGATCACCAACGTTGGCAACGATACGATCTCAACAGTCTTCTTTTGTACGAATATTAGAACTCTTGAGAAGATGCTAGCAACAGCCGAATGAGAAACAAGTGTCTATTTGAAGTATACTATTTAGATTATTAAGATATTAAAAAAATTAAAAAACCAATATATGTATAGCTAAGGCCAAAAAAATATATTAAAAAATGTGTATTTGCTTAAGGCAAACAGTACGGGTGAATACTGGATTTTTGGATGTATATCGTAACATTTTTTTGCCGAAAGTATGTGACGAATGTAGAGGTTTCGCTGTACGAAAGTTAAAATATTTACTAAACTAATAAGTTAATAACTCTTTGCAGAAAATAGCTAAGGTGAAACAATTAATGTATTAAAAAATACATGGTTTCATTAATGAAAGTTGAAAGTTATGAAGTTGACCTTCATATGTCCTCTATGTGTCCAGCTACAAAAACCTAATGTCATCAAATTATGTTCCCCTCGAAACCACTTACTTCTTGTTTGAAATATTTTTCAGTATCATGATGAGTTTCGGAAATATTCGCAGGGATCGATTTAAATCCCGATTAATCTACATACTCTGCATACTAAGTAACAAAATTAAAGGATCAATAAATTTTGAAAAGAGATCTTTATTTTTGAGCTGTTATCAATTTTACAAAAATAGCTGCAGAGTAAATGGTCTAAGTTTCATTTCATCTACTTGCATCGCGTTAGCAAGAGAAATCTGGTAACTCGAAAATTCAGAAAAATTTGAAAGTTTGTAGAAATGACGCTAATAATGAAACCATTCATAGTTCCAGCAAGCAAACATTTAATAAAGATGAACATTCTTCAAAACAAATACAAGTTTTTGCGTAGTTTTGAATATTTACAAAACTGCACGTGATTTAAAAAGCAGCTAAATTAAAAGTTTTATAATCTTTTGATACTTAATGTTTTATAGTTATAGGCTAGGTCCTAGTTGCACATTGCACAGTTAACAAACCGACTGATCAACCAATACGACACGAAACAGACACAACATTTTAACACTAGGTTTACGGGACGCGTCATTTCGACGCATTTCGAATTTCGTGAGTTAAATTACACGAGTCGTTTATATTTTTCTTCTACCATTTATACTGACTTTTATCCATTTAACGAGACAAATATATATCGAAATTCATTTTCTTCAATGTTTTCTAGTTTTTAAGTTTTCTATGTGGTATACCTATCTCTACGGATACGCGTCATTTTGACGCAATCGAAATGTCCGCAAAACCTAGTGTTAAATGGGAGCCTTCTACATGGCATTCGTGCGATGATAGCTGTCATATTTATCACTGGAATTGTATGAAATTTCATCTTTATCGCATCACATGGATACTACCATACTAAACATTGACTTGAGAGGGTCGCATAGTTTCAGCTTTGTAGCGGCAAATCCAATACTAATGCAACAGTGAAAATTCTTTATTTTTAATGTTCTGTTCATAAAAGTTTCATTAACATATTGGTGTGGTTTTCCTGATTAAAATGAGATTAAACACGATATTATTATAAAATTAGGTAATGCGGCAGTCCATATATTTTTGTATAAAATTTACTATAAAATTTTATAACAATATGAAGTTTGATCTCACTTTAATTAGAAAAATCTCTTCAATGTATTAATAAAATTTTTATTAAGAAAAAATATAAAATAAAAATGTTTTGCCTCTGGATTAGTGTTGTTTCACCGATACGAAGGTGAAAGTGGCCTTTTGGAGGGCCCTAATTTTAGTTAATATTTGATACAATCGCCAGGCTCGCACGCCATGCCAGTTTGATTTTTGTCGAGCTAACATCGATGAAAATTGTGCGATAAAATGTCTATACAGGACACATAGTTGGAATCACTTCCATTACTGCGCAAATAATGATTTTAATGAAATATGTTTTAAATGAAAGTTGGATGGTTTAGAGGGGGACATAATTTGACGCGATTAGCTTTTATAGAAGGATGTGTGGGGGAAATATAAACTAATTTTTTTTTTAAATGAAACTATGAACATGAAAAGTCGGTACCCTGAAAGTTTAACAGCTGTGCTGAATATTCATTATTGAATAATATATATATAATTTTGTAATCTTTTGATTAGTTTTTATTATTTTGTGTAGCTTTTTTAAATTAAATTACGTATATATAGTTTCTATATATATGTAATATGTTATATATAGTTATATATAGTTACTAAGTATCTAAATCTTATCGAATTAATTGTTAATTTTTGTTGTAAAATGTTATTTCATTGAATATTCATAAACTTCAAACAATTCTACAAAATATAGATAAATTGGAATTTGGATTTTTGGTATTATAGTAAAACTTTTGTTCTTATTTTCAGTTTTATATGTATAGATGAAGTCCTTCAGTATGTATGGTTACAAAAATTGTAAAAATTCGAGTAGTTCGTAATCTTCTGTGATCTTGCGTAATTATAATACGCTATGTTTCTTTCGTTTTCTTTCGAGTAATCAAAATTAATATCCGACATATAGCAGCTCTATGAGTGAGAAGCAAGCGACCGGCAGTACAGACGGTTTCAGACTATCATTTACGATTTCTATTCAGGAATGTTTGGAAAAATTGTTTTCACTTATAAAAATTCTCTTCACTAGCTTAAACGTTGGAAAGGGCTGCTGTCTTTTTATAGAATTGAATGTCATTGATCATGTTGTCTTTTTTAAATATAAGAAATTTGTAAGATTAAAGAAAAACACTATTTCCGTACTAATAAAAGACGCCATTTTTTAACGAACTTTCTGACGATCATATCGATATAAAAGGGAACATTACTTACATTCGGATGTTATGGTGTACGAGATACTAATTTTTATCACATACTTATACAGAGTGTCCACGGTAACTCCGGACAGTTCTTTACATATTTTCTAATGTATTGCAGCTACAAAAAGTTTTTCATATGAAGATTATATGGCATAAGACAGATACATTTTTTGATGAAGGCGAATATTTTTTACGTAGTTATTTTTCGAGCGAAGAAGATCAAGTTCGTTTTTCTACATGGAACATATTTTTCAGATCATTTGATTGTGTTTCTTAAAAAGAATTCACTAACTCTCTATATATACGACTAACTTTAATTAGTTCTTGAGATATTGAGTTTACAAATTTACTGATTTTTGCGGAAAGAACTTCACTGAAGTAGGAAGTACGGACTGCTGATATTTGCGCGGTGACATGTGCTGAGCATTGCTTCTTGAAACAGATACGAATAAACAAATATGTATATACAGTAATATAATTTATATTATATTATTATTAGTAATATAATTTTCCTGTCTATTTCTCAATCTCTTAATGAGGCATCATAAGCTAGAAATCTGAAGAGTTAATTTTTTACGTGATTGGTATTGGATACCGTGCTTGGGATCTAGTTGCTTCTACTGTGTGTAGCGTCGGTTAGGATTGAGATTCCGAAAATCAACCGGTGGGGCGTTGTTCTTAATCATTTTTAAGAAATGTTAGGAAGAGCGATGGCTCTATGATACGGCCAAACGTCGCGTATTTTCAGTTCGGTTAAATTTTCATTCAGCAATTTCTTTAGCATTTAAAAAAGATACATTTATAATAATATAAAAAAAATACATTTAAAATAATAATAATATTGTCTATATTGTATTGTATTGTAATTTCATCTAAAAAAATGAAGTTGACCTTCATGCGTTCTTTACATATTCTCCTATAAAAACGCTGATCACGTTAAATTATGCCCTACCCTATATACGATTGGTTCGAAAAAATAAAAAATAAAAAAGTTTCATTATTGCAATAGTGTTCTCTGACTGATACGAAAATGAAGCGGACCCCACTGTGGGGTGGCCACGCTGTACGACTCTCTCAAATGTTTATTTCCGCATGACACGGCGCTGGTGAACGAGTTTATTGTCTTTCTTCACCGCTCCGCCATCAACCCTTTTCTATTTCGCGACGTGCTGCTGACGTACATACATACATATGTATATATGTGGACACCGTCGCATAGTTATGTGATTTTAACAGTTCGGTTGGTTGGTTTGTCGGCTGTATAATGCGTAGCTAGAACCTAGAACTTTTTTCCACTTGCGGCTAATCGCGCGCGATGCCAAATACAGGTCAGCTTAATTTTTTTTAATGAAACCATACATTTTTTAACATATTAATCAATCCATTAAATCAATCGTTATAAAAAGTTAATAACCTAGATGTCGAGAAACTGTTGGTACTGAACAAAAATTTTTTTGGAAAAGCTAAAGGATATAAATAAGATAATTAACTCTGGAGTTTCTGTCGAATGTTAATAACCAAACATATGTGTAGTATCACGGTAGAAATCTCTCATCATTATAATATTGATTATTTATGTTAAAGGTATTATAAATTATAATATTATATATTATTATAATATGATATTATTATATATTATTACTATATAATAATGCATAGCAATATAAGTTAAGAGTATTATATATTAAAACGTCTTGAAAAGACGTAAAATAACATTCAGTCACATGTAGTTGTTCTGGATGTGGGTATGACATATATGTATTTCATATACTTTGTAGTCGCGTGCAATTGATCTTGACTTCGCACAATTTCGCGTCCGCGACATCGCATCCTTAGGCGTGGCAGCGCGTATAGGAATTGTATAATACCATATTCAACAATGGATTTTGTATGACTGAGAGTCGCGCGCGACTAATCACAAGTGGAAAAGGGGATTATAGTTTTGACATTTTCTATGCTCTATACTATGTAAAGAATTTTTGAGAAAAGCTTTTCTTCCTTAATCTTTTGTAGTTTTAATTTTTGATGACATTCAAATAGATAATTTATTATATTATATACTTGTATTATATACTATTATAAGTATATACTATATGACAGAGACACTGAAATTTCGACTATGAATTCATTAAGACTGCTAATTTGCAAGCGTTATAAGTGTAGTTATGGTTATACTTTTATGATAGTAGAATAAAATATATGTACATATTTCGCACGGTTGTGCTTACTGTGGTGGTTACGTAAGTTACAATAATGATACTCTTTTTAAAATAGAAATATCTTTCGCATAACGCACAATGTATAATATAATTGCGATTTTACTATACACACCATGTACGTAGCGGAATGGTTCTTGCTTCTTTAAAAGAATGAAAGTCTATCGGATTATCAAAATTCATGTAAATAGATGAGTACACAGTAGTACACACGTTTATACAAAACTATCTAGGGGACGAAAATATACACACAAGTAGAATTTTATTATATTATTACACGCATGAAGATTTCTATCATACTTGTGCAGTGTGACAGTTTCAGAAAAACTTCGTACTTTCGTTGGTACCACCTGAGTTATTTTTTTTGCAGAGCTCCAAATTTTTCTAAATTTTTGAACTATCAAACTTCCGTTATAAGTTTATTTCCTTCAAACATGCTTGTTAACATAAATCTGATTAATGTCTCCTTTTTACAATGTTTTCCTGGAAGTAGTTGGTATATTATTTTTTGTCACCATTTTATTATCGGTGTAATTTGAGTCACGAAAAAAATTTATCAATGATTGCACTATCAATTATGAACACGTTTTGAGAAAAAATCTAATCTCGAAAATCTATTTTCCCGCATCGCTTTTGTAAGTAAAAATTTTAGGAATTGTAGGTGTCAAGCCACCGTTAGTAGTGTTTATAAATATGTACATATGGTCGTAACAAAAGTTAATGTAAATTACTATACACAGTACAGTCAAATGTTTGTATGTATTTTCGATGAATCTTCAACATCTATTTATTCCAAAATGAAGCTTATGAAAAAATGTCACTAAATTTTCAACTTATTTTTTTATGTAAATTCATTCCCTTTAATATTACACCAGCAATTGAGATGATCTGAGAAATTTTTAAAGACATAATTATATCTTAGATTAGACAATGTATGCATGTAAATTATAGAATAATTATTAAAAATATAAGAGCTCCACATAAACAGATTTGAAAACAGATTTAATTGTAGTCACAAATTATATGTATAATTATGAGAAAAGCACATAATGTTTTTGCAAGTACTGAAGCATTCCTTTCTTTAATGAATAAGTGTTTCGTCATTTGTTACATTTCTATAAAGTACTAATATCGCAGATTATGTTCCATTTAAAATTAAGTAAGATTTTCTCGATATGTTTTTTATATCGTTAAGAGCAAGCAGCTTATTCAAATGGTTCTATGTATAATTTTGTAATAATTGTCAATTGGATTAAGTCCTTTTTATATTACAAGATGTGCATTATAATATTTATACATTTAGTGATATTATATGCTTATAGTAATATTATGCCATAAATAACTTGCCATTACATAAATTATTTAAATATTATTAACAAAATATTTTTTAGCCACCAATAGAGGGTATTTTAGAAGGTTGGGGCAGTTTTACCTCAATTTTATGCAAAACACTTACAGAAATGCAAAATACTGATGAACGTCAATCTTATCGTCCATCAGAGTTGTTAAACTCGTTTAAAAAGAAAACAACGCAATGTATGGATGGAGGACAACATGATTCGCATGAACTTCTTAGACATCTTCTAGAAATAGTACGAAATGAAGATCTCAGGGTGAGTATATATTTATTTTATTTCATTTTATATATAGTAATGTTTTCAGCAGTGAATTATGTTAAGAACGGAATAAGAGAACAAGAATTAAAAGTATTAAAATTGCGTTAAAAAATATTATTACATGAAAAAATAATATTGTTACGAATTCTTTATTCATTCTTAAATATTATTACAGTAATGCAATGAAATAGATTCTTCATTGAACTTTGTATATGGTAATAGAATTTATTATGAAAATCCAACAGAGTGACGGTTCAAAATGTTACAACAGACTGATTGAAAATGTTACAACAGACTGAGACTTTAGTCCCTCTGGAGGGGTTGTCATCTGGTGTATCTCAGAGGTGGCTATTCCGTTACTGTTTGGTTATTGTTTCGATGGCTGTGTAGATAAATGGATGTTAGATTTGCTTTGCTCCGTTGAAGCGTATGGCTCTGGTGGGTCGCCTGATTTGAATGATCCCGTTATCTTCATTTTCGGTAATGTTTTGGAAAGTGATCGTCCCATGGGCTGATGGATGAATTGGTGCTGTTGGTACTTGATGCATATTGTTTACGTGAGCGCTTTGGTAGGCTTACGGTAGGGCTTTGATACATACATTTTTAGGAAGTAATCGATGTAGACATTTGAAAAGTTTACATTTGTACATTTTTCGTAGGAATAATAATATAATGGTTTTCCGTTTGTAAAGATACGAACGTTAATTCTTCCAGCTTGGAGACAGCAGTCGGGCAAGTTTTGACTGTTTGTTGGTTATTAATTGATTCTATTCTACGTTCAGGTGAATTGATTCTATTGAGTTGAGTTCTTTTACAAATGTGGATGATTGCCGTTCGTTTATAATATTTGTTTAAGTAGTGGCTATCGACGAAGGTGTATTGTTCTGAGTTGGTTAGTATTAAGTCAGTTTCTACTACGGGTGCGATAAATACAGAGTTTCGCTTGAAAGGTATCGAATAAATTTGTGTTATTTTCCATTCATTGTTTTCCTGATATGATAGTATTGATAATTTTGTCGATATGTTCTAAGAAAACGTTGGCATAATTTAGTGGTCTTACTACTAGATTGCTTTGGATGTATTCGAGGGCTAAAATTATCCATGTTATGGTCTCCTTCCTGAAAAATAAGGCTTTAATCCTTTACCGTGGATTCTTTCCGCTTGGCCATAGGAATATTCAATAAGATAAGTGGGTGGATTGGATGAGAGGATTTCTGCCGGTCCTAGCCATTCGTGGTCTAGTTTGTTGGTTTTGTGATCGTTATGTACCCATACTTTATCTTTTACTTGGAATATCGTTTGTGTTTTGATAATTTTTCGAATTTGATCTCTTTGATATCGCTTTTTGTTTGATTCAGTGATTTGTCTTGCTTTTGCTATATAGGCGTTATGTAGATTTTTCCGGAGGTTAAATAATTGATCTTTAGTTAGGGTGGGATTGTTTGACATTGAGGATGGCATGTTAGCTTATCTTCCAAATGTTAATTCAAATGGGGTCTGTCCGGTCGTTTCGTGTACTGAAGTATTATATCCCATGCATATTAGTTTTAAATTTTCGTCTCAATCGTTTTGTCGGTCGGTTATACAAGTTCGAATAAGATCTTTTACTACAGCATGTGTTCGTTCGAGAGATCCGTTAGATTGCGGGTGGAAAGAAGTAATTTTTATGTGTCGAATTTTGAAAGCCTTTTCAATTGTATCCATCAGTTCACATATAAAGTTTCGTCCCATGTCCGTGAGGATACTTTTCGGTGCGGAAAATATGTACACATAGTGATCCAAAAGTTCGTTAATGATCGAATTGGCTGTTTGATCTTTTAAAGGTATGAGAACGAGATATTTGTTTAATTGATCTTGGATAGATAGGATAAATTGGTTGCTTTGTTTGGTTTTGGTGAGAGGTCCGAATATGTCCATTGCGATTTTATCACTAGGGTTAACGGGTGTGTCAGTTATTATGGGTTGCTCTTTGGTCCTGTTACGGTTTAATTTTTCTTGTTGGCAGGTTTCGCAGTTCTGTATAAATTCTGTGACGTCTTGCTCTAGGTTTGTCCAGTGATGGTATTCTTGTATTCGTTTCACGGTGTGGTGTATACCTAAGTGTCCTACTATTTCGTTATGATTGTCGCGTAGTATCGCTTGTTTTTGTTCGTTATCGTAGTCTACTGGCGGATCTTGTCCAAATATTAGTTTAATTTGAGGGAATCTGGCTGTTAGAAACCTTAGCATGAGTTGAATGTTTACCTTTTCTAATGTGCTGAAGCTATTGTCGTTTATTCCTATATGCAAGTGTCCAGTTTGGTGTTTATTAAAGTGTTTAGTTAATTGATGCAACCAATGCTGTTCGTTAAAGTCACCTAGTTCGGTCTTTGTAATTTGTTTAAAGTGTGGTTTGTTAGGTTTTTGAGTTATTGGAGCTGGGGTGATATATTGGTTTTCCAGTCGATATATTCGTCATAATAGTTCGGGTTTTCTTAGATCGGATTGGATTTCTTCATTGGTGATAGGATACAATCGGGATAGAGCGTCTGCAGCTGTATTTTCTTTTCCTTTTTTGTATTCAATTTCATAATCGTACTCCTCGAGTCTGAAGCGCCATCGCATGAGTCTCGATGAGGGATCCTTAACATTTTTTAACCACTTTAAAGCTTGATGATCACTTTGAATCTTAAATTTTCTACCAAGTAGGTATTGCCTTAGTCTTTTGATTGACCATACTATTGCTAGTAACTCTTTGTCGGTTGTGGAATAGTTTTTCTCAGGCGGGTTCAAGGTTCGGGATATGTAAGTATTGCTCTTAATCCTTCGTTACTTGCGTCTGTTATCAATGTAAATGTTTTTCCAAAGTCTGGGTATTGTTGTACAGGAGCTTCACAGAGTTTTTGTTTCAGTGTGTCAAATGCAAGCTATTGTTTATCAGTTCAGTGGAATGGAGTATCTTTCTTTGTGAGATCTGTCAGTGGTTTCGCGATTTTAGAAAAGTTGCGTATAAATTTTCTGTAGTACACAACGAGTCCTAAGAATGATTTTATGTGAGTCGCGGTTTTTGATATTTTAAAATCTTTCACGGCCTGAATCTTTTTGGGATTGGGTTTTACTCCTTCTTTTATTACTACATGTCCTAGATATTCTAATTCTAGTTTCAGAAATTCACATTTGTCCGGTTGTATCTTTAATCCTAAATTTTGTAATCTGTCTAATACAATGGCTAGATTTCGGTTGTGTTCTTGGATGGTGCTTCCGAATATTATGATATCATCTAAGTATACGAAACAGTTATTTCCTACCAATCCTCGCAGCGCGGTATCCATCATGCGTTGGAACGTTGCCGGTGAGTTTTTGAGTCCCAAGGGCATGCGATTATAGTGGAAGTGACCTTGTGGAGTTGAAAATGCATTGTATGCATGTATATTTTTTGGATTTTTGTTCCATAGGTATCTGGTGAAATCCTGACGAGAGGTCTAGAACTGAGAAAAATTTAGCTTTGCCTAAGTGATAGAGTATTTCGTCCGAATTTGGCAAAGGATACGCGTCTTGATCTGTTTGCTCGTTTAATTTTCTCCATATTTGTTTACCTGATACATCTAATTTCTTTGGAACTACCCAAATTGGTGCGTTTATGGACTGTCCGATGGTTCTATGATACGTTTGCTTAGTATGTCGTTGATTTGAGTCTCAATTTCTTTTTTATGACATTCGGGCAGTCTATAAGATTTGATGTTTATAGGTTTGTCTGTCTTGAGTGTGATTGTATGTTCGGTTAAGTTAGTGCATGGTAGTGAGTCTGTTTCCATGTTAAAAACGTCTAGGTAATCGATAAGGAATTTCTTAAGAGGTTTCCGAAGTTCTGGATCAATATGTTTGGTACGTATTATTTATGCAAATGTATTAATTTGCCTTAGTTTATGGGGTTTTCTATTTCGTTTATAATATGATAGATTTGCTTAGTGTTGATAAAGTATATTGTTGTGGGCTTTCCTTCGATGTATTGGGTTGAAGTTAAAGTTTCGCCTGGTCTTATCTCGTTATCGGTGTTTTGGAATGGTAATATAATCTAGTCTAAGGTTAGTTTATCGTTAGTAACGTTGTATTGGTACTTTGTAAGGAATGGGAGTCCAATTATTCCATCTTCGATTAGGGGAAAGTTGTCAGGGACTACGTGAAATTGGTGATTCTTCTTGAGCATGTTTAGATTACAAATTTTGTCGGTGGTGTGTTTGTCATTTCCCATTAGGAAAGTCTTTAGGCTAGTGGTTTGGACGTTCTCTTTTATTAGGTTTATTCCTGCCCCGGTATCAATGAGAAATCTGACATTCGACAACGCAATTCGCACTCTCTGACTTCTCAACTAATACTCTGACTGTTAATTCATCTTTCTCCCTTAGCATTCCTTTGTCTTTTGTCTTAGCCCCGCCAAGCACGTGTTTCGCAACAGCTCGTGACCAGGGTCACGCAGGCCTTTTCCGCGAAACTATTCGATTGAAGGATCGACGACACATTGTTGGGCCTGTCAGCACTTCGGCTTTCTCGCGACATTGTTTATAGTTCGCCCGATATCTCTTAGGCCTTTCGTCCACGATACTACAATAGCGTTGAGCAATTTATTATCACTCGCATCAATATTTCTGTTACATCCTGTTTATTCTCCTTTATATGTTTGTTTAAGTATACATTCAGCTATATCATAATTTTTAGTAATGAGCTTGAAAGATTCCTTCTGCCGCATTTTTCATTAGGGCTATGCTAACTCTTTTCGGTTTAATCGGGTTTATAACTGCTTTATAAAGCTCTGCTCACATATCCAGCTTTAAGATTTCAAAAAATACTTTCCATTTTGTTTCTTTGCTTTTCGTAATGAATAGTGCTGTAAGTTATAGTTTATGACATTGTATTCTTTGGTTCTAGTCCATTGGAGCTTTCTTCTATAATATAACAATATTTGCCTTCTTTCTAACCTTTGTTAAAAATATCTAATTATCTTCCAACATTACTGTATGAATTAGAGAAAAAGATATTTGACAATCACCTGAAGACTCTGTAGTATGATAATTGATGATATGCAAGATGCTAGGTAAACGGTGATACAACCTGGAAGGTGATGTTTTACATAAAAAAAAGACCAAAATGTAGAATGCAATTTTTTCTTTCATATGAGGCTTTGTTATCGAGAAAATTAACTTCGACAATTTGTCATATACATGTGTAAGTACTGGGTTAAGTCTCGACGGATTTTATATTGTTATCTTTATTCGTAAACATTGTTGATATGTCTATACGACCTATTACCTATTATCTAAACTATTACATATTACCTATTACTTAAAAATGTTTACCTCACAGATATGTTTTTAATTTAAAAATTATTGAAATTAATCCTTTTTGTAGTAGACATTAATTTAAAAAACTTCTGTAGAGAAATATTTTAAAATAAATTAATTTTTTAATGAATTCTCGAAAACAAAGCATTATATGAAAAAATTTTTTTCTGTATTTCCATCTTACTTTTTTTTTTATGTGAAATCAGCCCATTTTCGGTTCGATTATTGAATTAGTTACCTGATACCTTGTGTAACCTTCAGATCTTAAAAGTGGATATTCTGTATCGATGTCACGTTCCATACGTTGAAACCTGCATCAGTATCAGGTTTGCTCACAAATCAGAGCAATACATATACTGATTCTTATATCTATGTGAGCTGCAACTGATGCCAATATATCAATATTAAACAACATCAAACAAAATCAAACAAAATCATCCATTTGTTTCCATCCATTGTAAACATCGGTATATAGAGCTGTGCAGGCCGGCCTGAGTGTCGGGATCCTCAGCTTCGGGACGGGTCGAAAGTTGGAAAAAGTTAGGACAGGATACGGCGGATCTTGATGTACCCGTATCACTCGGGCCTCTGAAACTCATTTTGGATATTAGTCATAGATTTATTGTATGTGTCAGTATGAGCAGGTAGTCTTTAGGTAACTTCGTGTCAGCTCTGTCAGGATGACTTGAGACACGGCAGCCCGAGATCCATCTATTTTAAGAAGAGGCAAGAAAGAAATGATGATAACAATATGAATAAATATTATATTTAAAATTTTGAAGAAAAATTAGTTCTACTTTTAAAACAATCTTAAATCGATTACAAAGCTGAACTTTTAGAATCGTTCCGCCCTCCTGGATTTCGATGATTCTTGAATATGTTATAGAAATCAACATTTTGAACAATTTTTCCCATATATATAATCGTTGATTTCGCTTAGTTTCTGCAATATCGCAAAAAGCTGCAAATAATACAACAATGTGTTTCTACCCATAGTTGCGGTCGTTTATCTCCTATTTATAACCGCGGGTCGGGCGAACTTAAGGACTCGTGCACAATGTGCATATGCGAGGCTGTAAGAAACGTCTGTTATAATTTATATTTAATTCAATTAAAAGTGAATATCTTTAAGGAATTGAGTTCAGGTTTGGAGTAGATTTTTCAATTTGGCTACCGCGTGGCGGCTGGCAAAGCCTGCGCGAGATAGTAGCAAATTAATTGTGAAAGTAATAGGCGAATGAATAATTGAGATATTATTTTATGAAAAGAATAATTGTTCTTATTTTACGGAAACATCACCGGCCGCCTCATGGCGGGCGAATTGAAGACACTAATCCAAATCCAAACCCAAATCTAATATATTAATGATATTCACTTTTAATTGAGTTATAACAGTTTAGCAAACTTTTTGGCACGAATTTGGCATAAATTGATTGAAATCAGATCAGAACTTATTTAATTTCTAGCAAGTATGATTTGTATTGATTTAGGCTTGGGTTAAATACGTTAAACTACTTTTCGTGAGATGGTCGGCCAACAATAACTGCAATAATGAATTTAAGGACTGTCCTACTAAAAATCGTTTTTTAGGTTCTACAAAATCATCGCGGGTCAAGTATGTAAATGTGATGCAGAAGAAAGTTTGTCATTTACTGAATGCTCTCGAATAGCTAAGCTGGATTACATTTTTTCTCATCTCCTTGTGTTTAAATATTGAAATGTGAGATATATAAACCCATAGTGGTCAGGGCATATAATATAATCATGTCCGTAGATAAGTTTAACTCAAATTTAAGCGGCATCCAATGTACATCAAAGTAAAAAAATGTTAAAAATATTTTCATAAATATCTTGGAAACTAAGGCCAAGCAGGGATTATAGGTGAAGTAAAAAGTTCTGAGCGCTTTTTCGCTTTATTTCGACGATGAAATTAACATAGTCAAGATTATTCGATTTAGATTAAATATGCGCCGTTTTGTTCGATTACTTTTGTCCATTTTGAAGGCAATTTCATAATTCCGCGGTTGAAGAAGTCCTCGTCCCTATTGGTAAAAAACTTGACCAGCTCATTTTCACAAGCCTCTCTTGAGGCCAGTTTTGTACCATCAAGAAAATTTTGCAAAAACTTAAAAAGGTGATAATCGCTTGGTGCCAGGTCTGGACTGTACGGCGGATGCGATAGAACCTCCCAGCCAAGCTCTCGGAGCTTCTGACGCGTCGTTAAAGATGTGTGCGGCCTGGCGTTGTCTTGATGGAACACAACACCTTTCCTATTGGCCAATTCTGGCCGCTTCTGGTCGATCGCCTGCTTCAGTCTGGTCAGTTGTTGACAATAGAGGTCCGAATTAAGTGTTTGCCCCGATGGGAGCAGCTCATAATGGATGATTCCCTTCCAATCCCACCAAACACACAATAAAACCTTCTTGGCCGTTAATCCACGCTTGGCGATCGTTTGGGCCGGCCCACCGCGATTGGACCACGATCTTTTTCGGCTGTTGTTCTCGTATGTGACCCATTTTTCATCGCCAGTCACCATCCGCTTCAAAAATGGGTCGATTTCGTTACGTCTCAACAAAGAATCGCAGGCATCAATTCGGTCCAAAAGGTTCTTTTGCGTCAATTCATGTGGCACCCATACGTCGAGCTTCTTCTTGAGACCAGCCTTATGCAAATGGTTCCAAACGGTTTTCTGGCTAATCTTCAGTTCCTGGGCAATGGAATAAGTGCTCACATGCCGGTCCGACTCGACGATTTCCATGATTTTATCCACATTTTCGACGATTGGCCTACCAGAGCGTGCCTCATCTTCGACGTCCATATTACCAGAACGGAATCGTTGGAACCACCGCTTTGCTGTTGCATTCGATACTGTACTGGGTCCATAAACAGCACAAATTTTTTTGGCCGCCTGCTCCGCCTTTTCACCTTGGTCGTAGTGGTACTGAAGAATGTATCGAATTTTCTCTTTTTTTATCTCCATTTTCGAACGCTGTAACACACAACTGGCTTCACCGAACACAAAACTGACAAAGAACCTTTTTGATGCGTAATATCACCTTGAAATCGGTGTATACTATGACTCGATGCGATGTGCACATCGTGAGATATGGCTCACTAAAGACATCTAGCGAAAAACGCTCAGAACTTTTTACTTAACCTAATATATATAGGAAAAAGTTGTTTCTACAACATATTAAAAAATCATCGAAATCGGAGAGTCCCTCCGATTCATGTGCCTGATAACATTAAAAAATCATCGAATCTAGGATAGTGACAGATTTACATATAATTACTAATAAGTTTCTCAAATTTGATTCAATATGTCAACCAGTTATTATATACAACAATGATAAATACAATGAAAGCCAGGGTAATCATCGATATCTTACACATCTCATAGATTTCGATAATTTTTGGATATGTTATAGAAATAAATATTTTGAACAACTTTTTCCTATACATATAACCGCCGTTCGGTCTTTGCGAGATATTCGCAAAAAGATGTCGGTAAATATAGGGAGAATTCTTTCTGCCTATAATTGTGCATGCGTGACAACGTATGAACCATTAATAGTTGCTGACTGCCTTGAACGAGACTTCTTTATATAATTGCGATCAAATTAGGACGATCTGTATGTATTTAGTGTACCAAATGATCCTTTCCGTCTAAAACTTACAGTCTCTTCCAGTAAAAAGCAAGGCTATTCTTTCTAGAAAATTGCCAGCAATGCCATAGGACTGACATACTCTGTTTCATGGTAGTTTCCTCCAGATAAGCAAAATGTTAGTAAAATGCTGATTTCTTCTGAGTGTATTCTTCCTTAGCAAAGCCTCTTTGATACTGTAATTGCAATCAAACGCAGTTGACTTGGCTGTGGATACACCATTCTCCTGCATAGAGTTAAAAGTTAATAAATATCAGGCTCGAGAATTATTGGGTCTCCTACCGCCAATTCTAAAAATAAATACTGCGGTTGGTTTGGCCAATCCGGGACGGCGATAATGTCCGTTGTTCTATTTTACTTTATTTTTAGAAGCATTCTGAGAATCTGTCTGAATGGCAGAATACATAAAATTTCAGATTCGACTAGTTTACTGTAAATACGCCGATTTGTAATGCGTCTGGTTTCTAAGAAAGGAAAAAATTCGCGTTTAGCATTCATTCTATACGCAAATAAGTCATCCGTGGTTCACTTAATCTTTTAGTGATAATATCAAAGGCTTGTTGTGTTCTCACTCGGTATACTCATTTATAGTTCTCAGTCCGTCTGCTTATTATCTTCCGATGCTATGTGCGATGCAAGAATGACGATGTACTTGTCCTTTGCCTATTGCCAGATGTCCCTCGCTAATTTTATTTATGCGGGAAGCGTACACCTTTTATTCTGTTTACATACGCTGTTGCAGTTGTATTATCAATCTTTAAGAGTATCTGACTTTCTCTTACATGATCTATTAATTTTCCTAAAACTATCTTCATCGCTAAAATTTGCTTGTAATTTATGTGCAGTTTCTTTTCATTTTCTGCCCAGAATCCGAAGACGTTGATGGAGCTGTTTGTTGCTTCTCATAACGCATTTGATGCGCTTGCATATTTCCATTCTGAACTTATCTGTTTTAATACTTTTTCTTACCCCCGGCAATTGAGTAATCCACCAAGTTAATGTTAATATAGGGTTAGGTAGATCAAAGGTCCAATCGGTTTGAATTGTTTTTGGGAGAGTTGCTTTTTCTATAATTGAAGTTATTAATACCAATGTCTTTTCCTTTTCCAACGATTTAATGTGCATTAAGTCGTATACAACTGTTAGGCACGCCTTTTCTGCCGCGAATAATGTTAGATTCGTCTCAAGTCTTTTTTCCCTGTTCCAACTCGATAAAACATTCTCTCGAGTCGATCATCAGCCCGCAAAATTTGTACCTAGTATCCGGGACAATGCTACTTTTTCCTTAGTCCTAAGACCTAAAAACCGGAATAATTTTGCCGTTTCTGTGATGTTTTTATTACATGCCACGTAATCGGCCCCAATGCACAAGATATCATTTAGGAGAGCTACCAAGATTAGTTCTCGTGATTGCAGGTAGGTTTCAATATTTTGGTAAAAGTAATATTGGAAGAATCGCCCTAATTACTCGTACCGAAGGCATTTTGGGCTCTTTTTATGTATGGATATTGCGTAGCACGTATCCTCGAGACCTACTGTTCTGATGTAACAGCCTAGTGAAATTAACTTCTTCTTCGCCGTTCTTATGTCGTCTATTTTGAAATGCTAGGTCTGGATGAAGTTGTTCAATTTTTTTAGGTTCGGAATAAAACGTGATGATCCATCTGGTTTTTTTGACTAGGAAATAGTTGGTTGGCTTATCCTATAAGATTCTATTACTGCTTTTTCTAGTAATCTGTCACTTATTGAGTCCTCTCGTGCTTTAACCTATCTATCATATTTTGGGGTGGCTTTCCCTAGCTAACCTCTATCGAACTGTATTCTGTATCCTACAATGCAACTTGAGATGAAATTGTCCGGTGTTATCTTTTGCTAATTGTTTACAAGTGAGTTAATCTACCTGCCATTTTACTTACATTTATCTCGGATTGTTCTACTTTCTCATTTTGTTGTAACTCTGATCGTATATCGATGATAACGGCATGTAAAGGGTGTTATTATTTGATCTCTTTATCGAACTTGCTACTCTGCGTCTCTTTTATCTGAGAGATTTCTACCAAAAAGAAATTCTTTCTTCAGGACACTTCTCTACTTCTTATTCATTTCAGCAATTCTCGACTTCATCTGCAAAAGATAGGTAATGAATTGTTTGCAACTAGCATATACGTCATGCGAATGTATATCATCTTGATTTATCTGCATCATATAGTATTATTTTGTTTTCGCATCAGACATTTTGCGAACGTCTGCGTGTCTGCCCCTGCAAGTTGGGGAAACAAAAAAGAGATCTCTGTTCTATTCTATACGCATGTTATTCGAATATCTGTGGTAGAGGTCTCTATGTGTGAGCGAGTTCAGCATGGCGTTCCCGAAGTTAAAGCACGCAGCTTGATATTCCTCTTTTCCAGTATATATTATGAAAAATGTTCGATTATATCTAATACTTACTTTTAGATCTCCTTAACTTCGCTGCGTCCCACGAGGTGACATCAGACTGCTATGCTCGAACCTGTCTTTGATCACTTCTAAGTTGTTACTCCTCTGTTATGCACATTTTCCATTTGCTCCTGCAGTTTTTTTAAGCTCCTTTGGTAACTATTCTAATTAAACCTTCCTCTTTTCCTTTTGCCCATTCCTTTGGTAATAATTATAATTAAACCTTCCTCCTTTCTTTTTCTCCATGATGATCACCGTGAAGCTCATATGAAACTAGGGCGTGTGCTCTGTTTCAAAGTCTGAACATTGTGACACATCTACCGTTGCTTGTCTTTCATGATGTTATCAGGAGCGAATACTACATACTACATTCATAATTTCGAGACCGCGGTGTACGAAGTATAATAGCAATTTTCTCTACATCTATTCTGTTCGCCGGTCCCTGTGATACTGATAACCTTTGAGTTGACGGGTTTGGTTGCTTAGTTTTTGATATTTCATCGGCGATTGGTTAATAGTCCGTAATGGTTCTAATACAATTATCATATTTAGAATTCAAAAGGTAATTATTTAGAATTTGTCCTCATTATCGATTTTGATGATTTTTTAATATGTTGTTAGGAGTATGGTTCTGAACAACTTTTTCCTATACATGTAACAGCCGTTTGGTTCTAGTTTCTGAAATATTCACAAAAACTGTCTTTAATAGCACATTGAATCCTGTCTAAATGTGCGTTTCTGTGACACAGTCGCAAGTATAGTCGGTACGTTCGCTGCTTCGTTCACGTTTACATCTATCACTTATCGTTTCTTCATCATTATATCTTGCTTCACGAATCTAAAGCTCCTACTAGATGAAAATAAAGAATAAGAACTTGCGTTTTCGGCTTTGTTTCTTAGTTATTGACAATTAAAACTTAGTCGGAATATCTCTGTGCGCGAGTAAACCTCTGTACATGAACGAAGGTAGGATGTCAGCTTAAACTGCGGGATGTGCAGGGATCCTCATATCGAACGATACTTGGACAGCAGCTTACCTCGTGCAAGTCATAGAGAAGAGGATTGTGGAATTCGGAGACGTAAGCTATCCTTTTTTCTTTTTTTTTATATGTGGGAAAATCCTCATGGACACCTCGTCGCTTCCCAGAAGCGGCGCGGTACTTTATCGACTAATACCCCACAATGGTCCGCCTGACGCCCAACAGGGATGCTCCGGGACCTCCTTCGAATTACTACCGGAGCACTCCTGCGTCTTCTCCCATTCTGAGGGAGTCGTTCTTAAGTTAGTTCGGGCATTGGGAGGGACCACCCTTCTCAACGTTATCCCCTGGGCCGTCGTGGAAGTCTGAGGAGATCCCAGATCCTCCTCGACCTGTCGGCCTCTATGACCACCTAAGGTGGCGCAACACCCATAGACTAAATATTAATTCCGCCTATTCATTAAAATCTGTAACAGTGTATCGAAAATCACCCCATGAAATTTTCGAGTAGATAAAATTGTTTCCTTTAACCCTTTGCCTCTATAAATAATTAATGGTACGGATTTCTTACCCGAAGGATCGGTAGAATATTCAAGGTCGCCTATCCGCCGTTTATATATGCTATAAACAAAAGATAAGAGTTAGGTTTGGGGTTAGATCCATAGAAATATAAAAATAGAATACGCGAGTACATGTACCGCGTAAGTGAATGCAATATAGAAATCGAAAGGGAATGCTACATGGAAGTTCCTTCTGTCCTTGTCTGATCAAACATCTACACTGATGCCGTTCATTGATGTTACATTTTTGTTTACTGTATGAATATGCATGTGTTATTAGATTAGGAGACAAGGTGCCTGTTTGCAACGTTCTCTTTCCATTCCTGTATTTTTCAGCTCGTCTATTCACTCTATTTATATATTTCCATAGGTCATTGTATCAACTAATACTAACACACACGCTGTCACGCTCGTACAATTATTAAAAAATAATTAAACAGAATTCACTATAGTGGTATTGTCACCTTTTTGAAATAAAAAGTTCTTCAAAATCATATCTGTCACAACATATTCAAAAATCATCGAAATCGGGGAGGACGATTCTAAAGCTTCATTCAATATTATAATATCATTATATCAATAATATCATTCAATATCTTATCTTGGTACATACATAATAGCTTTTATGTTATGTAAATTAAACGATATGTAGCATTTTATGTAAAGAATTATGATCATTTTTGCTTTTTCGAGAAATATTGTAGATATAGAAAATTGATATATTTTATTATATTGATCATAAAATAACGCAAAGCAGTTTCCTCTTTCATTTTTTCTCTATATTTGGCATTTATGAGGAAAACATCGGTTTGTAACAATGCAATAATTCTGCAAGTGGATTATCAAAAATTGGCAATTAGTTTATACACATTTAATTCTCGCAGCTGTTGCGTAATAGAAAGATAGTGATATATGTATTCGTAACAATATTATTATATTATTAATAATTACGTATCATTTTTTATAAATATTTTTATAAATGTTATCTTACTGCACTTACTTGAACTATATTTTATTCAATTTAATATTAATTTTAATTATTTTACTTGTCAAAGATTTATAATGATTGCTGTTTTTAGCAATATGTATTAGTGAATGCGAAAACATAATCTTTTTAGAGGTACCAGAGTATAATTCTGAAAGAAGTTGGTTTGAACGAAAAAACTAATCCAGAGGGTGTAGAAGAAAACCTCAAATCACGTGTAAAATTTTATGGAAATCAGGCTAGCTCAAGATTACTTGGACCAGAACCTGTTTTTCGTGGAGTTTTAGTTTCAACATTAGAATGCTTGGACTGTCATCATTCTTCACAGAGTACAGAACCCTTCTTAGATCTCAGTTTGCCGGTTATGGCAGATAAACCACAACCACCAGTTTTGAAGTAAGAATAATTTTCTGAAATATGTGACAGTAGAGAAAAACGTGAATGTCTCATTTAATCTTATTGACTAAAATATTTTGTACAGAGATGTTGTATGTATTTTAGAAGTTAAAATGTAAAAGTTATCAGGAGAACATTACGTGATTCTTAGGCAATATTTCTGCGATGGAAATATAGACCAATATGCACATAAAAAGGTGTTAAAATCATCTTTATCCTTTTTATTACATACAACGTTTCTATTTTTCAATTTCATTTAATATTTTTCTTCTTAACGTATAAAATGTGTTTTAAAATCTTCATTTCAAAACGTTTGTTACATATACAAAATCTGGAAATTTCTTGAGTGTTGCTCTTGAATCTACATAAACATGTATGTATATTCAAACATTACATTTGCAACTTTTAATAAGTGAAATATGTATGTATTGTGATAGGATGGCTGCGGAGAGGATAAACATAAAAAATGATGGTTGCGTGTGGCTTAGCGACAGCGTGATGCGCTATCAGCTGATTGATTGTGAATTCCTCACGAGTGTGTCACGTAGGAGACGCAAGAAATCACGAAATTAACTGATCACCGGTGATCTCCTCGCGTCGTAGTTCGAATGTTTCGCAAGTAAGGCAAAAAATTCGGACTTTAGATATGATAGTAAAATTTATTGTACGAATCCAACAAAGTAACAGAGTAGGTTCAGAGTGTTAAAACAAAAAGTTATTCAGTGCTGATTTGGGAGGGTTCTTATATTAAGGTTTGGTCTCTTTGGAGAGGTTATCGTCGGGTGTCTATCAGACGCAACTATCCTGTTACTATTTGGTTAATGTTTCGATGGCTGTGGCATGGAGGATGTTTTGTCTACCCCATTACTGTTTCTGAGCCTGTGACAAGTGCGTAGTAGCGCTCATGCGTCTGGCCGGCCTAGCAACGCTCACGCAACATCCTTCCCTTTTTATTTGAAAGCGTTTAAAAGTAATACACAACAAGAAGTGATATATAGTGAGAGCAGTAGATAATGCATCTTTATACATAGTCTACGAATCGTCTTGGAAGTCTCCTTTGTCGGGTCAACCTACGTCCTTCCGCTTGCATAAACTATGCGGTCTGTGTGTATACATTTGGAACGTCGCTTGCCGCTGGGTTTTGAACATTCATATTTTCAAGCAGGACGTCGATTTGCGCTACGTTTTGATTGATTTACAGTTTCATTTATTTTCAGAATTTGTGTTAGTTCTATCTGAGTGGACGATTCCTCTATAGATCCACATATGAATCACCCATGCTTTATCGCCTGTTTGTAGCATTGATCTTCTCTTTGCGTGATAACGTTTATCACAGGTTCTCCTTCCTCACGTTTTCTTCATACTCAATTGTGCTATTTAAAAATACCTTTGAGGAGGACAGGGTTGAAAGATTAGATTCTTTGAGAGAATATAGCTGGAGAGGACTGGAGTATAGCCGTTATTCAATGGTACGATTCTATAGGCTAATAGTATATTGATTGGACACTATTAGCTTTAGTTTATTCGTTCTATAATTGCAGGATGACTATAGATATTTTAAGGCACGATTAGCATGCGTGTATTTTACTCTGTACCGCTTAGATCGGTTTGATAAGAATTTACATCTTATGAATTTGGTATTTGAAGAACTGCATTAATATTTCTTTATCAGTTAGAACCTGGAAATTAACAATTGTTGATACGTGCTCTAATAAAATAACCATTCCACGCATAATAATAATTTATTATATTAATACGCTAATAATTTGGCACTTAATGTGGGATTAAACCTTTATTTAATATGATGCCTTTTGTTACAAATTTTTTCAAAACTTATGTCAATGTTTCGTTTTGTTCTTCTGCTATTCGAAAATCATCACGTTATTTACGTGTATGATAACATTAAGTGTACCATTTAATGGCCCAGAGAATTTTTTAGAAAAATGACCTAGCGCGCAGTTAACGTTGTACGACAGTCTAGTGAACATATATATAGCTACCGAAAGGGGTTACAAAGTTCGTGAGCAGACTGCCTTTACGCAGTTCGTATTAATGATACGCGGTTTTCATGTCGAGCTTCGGAGAAATCTCGTTGAAATTGAGCTTTTTCTATACAATTACCAAAGGACTAGTTCAATTCACCTCTCGAGCCTCTATCGATATTAATCAATTCGAAGAACAGTCTGTTCGAGGACGGATATAGCTAACACTATGATTGACTATGTCGTGGCGGTGTGGAATCTACTTGGTATTGCATATCCACATAACAGTAAGACACAATTCCTTTTACATGCCTGTTACATGTACAAAATAATAGAAGTTACAACTGATAAAATTTTTCATGATCAAGGAGATGGTGTTATCATTATGTTCTGTAACAAAATACGCGCTGTAAAAACTTTAAGCAACTGAACCAATAGCAACGACTTAAACAAATGATGTTGAAAATAGTGCGTTGATATTATAATACATAGTGCTATCGTGTACCATTTAGTTAGTGTGCTGTATTATAAATGTTTTATTTAATTTACTAGGTGTTTATTCAATCTAATGATTTATTTAAACTTACTATTTTGTCGAGTTCGTATAATTTCTTGTTTGTGTATTCAGTTCAGTTTAGAAATATCTATATAAATATTTGTTAATTTATTTAAAATCAGTTGGATTGTAATTGTCTTATTAAATATTCATGTAAAGGATTGACTTATTATATAATTGTCTTATTAAATATTCATATAAGGGAATATAAGCTAATAGGGATTCGAAAATTATTATAGTTTGAGGCCGTTGAAATCTATGATTCCTTGCCTTACAGATATCAGGAGTCTCGAAAACTGGCAGGTTAGTTGAAAATACTACTTAGAAATATTTATATTTGGAATACTGTTAGTCTATCTCTGTTTTTATCTCTGTTAGTGTTAAAAAGTCTTTAATATTAATTTATCGTTTATTGACTAGCATTATTGTACCGGCGTTTTCTACGCCATCATACATATGATCAAATGTTTACAGTAATGACATTGTTTTATTTGTTGTGATTAGTGTTATGAATTCATTGATAAGGATTTGATTAAATTAGTGAACCTGATATTACTACTGCGTACATTAGGATTGGATATATTCCTGTAACATGTAATACTAAATAATTCATAATATACACGATCACATTTGTAAGAATTTTCTTTACATGTTAACTTCAAAACGTTATTGATATTACTAAATGCCTTGTATTACAGTATTCAGGAAATCGCAAGATATGTATGATGAACGAATTAATCTGAGATAATATGGATATTTGTGAATATTCATCCATACGACGTTCCTTGCTTGTGTTCTGTACTATGAATTGCATTTAGGACTTTACAACTCAAATCTTCCAATTTCTGATACGTTTTCGTGTGGCCCTCCTTTTAGTAAATAAATGTACGGATAGAACTCAACCTCTCCGATTTCAATAATTTTTTAACATTGGTGAGAGCGTATACATGTTACTTTTTCCTATACATGTTACTGGCAGTCAGCCTTATTTTCCGAGATATTTGCGAAAATCTGTCACTACTATTAGAGAATCCTTTGTAAAATTGAGCGTCTATGGCGGCATATGCGTCTGTATTACTTGCCAACGGTGGGATAAAATTACCTGGTCGAAATCTTTTATTTATGTATACAAATGAGGGTGGGATGGCCTTTGGGTATTCGAAATGAAGTTTTGGGCACATCATGGATATGCGAGGTTATACAAAATATGTTATAACTCAATTATAGATGAATATCATCAATGTATTGAGTTTGGGTTTGGATTAGTATTTTCAATCCAGCCGCCGCGAGCTAGCAAGTAAAGCTTACGTAAATAATTGTACTCCTTCGTAAAATAATATCAATTATTCATCGGCCTATAATTTTTATAATTAATTTGTTATTATTTCATGCAAGCGTTGCTTGCCACCTCGTGGTGGTCGGATTTAAAAGTCTAACAGAAATCTGAACCTAATATATCGACGATATTTACCTTTAATTAATTATGAGTTATAAGTTATAGCAGACATTTGCAGGCTCGCATGTGCAGTTGTGCAGGGGGAACTTAAGCTCGTCCGACTCACGTTTATAAACAGGAGATAAGCGGTAGGTGGATGTCAACCAATACTAACGCATATGCTGCCAGAGACGTATAACTATAGGCAAAATTCACTGTAGTAGTATCGACAATTTTTTGTGAATATCTCGAAAACTAAGCAAGATTGCCAGTTACATCAATTCAGTGAGAGCAAGATTGTCAGTTTTCATCAATTGCAAAAACGTCATAAAAATCGAGAGGTTGAGTTCTATTTGTACATCTACCCAATTCAGTTCTTCCAATAGTTGATCAAATGATTTCAATCTTGGTACAATAATAATAGTAATTAGGAAGTTTCGTTCTACGTGGTTAAATTATAATGCACGCCTATCTATTTGCGTTTAAATGATTTAACGAATTCAAAAACAATATCGAATTGTTTTTGAAGCTGTTTTTGAAGTTGTTTGTTTTTGTCACCGAATAAAGCGTGACATCATCTGTTTAGATCGAAATTGTTTTGTGCATTGAGTCATGAGTGACAATGTTCACCGTGGTTAACTTTTGAATGCATTCCTTCTTATCCTCGATGGTCCAACATGAATGATGAGTCCAACATGAAATTCTTCCAAGTAATTGAGTCGGATGTAGGCACTTTCAACTCTTGGCGAAGAGGTTCATTTGAATGTGCACGTTGCAAGGTTGTACAATTATCTAAATTTTTGTATTAGAGACATATACGGTAGTTTATAAAAAGGAATGATTTGGAAAGGATTGGAAAAAGAATTACAGAATAGATAATGTAAAATGGACTTTGGAAGAGTATGAAACATTTACAGAAATAAGTATCGATGCGTTCGCGCTTACGACAGATAGTAATGACATAAGCTAGCATCCAACACCGTCGCTCCGTAGCGGAAATTAAAAGAAATATTCAAGATTTATTATCTTTCTTTTTCTCATTTATTAGAGGTTAGTGTCATTCAATCAACGTAATCAATGTATCAGAATAAATAAAATCTTCAAATAAATTAACTGCAATGATCCCTCAGAAAATATTACGCGACTCTCAAGCATTGCATTGTTTATTGCCTAATACTTATAGTATTGAATGACACGTTTTATAGTATGGAGTTATCGAATTTCTCTTAATATATCTTTAAATTTTCAATGCATTGGGTTTTTTTATGTTAATGTAGTGCTTGCTTTGAATGTGAGTTCATGAATTGGATTTATGGAGTTTTAAGTTGGAGATCGTATTTATTAGATCTTGAAGCATCTATTTTCAATCTACAGTGTACCAATTGAAGCACAGTACACCCATCATTTCTCAGTTATGTCGGCTCTAAAAGACACCACACGAATAAGACACATTCTTTCTTTCAATTCCTTAGCATTCATATGAATTCTTCTTACACTAAATAAAGATATACATTACACAATGTATATTGGGTCGTCTGGAGAGTTCGTTCGATTTACATTTCGATTCGATATACATTTATTGAATTATACAGGTGGTATTTTATTTCTCCATCTTTCACACAACTTATAGATATATTCAACAACACAATAGATATATTCAATATAGAGTTAGATATATTCTCGATTGTCGACCAACGGATACAAGGTCATTATAACAATGTCACTAAGTTGGTATGAATTTGTCGATTCATCCCTGCTACGTATACGAGGATCTGTATCTTTCGAACGCATGAATTGAATGCTGAGATTTCATATTTCCACACATACACACAGTCCACCATCTCTTTCTACAATACTCACATCTCGATTGACAGCCGGTGCCTTTCGGAAGTATTCATTTTATTTGGGAAAGAAATAATTTCATCCAAGATACATTAGTGCATTCTTAAAAGTAGTAACGCTATTATAGGTTGTAGGGATAAAGCACTCATCCTGTATATTGAAAGGATTCATTAGTTTCCTCTTTGTATATGTCATATATATTATGATATGCGATTAAATGAGACATTCTATCCAAAAATAGTAACAGTGTACTTAATAACATTATTAAAAATAAGAATAGGAACAGTAATAAAAATATATTACTATATCCGTCATAACCTTGTAGTAATTAATATTTTATAAATTATTAAGGATATTCATTTAAATCAACACATACATATATTTTTATTACATTAGTCTGTAAATATATTCTTAATATTAAATTGAAAATGGTATAAGCGAATTTGCTTACACAACTTTTGCATGTCTTGCTATAATTAATGAAGTAATAATGATTCTAATTGAATAACTTTATTACGTATATATTTATTTAAGAAGAAAAAACAATGGCTTTGAAGATACATTTGATATAATGGGAAATAATATTTCACATGTACCTTCAAAATATCAATCAAAAAAAGAAAAGAAGGCTGCTCGGAAAAAACGAAAAAATAAAAAGCAAGACATTCATGATCATGGTGATAGTTCTGTTCCGGATAAAAGTAATACTGTTGAAGAAAATAATGGTGTACTTGAATCAGGTAAAATATTTTAAATTTTGTAAGCATTATTTTGCATTAATTTTTGAAAACTGTAACATTTAGTTTAACTAATTTTTTTAATTCAGATAAATGATTGAATTGAAGAAAATATTTGCATGAAAAATCGTTTTTTCTTTTTTCTTTTTTTTATATCATAGTAATTTGAACGCATAAGCATAGTAACAAATTTTTGTAGAAGAAAGCGATGCAGATGTGGAAGATAATGCAGAAATAGAAGGCCTTCTTCCAGAAGTTGCTGAATCAGGTTATAGTTCAGAAAAACAGTCTACGTTAACAAGTCCTGCCTCTCCATCGACCGATACGATGAAAGCAAGGGAAGCTATTAACGAAATACCATTAGATAATGACCTACAATTTGGTGCAACAAATAATATTTCCTTAATACAACTTTTAAATCGTTTTGATGCAAATTCGTTGCCCAGGTATTATCAATCATAATAGGGTAGATTAATTTGCTATTTTTATTAAATAAGAAGTTTAATTCAATACTATATTTGCTTCACAGTTCGAGTTCGAATGCATGTACACCAAATTTATCGCAAACAAAAGCTTTAGATGCTCTAGATAGTTCTGAAAGCTTGGAAACTGAAAGTGGAATCCAAACTAGATTTTCTATATCTACTTCTTTAGCAATGACTTCAGATTTAACGAGTCCAGAAGATCCAACTGTTAGTTTCAACCCGATTATGTCAAAAGAAAGTTCAAGTTCTATGATTACTTTAGCAAATGATGAAACTATGGAAAGTATTAAATTATCAACACCTAGCCTGAATTTAACGGATTCTGTTAACCACATCGAACAAGAAGCATCTACGTGTAATCAATGGTATTGTAGAAATTTATTTTATTTTTTAAATTTCATGCTTTTATATTTCATGTTTATGTTAAATATTACATTTCATAATCTTTTAGTTTTATTATTATTGAATATTGATTTTTATAGTTATATACATCAAAGGTGAACGTTAATGTTGTCTCCCCTCATTCACATACATCATCCATTTTTATATCATTATACTAATTTCCGAACATTGCGTCGAATAATAGTAAAGATTTATTATACATACTTACATAGGGATTTCTATCTTTCGAACGTATAATTTCTCAGAACTAAGATTTTATATTTGGAGTCCGTTCACATCCCTTACATTATCCACCAAGTTTCATCTTGATTGGCTACTGTCGCTATTCGAAACAATATTCACAATTATTTCTGTAATATAAAAATACTTGTGGGGTTAATAAATCTGCAGATGAGTTTAAATGGGCAGATTAAATGCTTTTTTTACATAAGTAGATTTAACTGTGTTTTAGGTTTAAAAAATTCTAACAAAATTATAGTTCATAATTTTATAATTCCCGGGTGGGTGTAAGCTTCCTCGAACTTACAATTCAAAATATGATAAAAATAGAACTATTTCTATTTTATAAATAATCATGTATTGTTTAAGTACATGTTTAAGTTTTGATTATTATATGTGAAAAATACTGCACATAAGAAAAAGAAGACGGAATAGGTCTCACTACGTGTTGCGATCGTGATATTAATCGGCCCTTAGTTTTTCCTATCTCCAATGATAATCACAGAATGAAGAATCCAGCAATCAAACAAAACAGTCCAAAAGCGAAAATTCAGCCCATTATAAACGTATTGATGGCCAAAAACAAAAGAACTAAATATAGTAGTTTGTCAAACAATCAAACAAATTTGTTTTAAATGCAAAAATTATGCTGAAAACACTTAGTAAATATTTTACTTTGCCATTTTTACTTAACACCGAAGGAATCAGTAGAATTAGATTCAAGGTAGTTTCATATCATTATACTATTTTACGGTGCCATTCCATTGTACAAATATATATAAAAATAAATTCGGAGCAAAACATGTGTCACCTTCGCAATGTATAATACATTCAAAAATTATAAAACTTTCATCAAAAATGGGGTTTTCCCTTGGAAATACCTATATTAGAATAGTAAGCGTAGCTTGGAGGAGCCCCTCCTCGCCCCCCCCCCCCCGTGAAAACTTACGTGACAACTTGAAGCTCAAGAGTACCAGAGCTAAATTCTGAATTTACATAATAAATAACGAATAGGTGAATAATGATTTGATGATTACTGCAATAATACCTGTCTGCATTGTGCATGTGTATTGGGTTGGAACAAATGATCGTAATGTTTTTCAGTAGCATCATTCAGACATGTGAAAAGCCAACATTTGAAAATGAAACGTCAATATTTTAAAACAAGACATATTACATACGTATATACATATTCTGAAAGGTGACATTTTGACGCGTATTTCTCTGCAATTTGTGGGTTTATGAATTTTAAGTGCATTTACATTAAAAGTAAAGATGGGGAAAAATAAGGTGTATTTTTACTATTTAATATTCTTTTAATAAAGAAGGGAAACATCACTTTACAAACAACAAAAGAGATATATATGTGCTGTTAACAGAGCTGGTGCTGTGGGCGAGGATACCGTTTCGAAGTAGCTAGTTCGGTTATACTCATGTCCAGATCATTACTTACTAATTACATGAAATGAAATTGATCAGTTAAGCAAGTAGAATATGTAATTATCAGTAACAATCAGTAAACCACTTTTTTAAAAATTTTGTTTTTGTAAATCTAAAGATTTGTCGTGTAAATTAACGTAGAAAAATATTTTTGAACATATCGACAATGGTCCTTTTTCGTCGATTAAGACATTGTATGGCTTCGTTTATTAACGAAGTAACAATACTTTGTTATTGATATCGTAACACTGCAAGGAATAATCCAGCTGTTTATTATACATGCCATAAGATATAGTACATAATATTCACAGCATAATATCCACAGGATATAAATACCATTATTTAATTGCGTTCATAGGAATTGTATAAGTTTACATAGAAATTTGCGCTTTATTTGTAACATTTTGTTTTTTAATGAGAAATGTATTATTGCACAAATAGTCCTAGCTTTCTAGGTAAAGATGAGCGCAATATGCGACTATTTTACCAGACTATATCAGTTCGATATTTCACGTACAGCTTTTACCATGTATTTTTACACTTTTTTATTTGCTATATTTTACTATAATTGAATATTACGCCAGTTATGTTATTCAACTATATCATTTGTGTTCAACTTTTGATTGCAAAAAGTAATATTACTGCCGTTAATGTTAATTATATCATATTACTTTAGTTTAAATGATTTTAGAATTTCATACATTTATTTTCATAATAGGAAAACAAGGAGAAAAACAGAAGAATGTTCTAATGACGTTAATAATAGAATTGATAACATCACTTCTGGTATTTCAAAAATAGGAATTAATGGTAGTCTTCAGCAATCACCTACTAGATATACAACTAAGGAAGGAGAATGTTCCATACAATCGTGCTTAAATCAGTTTACAGCTTTAGAATTGATGAGTGGGAGCAATAAAGTTAGTTGTGAAGCTTGTACTGCCAGAGAAAGAAAGGTATAGTGTATGCAAGTTTAACAATGCAATTTAACAGTTATATTAATTAATAATAATTGAAATAATTCATAATAATTAATAATAACTAATAATAATTAATAATAATGTATATTTGATAGAAAAATTCCTCACTTGAAAATTGCAGTTTTTAATGCAATAGGATCTAAAATGAAATAAATTTTTCATAATGTTAGGTGAAACCGAATTGTAAGATGATCTGCACGCCAAGTACGAAACAATACCTGATCTCTCGAGTACCCGCTGTTCTAATCCTCCATTTAAAACGATTTCAAGCACAACGAGTCGATTTTCGAAAAGTAACAAGGCATGTTTCATTTCCAATATTACTTGATCTAGCACCTATCTGTAAAAATCATAAAAAAGCTAGAATTTATGCACTGTATGGTGTTGTTGAACATAGTGGAACTATTCACGGTGGACATTACGTGGCTTACGTAAAGGTAATTATTTAAATGTTAAGAATTTAATTATAAATTATTACAAATTTATTTAATGCACTGTTAAAATGATATAATGTTATAAATATTATATTATCAAATTATGATGTTAAATTATGTGTCAAGTATAAATATTGGGTCACCCCATAAGTAATGCCGTTGTAACGTGCGGTATTTGGTAGCGAGCATGTCATACAATTGAATGAGAAGCGCCTAAGCTTTATCTTTATTTTTAATGTGGATCCGACTTTTATTGGTGTAAAGAGGGGATAGTGTGGAAGAAAGAGAGAAATGTATTGAATTCGATGAATAATAATACGCTTTTATTTATGATACTAAAAGAAAGAAAGGAGAAATATAATAGTTGATACGACTCATTCTAGATGCTTGTTTGTTCTTCGTTACTGTGCTATATACTCACACTCGTTTGAGTGTTTCTCCTATCAATCTCGTAGTACCGCTGTCCCAGTCTACGTTTGTATATCAGAGTTCTACAAACGTTACAAGTTATGTTACAAAAGATTATGTCATTGTTTCAATGTGCCAACTAGATTTACGCTCAATCATTTGGGCAACGCTGCACATCTACCGGACAAAGCTCTACATTATCCCACAGATTTAAGCCTATTGCCTTTTTACGGATATCTGTGGTACATGTGCGAGACTTACTCAAAACGTGTACAAATCGGGGCAAGAGACTTGTGAATTTGCGGTATCGACTACTCGTCTCAAGTTCCACTTTTTAAAATTGGGGTTCCCTGTAACAACGTTGCAGCGCTCGTGGTCGCTGAGTCTGCACATTCTTGGACGGTGTGGCGCCCCGAGTATGGGACACTATATGCTCATTGCATCCCGTCTGTCCACTCGAAACACACGTGCAAGAATGCGCTTACTTCCATCTATAGGAGCCTCCGAAATCGTAAAGATGTGGCTGCAATTATTACCATTCCATATTAGGTCGGAGGGTGTCATCAAAATATATAGACGGGATGTAACACCATTTTTATGAGAGTTAAATTTAAAATAATGGATGTTGTTACTATCAAAGTTTTACAATATTTGAAAAGAATATTTAATAGATAAAGGTAAAGAATTATAAAAAATGCAAGAAAATCCATCATTAATTGATTGCCAACAGGTAATCTCTTATTTTTGTTTAGCATAAGGAAACCGACGACTGTATCATTACTTATGGGCTATCCTAATACATAATAAAATACTGTTCGTTCGAGTAAAAGTGGAGCTTTTAGAAATCGTTAGAACCAGAAAATGACACAGACGGACCTATAAGAGATTTTTAACTGACGACCGACTTAATACGAGACCTGTACAATTACAATCAACTAGATCAATGAGAGGTAACAGAAGAAAGCGTTTAGGATAAAATTTTATATGGAGGACTACAGAACAATGAGAGACAATGCACCGCTTCCTTTTTACTCGGCTATGTATCGTGAGACTTCACTTTTTCTCGTTTATCCTATATACATTATTTTTTGTTGTCCTCTCCTTATACAGTTCTTTTTTATTTAATATGATCTTTACACACATATTTGATTACTTGTAATTAATTACTGCATATTAAAAGGATGTATCTATTATTTGACATAAAAAGTTTTGCACATTAAGTATTAAAATATACAGCTTTCAAGAAATTATGAATGTTTTTCAGTCACGATTAGCACTAACATCAGATGATCCTCGATGGTCATTTTTGCCACCAAAAGATGTTAAAGATTTACAAGAAAGTTCATATTCTTCGAGTTCTGAGTCTGAAACTGAAGAAGCAGCTGCAGCTCCCTCATCGACAGTAAGACCGCCACCCGGTAAATGGTATCATGTTTCGGATTCCAGGTATGTAATTTTTTAATGTATGTATAATACGATATATCCTATGTAATTAAATGAAATAATGAAACCATAGTATGTGAAACGTTATAAAGATTATACTCGTACATATGACATATTATTAACAGTCTATTGAATATTTCTAATTGAATATTTATGTATTTTTTGGAAGTCGAGAAAATATACAGGACATGAATGATATACAAAATTACAGAATATTTTGTTGTGTGTGTTTAAAACCTAGATATGGAAAATAAAATAAAATCCACCAGATCGACGCAAAAAATTCAAATTATATCTTTTATTTTTAATTATATCTTTATTAAAATATTTACATATCGGCTTACAAAGATAAATCTTTCTCAGTTTCGATATAGGAGACATAGCTGGGGCAGATTCAGAATACTAAAATAAGAAAAAATGTTCATATTATATAAATATATGTATAAACATTTATGTCTGATATCATCTTGCTTTCGAGTAAAAGCTTGTTTTGTCTTGTAATGGTTGCTTGCCTACCTTCAGAATAATTGCTCAAAATGATCACAGTTTTAATAGAGGCTTGAATACGTTACATCGTAGACTGTCAAACTTTTTTGAACAGGCTACATGGATTTGTCTGCAACTTTAATCATCATATTGATGAAGAGTTTCAACATTGTTAACTAACGTTTCATGAACAACAGATTTTAAATGTCCCCATAACTAATAATCTAAAAATTAGTGTGCTCAATTTACTCCATCTATTTCTCACATACAACGGAATATCCCGTATGTAAATAAATCAAGTATAGTTATTGATGGATCAAACAAATCTTTACTTAGGTTCCATCTCTCCCATTGCGTTCATAAAAAATATGGATTTGCATAAATATCTGCATTCTAATCATTACCAACTACTAGGAACCACTTCATTTTGTCTAATAAGATTCTTCCTATCATCTGCCCTTTTAAAGCTTTGGCTTTAAATGTGTATAAAAATGGTCCAAATATGTGAGATTCCAGTTCGTGACCAAGTGTTTCAGTGTTCCTCTTTGTCCTTTGCACAGTCTGCAGATTTGTTCGTTCTTCATTTTTGCACCAGAATCTTGCTGTACTTTGTATATCTCTTTTTCTTTCTGTTAGTTATTTTGGCATTTGTCTTGTTCAGTTTCTCTGTATTCTGCATTGTATCTTAATTGTTGTTTCTGGTTGTACAGCTATTGCCTTTGTATTTCTATTTCCTTTGTCACTACTTCGCTCATAACATTCTTTCTAGCATCTCTTTTTTTTTTACTGCTCTTATTAATAGGCCATTTTTAAAGCAAAATTTTCTCCTTTTTTTCTGCTACTTCGTTATCGTACTATCTTCTCTCTTTTTATCTCTTGTAAATATTCCTTTAATATTTCATCATCTGACTCTTGCCTTATTTTTTCTTCAAGTGCTGTTGATTTTCTGCCTACTTTCACTATAATTTTGTTTCTGTATTTTCATCTTTTACAATATATCCCCAGATGTTTCAATTAAATCTTAATATGCCTTTTAAATATTTACCTTAAATACTTACCTTATCATCTCCAGCCTGTTTTATACTTCCCAGCCTCATATCTTTGCTCTATGCAGCATAATACTTTTAATTAACGAGTCAGATTAGTGGATTTTGTTTCAGAGTGTATTTTAGATATTTAAATTCTTTTATTGACTCCACTTTTCTCCTTCCCAACCCTTCACCTTCCCAAAATTATTTTTCTATTTTCCACTTTCCTTTCGCGTTTCTGAAAATCATTATTTTGGACTTTTCCATGTTTAGCACAAGGTTCTCCCTTCTCTAAAAGCTTCCTGGTTTTCTCATTTCCTCCATTTATTCTGATGTTTTTGCCTTTCTATTGTCAGTCCTCCACCCTGTCCCTTAGTCCCTAGTTTTCTTTATTTTTTATTATGCTCTGCTCTATAATAGGATCTTCCTTTCCTTTTTTCACTCTTTTAATGACCTTTTCTTTCATTTTCATCTGTTTTCTTTGAGTTGTCACTCCAATCTGTTCGTATCTGACCATGTATTACATCCTTCACACTGTAGTGTTACGAGAGAAATGTTATTATTAAAAGAAATGTTTCTTAAGAATTGTTTCTTTGTAGTTTCTTAAATTTTCTCAAATCAAATCAAATCAAATTAAATCAAATCAAATTAAGTCAAATTTGTAATTTCTATCAAAAAAAGAAAAAAATAGTATTATTAAAACCTGTTCACAGATCGCTTAATGCATACAGTTTTATATAACTTATAAAAGCTTACAAATAAGGTTTATGAAACATTTATTAAAAATTGATATGAAATCAAGTTTGAAAAATGTTTTTATGTGTTGTTTTGAACATGCTTGGTAGTAAAAGGAATATTAAGAAATTAAGTTCAGTTTTACTATCATAATTCTGCTACTAATTGTTATATATTTAAAAAAGCTGAACAAATTTAATTTTAGTTTGATATAAATAGAAGTAAATCTAGATTGTATTCATAATTTCATTTTATGTTTTAGAGTAACAGAAGTCGACGAAACAACTGTGTTACAAAGGCAAGCCTACCTCCTATTTTATGAAAGAATTCTTTGAGCATTTTGATAAGTCTCAACCTGAAATCAGCGAAATTTGGATTTTGCAACAGCGAAATGCAAGTCAAATGAAAAATAATAGAGCTAATCTTAAAATATTATAAACGACGACTATTTAGACTAATCAAGAACAATACTAAAATTTATTTCTGGAGATTTAGATTTTAATTTAAAATTGACTGATGTGTATGTCAGTTTGCTATCGATATCAAATGGGAATTTTTATTTAAAATAGTTTTTCATTCAAATCAATCACGTTGAGAATACATTATATAATATTTTTTTAAATTAATTCATGATTTTACTATGCTTACTAGAACATAATTATAAAATATTTATTTTATCAAATATTCAATATATTTATATGCACAACCATCAGCTATCAGATTGTGAGGAAGATTTCAGAAGGTCAACATTCTGATAAAGTATTAAAATACTGCGAGTAAAGATGAAATTTGTGTTTAGAATAAATACATAATTAGTAAATTGAATTGGGGATTAATATTTTAATCGTTAATTAAGTAAAATAATACATTGACTTTTTAACAAAATTGTTCTATGTACTGTTACTATTGATAAAATAAGTGTAAAGGTACACATTTCATGCTTACAAATTTGAAGTCTCATTTTTTAAATGTTCAGCTAATTGATACAGTTTTGTATTTTTAAAAATTTGTTTCTGGACCAGTCAAAGTAATACTTAAAAATATAATAAATTTTAAACACACAAGTTACGGAATAAAGAAGCTATTTGTCAAAGTAATACATATTTTGCAGATAAGGATAAAACTATAAATTACTACTTATTTTCTTTTACATGAATATAACTTAAATTTTGTACTGCTGGTATGGATATGATATTATCATGATTTACTTTAAATGTAGTCAAATCTAGATTGAACTTAATTATTCAAATACATGTATTTATGTGTTTCAATTGCATTTATAAGAATAAATTACTATTAAGTCCAATTATCATAAATTTCCTATTGATTTATTTCATTGATTCATTAACCACATTACATTAAAGATTACCGCATCATCGAGTGCATTCACGTGTATCATTGACGCATTTGTTTTTAATCTGCAAATAGTTATATATTAATCACTCTGCAGAAATGAATATTTGTATTAATAAATATTGTAGCACAACAACTTTCTGTAAATGATAAACATAGCGAAAATCGTAGACTGATGATAATAGTGTAAGCTACTGCCATGCGCGCGGATCATAGCGAAACAATTCCTTTGCGCTCGATCATACGTGTCGTTGATTGGCTCACATTAAAGAGTCGATATTCGTCCGAATACGCCGACTATAACGAATGACCAAGGTCATACAATTTTTGGCCTTGAACATATGCCTCGCTGATTGGTGCGGAGGTGTCTCGATGAATTAGTATAAATATCAAAAGACAGTCGAACTTGATGAATCTTCTCCTGCACAACTCCAAGTATACTCAAGTATATTCCGATAATCTCTGAGATTTATTATCTATTATTAATTGAATGATTTTCAGAATCTCTGAACGTATTTAATAATAGACATTACATTTCCATAACACATGTAATATACCTTAACAGCAGATATTAGTTAATGTTAAGGTTTTATCTCGTAATAGAGAGAGAGAGAGAGAGGAAATGCGTGGATGAATGTATAATAGAAATATATTTAAGTATAAGTACAATGTGTATCCTAGTCTAGATCCGCACGCTGACAGCGTTATTTTACGAAAAAGTTTCGAATCCGTGGGCCTATGGGTATTTATATAATTACGAAAAGCCGGCCTGTCTGTACCCCGCTGCATCATCTGTGCAAGGCATGTTCCCAGAAAAGGCTGTGAGGCTGAGAGGCCCTTCAAACTGATTTGGTGTTAAACAATACTCAATGGCTTCGAGGGCTAAAAAAACTAAACATTAGAGAAGATGTGAAGTTTTCCTTGAAGTGGGACCCACTTCAACAGTTAATAAATTTTAAACTTCGTACACTATGCAGAGAGGGGGCTGTTGGATTCCAAACGTGGCATTCAATACCAGTTGAATCATGTTAAAAACTGATCTCCCGGATTTATGATTTATGATGCGGCATTAAAGGATTTGATAACCATGAATGAAAATCCAAAAACTTTACCTGTACAGACTAATTACCGTTTACGATATGAAACCAACAAAGGAGGAATTGTATTTTTTCCAAAATCTCTTGCTTCAAACGTTTCTGCAAAACGCTCCAATTAAAACCCAGTAATATACAATGACTCGCATTAATATTCAGCACCATGGTGCGCGAAATGTTGTTATTGGATATATATATTTATTCATTCGTATCTGTTTCAAGAAGCAATGTTTAAACATTTGACACTTGCCCCGCGAACTTGATTCATTCTATTCCTATTCCGTGCTTCCTATTCCAGTGCACTTTTTTCCGTAAAAATCAGTAAATTTCCAAACTTTGTATCTTAAAAGCTAATTGAAATTGGTTGTATAGATGAAAAATTAATGAATTCGTTTTGAAAAGCCCTATGAAGCGGTCTGCAGAAGAGTATATAATAGTTACATCTAGAAAAACTAATTTGATATTTATATCTTGCAAAATAATTACGTAAAAACAATTTTCGTATATAACACTTTTTGTATCTGCAATACAAAGAGATATATATTATATATATGTTAAGCCGTGTCTAGAATTACCATGGACATCCTATATAAGTATGTGATAACTACTTATAATTATTCCGACTACTTCGGAATTTCCCAAAAAAGGCATAGGTGCTGTCCGAGCCATAAAAGGACGGTCACACAAAATCTCGAAAAAGCTGTTCAAAACATAACATTGGTTTTTTTTTTTATTTATTTGTTTTAAATTTTACAATTTGTCCAGTAGGACATTTGGTAAAATGTTATAGCTGCGAACATAACATTGGTGGCAGAGTACAGTTGGTTTATTCCTTATTCGCATGAGGGGCTGAATAGGCCACATAATTTTTTATTTATTAATAAAAATTAATAATTTTTGTAGCAATAATAATAATAATTGAAATAAATACATAGAAAGAAATTACCGTCTTCCTAATGATAACGAAAATCGTGTTAAGTTGGGCTGTAATATTGGTCGCTACATTAAAAAATGTAATATAATTAAAAAAATTCTTATTAAGGCAATCATATGGCTTTTTATTTTTAGTTCGTTAATATTTCGATAGTTCTTAGTCTCTATATTGTATCATATGTTTTTTTATATCTACGCATATTTTAATGAGATATTCTCTTCTCAAAATTGCTTTGCATATGAGTGATTCTTACCCACATACTTTTTTTGTGTATTGTGACAAAGGCGGCCAGATAAATAAATAACCGTATACGAATTTATCGGTATTATTTTAAAAACTATCTATCGGAGACTGAGAAGGTATCTAGGGAATTTCAGTAAAAGTCTTATGTAATAAACTGCATTTAAAACTGGTTACGTGAAAAAACAGATTTTTTTTACACTTTTTATCAGAGAGAATTAGTTAAAAGATAAATAGTTTTCTCAAGCAATATTTACAAAATTTGAACATCCAACATCATACATCAATAGTAATTTGTAATCACTTAGATTATTATGGTGTCAACAATATGGACACACAAAAAACAACTGCAATAGAAACCCGGCGTGTGTCAAATGTACAGAAAACCACCTAACAGCAAACTGTTCATATACAGGAAAGATAAACGAAGTAAAATGAAATAACTGTAATGGAAACCACCCAGCAAGCTATAAAGACTGCGTAGTTAGAAAACAACTACAACAAAAACTGTTTCCATCGCTTTGAAGTAGAACATACGGCAGCTATCCTTCACAACAAGAAATTGCAGAACCAGAGTCAACACCAAATGTACAAATCGTATCGAACACTAACCATAGAAACAACAACATCTTTGGCAGCCGAAGTTATGCACAAGTAATTAACCAACACCACCCATAAACAACCAAAACCAAAACAACAACAGTAACGACGCTAGAAAATCAAGGAACTGCACAAGCAATCCATCAAAAACACTGAAATGCTAACAAAAATGATAAGTGAGCAAAATGAAATACTCAGACAAAAAACACAACAAATTACAGTCACGCTGCAACTACTTACAAACATGTTAAGTAAAAAATGGAAATGGACACAGTGAAAATAGCAGCTTGGAGCTCGAATGGCCTACAACAACGGGCCCTCGAAACTAAAACAATTCTGTATAACAATAATATTGACATATTACTTGTTTCAGAAACACATTTCACACCAAAAAGTTACATGAAAATACCATATTACACCATTTATGATACCAAACACCTCTCAGGAAAAGCACGCGGAGGGACTTCAGTGATAATAAGAAACGATATCAAACACCACTTACATAGTGAAATTAGTCAGGGACGCGTTCGAACAACTACCGTTAAAATACAAACTAACAGCAATTACTTCCAGATGTCAGCAGTATATACACCACCGCGACATAAAATGGCATTTCAAAAATGAGAACAGTATTTTCAATACTTAGGTGACAAATACAACGCAGTGGGAGACTTCAATGCAAAACACACGCTATGAGGCTTAAGAATTAACACACCCTGAGGTAGAACACTAGAAAAATGTATTAGAACTAGTAATCTCAACATATTATCCACAGGAAGGCCTTTCTTGCTTGATTTTGTAGTTATAAAAGCACTATACGCAAATAAATTAAAAATAACACCCAGTCCTGAGCTTAGCTCCGATCATACATCGATAATAATAGAATACACAAGCAGACCAATACTTTGCAATTCAGAGTCGCTTTGCAATATAACCACCAAATGGCAAACGTTTAAAGAACTAATTGAGAGCAAAATCAACTGCAATGTTCCACTAAAAACACCCGACAGCATCGAACAGGCAGTAGCAACATTGACAGAAATTATATAAGAAGCAGCATGGGCAACTAATATTTATGAACCAAACAACAGGCAAACAAAAATAATTCCAACAGACATCTTTGACAAAACCAGAGAAAAAAGAAAAGCGAAAGCAAAATGCCAAAAGCATAAAGCAGATGAAAATAAGAAATACCTAAACAAACTCGCAAAGGAAATAAAAAGTAAAATAAAAGATCATAATAATAACGAATTCTCAAAACTCATGGAGACATTCTCTGCACACGAGAATGCCAATTACTCTCTATGGAAAGCCACGAACAAAATAAAGAAGCCAATAAAACTAATCCCAGCAATCAGAAAAGCAGACAACACATGGGCAAGAAGCAACGAGAGCATGCTGCAGAATTCTCCAACCATCTTTGTAACACATCTACTCCATTTAATATTAACAACAGTAAAACCAAACGTAATTCAGTCTAAGATTCGCAAAATACTAGTACCCCAACTAGCAAGCACTACACCATACCTAATACAACAGCACAAGAAATTAGAATCATAACCGAGAAAACAAAAAACAATAAAGCACAAGGAATCAACCTAATCAATGGTAAAATCTTGAAAAACCTTCCCCCCAAAAGTAATACGTTTAATCACAATAATATTCAATGCAATTTTAAGAATCCAATACTTTCCTAATCTATGGAAGTTACTAGCACAGATCACAATGTTACCTAAGCCAGGCAAAGGCCCACACCAAACTGCATCTTACAGACAAATATCACTACTTCCTGTGTTTTCCAATATATTAGAGAAAATAATATACGACCGCCTAAAACCAACAGTAGAGAAAGAAAAATTAATACCAGATCACCAATTTGGATTCAGAAACAAACACTCCACGATAGAACAAATGCGCAGGCTCGTCAACGAAATTTTACGAACAAAAGAAAAGGAACAATACTGTACAGCCCTCTTCATGGACATTGAGGAAGCATTTGACAAAGTGAACCATGAAAACCTCTTACAAACGACCAAAAGCATTTCCCGGAACAAATCCATCACTTACTCAATCATACCTAAGCAACAGAACCTTTGTAATAAAAATAAAAGATGTATATTCTGAAGTAAAAGACATCAAGGCAGGGGTGCCGCAAGGAAGCGTCTTAGGACCAATACTATACACAATATACGCGGCCAACATACCAACAACTACCAATAGCAAAATGCTGACATTCGCGGACGACACAGCCGTACTAGTCAGGCACACTCACCTAGAAACAGCAGCCAAATCACTACAAGAACATATCACAAAAATAGAAAAGTGGCTGCAAGATAAACAAATAAAAGCAAACCCCGATAAATGCAACCATATTACATTCACACTGTGAAAACAGACACCACCAAACATCCTACTGAACGGTGCGCACATACCGCAAACAAGGCAAGTCAAATACCTAGGGCTCCACCTAGAAATACAACTCACATGGAAACAGCATACTAAATCAATAATAGACAAAGTACAGACAACAAGGAGATAAATGCATTGGCTAACAAGTCGAAAATCCAAATTAAGCATATAAAATAAATTAAAAATACACAAAACGATCATAAAACCAATCTGGACGTACGGAATACTTCTATGGGAAACAGCAGCAATGAGCCATATAAACAAAATAGAGACAGTACAAGCTAAAATTCTTAGAACAATAGTGAACGCCCCATGGTACGTCAGAAACGAGGATATACGGAAGGACTTGGGAATACCAACGGTCAAAGAGGAAATTAGGAGACATGCAGGAAAATATAAAGAAAGAATAGGAACACACCCAAACCGGCTAGCTGTGGAAACGATCAACACCTCAAACATGGATAGAAGACTGAAAAGGAAACACCCAGCAGACCTCACAAAGGATACAACCTTACAAACACGAAGATGGTATCTCGCTGGGGGTAGCCACCCACATGATAATCTAACAGTTAACAAATTCTACCAAATGTCCAAATTGGACAAATTGTGAATGAAAAGAATTAATTGAAAAAGAAAAAAAAAGCTTTATTATTATATATCACGTGGATGCGTACCCCCAGCGGGATACCATCTTAAAGTTTGTCTATTATATTTCTTTAACGAGATCGGTGGAATGCTTCCTTTTCAGCCCTTTTTCAATATAGGTTTTGCACGTTTCAGCGCCCAGCTGGTTTGGATGTGTTGCCGTTCTTTCCTTATATTTTTCTGCGTACCTGCCGATTTCTTCTTTGACCGTTGGTATTTTTAAATCTGCGTATATCCTTGTTTCTGACATAACATGGGGCGTTTGTAACTATTGTTAACTATTGTTCTCAGTATCTTCGATTGTAGCGACTCTAATTTATTTATTGCTGCTGTCGCCCATAGCGGTATTCCGTACGTTTAAATTGGTTTTATTATCGTTTTGTAGATTTTTAGTTTATTTTCTATGCTGAGTTTAGAGTTTCGACTAGTTAGCCAGTACATCTGTCTTCTTTTTATCCGTATGTTGTCTATAATTGATTTAGTATGTTGTTTCCATGTAAGTTGTGTGTCTAAGTGGAGATAGGTGTAAACTCTCTAAGAGTTCAAATGCGGATAAACAAGAGGACTTTCTCTGTTTTACGGACAGCACGACTTCTTTTGTTTCACGGACAGCACGACTTCTTTTGTTTCACGGACAGAGCGGCTTTTTTTGTTTTACGGAGAGCCATTTTGAGAGACACGCATTTCCCAAACGGACGGACAGAGATCAACATCGGAGATAGACAAGATCACAGAACAAAGAGTAATTATTTAAAACATTGAAGATTGATGGAGAAAGATCGGTAGCTCAGGACGTTGAAAATCGATTCTCGATTTTCAGGTAGACATTGCACAGAACTTGCTATTTATTGTTTACTGTTATTAATTGGTTGTTGTTTATTTAATTATTACTGTTATTAATTGTTGTTTACTCCTGTATTTCATTTAAGTATTTTCACAATAAACTCGATTTTCAGAATCGATCCCTGAATTATCCTAGAATTGGATAGAATTATATAGGTATTTAACTTGCCTTCTTTGTGTTATGTGCATGCCATTCAATTGGATATTTGGTGGTTTCCGTTTTCTTAGTGTAAATGTAATATGGTTGCATTTACTGGGATTCGGTTTTATTTATTTATCTTGTAGCCATTTTTCTATTTTTGTGATGTGCTCTTGTAGTAATGTGACTACTATTTCTGGATTAATGTGCTTGACTAGTACAGCCGTGTCGTCCGCGAATGTCAGTATTTTGCTGTTGACAGTTGTTGGTATGCCGACCGTGTAGTGTGTGTATAACATTGGTCATAAGACACTTCCTTGCGGTACCCGTGCCTTGATGTCTTTTATTTCAGAATGTACATCCATTATTTTTACTATAAAGGTTCTTTTATTTAAGTGTGATTTTAGTAAGTGATGAATTTGTTCCAGGAAATATTTTTTGATTGTTTGTAAGAGGCTTTCATGGTTCACTTTGTCAAAACCTTCAAGTGTTGACGTTTTCTCTTTCCACAGTGGAGGATGACGAAAGTCAGGCGGTTATCCCAGGCATTCGAAATTCATATTTTCATACATCTGACAAGAACTACATTTTCATTAAGTTTCAACTTCGCATTCTCAATTTGAATAGTTGATAATTGAAAATAGTGCGATTTTGGACAGTTTTTATTATTTATGAGTCGACGAATTTGCCAATCTTAACATGTGACATATTATTTGATAGATATTTTTAACATCTACAATTTTTATTCGTCTAAAGTATGTCAACTAAAGTCAGTTTTCATGATTCAGTAATATTTGGTAATTTGAGAAGTTTGGGGATAGGTTTCGATATTTGTTTACAGCGTTTACTGCAATCTAATAGCCAGTAGCTAGTGAGTCTGGCTCACTTGATTCCTTATGAACTGATTAATTTATAACATTTTACAACAATAAATACAACAATAAATGACAATGAAAAAATATTCATGCCAGTACAGTTGACATGCCAAGTGCTGAGGATTAATGTTAAATTTAAGTGGTGTTCGGAAAAATATAAAAATTATTGTATCACTCCACTGATCGTTTGAAAAAGAATTTTCTCTTTTCTCCTCTACAAAAATATAGTAAACAATTAATTTCTCCTTCTTAGGCAACTTACAATTCGTTTCACTATTTCGCAATTTTGTAATTAGGATATACGTAAAGACTTAAAAATACCAACGGTCAAAGAAGAAATTGGCAGGTACTCAGAAAAATACAAGGAAAGAACGGCAGCACATCCAAACTAGTTGGCTGCTGAAGCGAGCAGAACTCTCACGAAAAGAGGACTAAAGAGAAAACACCCCTCTGACCTCACTAAAGAAATAAAATAGACAAACTCGAAGATGGTATCCTGCTGGGGGTAGCCATCCACATGTTATTTAGCAATTAAGCTAGAAAAATTTACCGAATGTTCAGCTGGACAAATTGTAAAATACAAATTAAATAATAATAATAAAAAAAATTTTGTCATTTTCCTATTTGTTTATCTCGGATAGAAAAGTAGGTATGAATTTTTCCGTAGAACCGTGCAATTGTTCATCCTGTGAGAGACGTGGTTCGTCGACGTTATTGATTTACTATTTACTTCAAGATAATAAATTTTTCTTATTCAATGCCCATTGGTAGTAATTATTTATTAAACATTTTGCAAAATAAAATTAGCTGTATCTTACACATGCATTTACATATCAAAAGACATGTGCGATTTGCATAACTCCAAACGCTCAGCCAAACCGTGAAATGGCTTGATGTGTGACCGATTTTGTTGCTGTTTATAGTTAGCGCTATTGGAACTTAAATTGCAAGGCAAGGTTAAACAGTTTCTTGTAGCGTGGAACTCAGTAGGTTCTTGTCTATGGTAGTGTATGCTTGGTAATAGTGCTTAGTTAAGCAGGGAAGATCCCTGACTTTAAGTTTAAATACATAGGTTTTTGTATATGCTAAATCATAACCAAACAGGGCATATCCCTAATTTTATAGGTTCTTGTATACGCTAATTTTAGCTGAATTAAGCATTTGGCCGCTTGGTGCAGCACCTGTACTCTGAAACAACCAGAACTACGAGCGTGAGCACTCTCATTTCCTCTCTGATAGAACTTACTTATCACAGCTCCTCGATACTGGTTTTAATTGAAGTTATAAACGATTTAAGGAAAAAGGATTTCTTGGCACTTTTTACTAATTTGTAACTTACAAATTGGACTTATCGTAGTGTAATAGGTTTCATTTTACGGATAATTCTATGATCTACACAACTTTCCATTTAAACCCTTTTGTTGGATGACAAATGCTTTTTAACATATAAAGCGAAATATAAGAAAAGTCATATATTTTTCGTTTAATCAATATTTTATTTATGAAGTACCGGAGGACAATTGTTTCAAAGGAGTAATTGTTTCAAAATTTTGTTTTAAATATCGTTCCGAATCATATCATCCAAAAATATTTCTATTGTCAATTTGTTTATGGATTCACTTTTGTTAGGTTTAATTTGACTGGATTATTTTCGTGACGAGCGACTTCAGTTGCCTGTGGTATCTAAACAAAGGTATCGTGGCGAGCGACTTTAGTCGTCCGTGGTAGCGAGAGTGTTTTAAGCAGTTCCATTTTCATTATCTTAACGAAATTTTCGTAATTTTCCCAATTATCACGTGCTTTTAATGTTTATTCAAATGCAATATAGTAGCACTTACAAAACTAAGATTATCAGAAGTTAACATATAATCGGAGTTAAAGATATTAATCAATTTTAATACGTTTCATAGATATTATTATACGTTAATAAATATATAAACATAAAGGAAAATTACATAAGCCGTTGCAAGCTAGTATGTGTAACGTTCGAGTATTAATGAGATTCATTAAGAAATGGTGTAGTTTCACTATACACAAAGTGTAAAGAAATACTCGATGTTATCTAATTGCATTTCGCTTAACTGGTTAACATTCATGATGAATACATATGTGTTATCTTGAATACACACAAGCGATATTTTATCGCGCGATCCCGCTGCGATCATATGTTTTTCTTTGTTTTCCTGTTAAATATGGCAAAGTCAGATATACTATCGCAGTGGAATCGCACGGTAAAGTGTAGCTCGTGTATATTCAGGGTTATTGGTGTTTTTATTACGATTTCAACTCTTGACCTCTGAGTGAAGATTAATCTTGAATGTTCTTCGTTCACAGTACGCAGAAGAACGATTTCGTGAACAGCTACGTTTACTTCAGTGTGTATCCTACGAAAATTTTATTCAGAACTATGAAGAGTTTAGTTAACGAAGTTAATAATGCCGTCACGGAATCTCTTTTTGGATTATCGTTTGCATTTCCGCAATTGGAGTATCAAGAATCTCATAAAGTCGTTTTGATGCCAAACGTACGTACATAACCTTGCATATTCTGTATGAAACAAATTAATACGAATAACACCTAATGTTGTCATGATTTTACTTTACATGTTGGCGTTTCCATGAACAATTTTACTAATAATTTGCTGTATTTTAGCTTCAAGAACGGAAACATAAGGTATCCCTGATATGTGGCGGTGGAAGTGGACACGAACCTTTCGCGGCTGGTATGCGCTTATTTTATTTTTTAAAAAATCGGAACACCATATGCATGTTATTATGTATTATGAATGCAATTTTATTTTGAGTCATATCATACTTCTTAAATGCTAGCAAGTATAAAAATAAATATCCTACTTGGATTTATTAATTTCATTTAAATACATTAAACCAATAACTTAATGAATTTTATGTAAGATATAAATAAATAAAACTGTAATTCATTCAAGGGAAGAAACAGTAAACATAATTTATTTGCAGTTCGGTATAAAAGTATATGTGTATATAAATTTTCGAAGCGTTTAGGGACTATTAATTATGTAATATAAAAAACAAAATTTTTTAAGAATTTGGGAATTCCTTAATTTTCTAAGAAACTTTCCTACATTATGTAGTTACAAGACTAACGAAACTTAAATACTTAAAGATAATATTGGATACATATTCTTAATATATGGAACATGTTAATTGAATGTTATCTTAAATACAGGGTAGGACATATAAATCGGAAACAATTACAAACGCCTAAATATCTCCGTTATTAATGGTTATGTGAAAAAGCTTTACAGGATAAAGTTATACTATTTGGGGAGCACATGCAATGATAGATAATGTTTTCTTTGGAAGTCATTTTTTTATGAGATTTTAGGGTCATCACTATTTTATTTATAGAACCATACATTTTTTAATACATTGGTCAATCCATCTCTGTATAACCTATAAAAAGTATTAACATATTTATGTCGAGGATCTATTAGCTTAATAAATATTTTAACTTTAATTTGTCAAATTTAACATATAAGAAACAAAGAGACTCTTCTATATTAAATTTGATAAATTAGAGTTAAAATATTTGCTAAATTAATAGTTTGTTGACATACATATGTTAATGCTTTTTTATAGATAATGCCGAAGTGGATTTAATAATATATAAAGGATATGGTCCTGTCCAAAAAAATGGTGATGTCCTTTGAAATCTCATTAAAACAGTAACTTTCGGAAAAAAACATTATGTACCAATTGCATGTGCCTTTTAAAATAGTATAATTTAATTCTGTGAAGTTTTTTCATATGGCCATTAATAACAGAGATATTTTGGTGTTCCGATTTATGTGTCCTATCCTGTATATCTAATTTCAAATTTGGTGACACGATTTTTATATTCCTGTTTCATTTTTATTTCTGCTATAATTTTGTACTAAAATTAAAAAGCTTAACTGTTTGTTATACCAAATATATATAAAAGCATAGAATATCAATTATAAACTGTATATGCTAAAAAAACAACATATTTATATGTTTATAAATAGATAGTATTTACATAATAATTAAACAATGGAACCAATTCTGTTCTTAGATAGATTTCTTTTCACAGGATTGTTTCTTTTTATAACTTTAATGTGATGTTAAAAAGAATCAAAGTTTCTTTCCATATGATTTAATGTAATCTAGTACCATTAAAATGACGTCTGTTTAAACATTTTTATTTGAATTCAATCCTTTTCAGTTTATGCTTTCCTTGATATATCTTGATTAAATTTGTACCCTGATTGCTTTTTTCGGTATTTAATTAGCGATTGTCGGCTGTTCTTTAATGTTATTCTCTATTTTGTAGAAAAGTGACACCCAATCTATTCGAAATAAACTGGCATTAAATGTAATTATAAGTATAATTATTATTAAACTTCTTGTTGCTTACGGGCCTTTTGTTATGTAAAGTTAATTATTATTGATTATAGTATGTTGAGTTTTGAAACAGACGCTACAATTATCACTTCAATTTTTGCAATAAAAGGTTTAAATTATTTCCACTTTTTCAAATAGTTCATAATCAGTAATATCATTAAATTGTTTCCTTTTTGTTAAAAACTTCCTTAAAAAATTGCTGTAAATTATAATAAGGGTTTTTATTAATGTCTAAATGAAACATTAATGTAATTCAATGGCACTTTGTAACTACATAAACATAAATGGTAAACATACTTGGTATAGATTACATTTTTTGTTTGTGATATATAATTGTATTATACTCAAACAAATAGCATACCGATAATATCCACATATTAGGTCATCCCTAAGTTCGTGCCGTTTTTCGAGCGTTTATATATGTTAAGATTGTTTACATACCTTTCAGTTTCATGAAAAAATGTAATTCCCCTCTCGTTGTACAACTTCTTCCCATTTTTCTGGTAGGGCCATTATTCCGTCTCGATGAAAGTTCTCTTGTTTTTCTTTAAAATAATTTTCTAAGCTATTTTTGAGAATGTCAATATTTTCAAATTTTTTACCTACTAAAAAGTATTGTAATGCTCTAAACAGGTGGTAATCAGATGGGGCAATGTCTGGAGAATATGGGGGGATGTGGTAAAATTTCCCAATTAAATTCAGACAATTTTTTTATGTCGCTTTTCGCGACATGCGGTCTAGCGTTGTCGTGATGGAAGATAACGTTGTTCCTATTCACTAAACCTGGTCGTTTTTCAGCTAGTGCTTCCCTTAATTTTTCTAACTGAGTGCAATATTTGTCTGAATTAATGGTCAAACTTCGTGATTTTTCAACAAGATCCCGAATTTTATCTTCGTCTGTTTGAGGAGGACGCTCGGATCGTTCCTCGTCTTCTAAACAGAAATTCCCAGCTCTAAAACGTTGGAACCACTTGCTACAGGTGCGAGATGAAAGCGCACTTTCTTCGTAAACAGCACATATGTTTTTCGTGACAATTGTTAGAGAACTTCCTTTCCGAAATTCATATAACATGAGATGTCGAAAATGGATACGCATTTCACTCATGATTTTTTACTGTTAGAAGTCACTGTGTTCACTATATCATGATCTTATACCCACGAAAATCTGCTCTAGCCTGTTCTCGATCGGCTAAGCTCAAGTGCATTGGTCCCTTATCGCCGTATGTTTATAAATCGGCACATGAAATGCATACACAAAAGTCGGCACGAACTTATGGGATGACCTAATACTTTGAATATGTCCATAGTGTTCTAAATATGAATATGTTAAAAATTATTGTATGAACGAAACAAGAGTATTGACATTAACAAGTAAACATAGAAAAAGAAAACAATTCTTCGTGCTTCGTAACATAATATTATTATCTATAATATGTATACTAGAAACAACACTAGTATGAAAAATAAAGTCAAATGTGTGAACACCTCATACGGAACAAAACTCGAAGAAAATCTGCACAGAGTTATCGATGATGGCGAAATTTAACATTTTCTAACAAATAAAATTGAATTGTACAATTTAGATGACCCAGGTGGCTTTGGTTATCATTTTTATGGCATTAGAACAGTTAGGATGGGTCAAAATTGTTTATAAAGTACGAGGATATACACAATTTAGTTGTTGCAAATTTCCTTATATATAGGGTGGTTGGTAACTGGTGGTACAAGCGGAAAGGGGGTGATTCTACGCGAAGAAAGAAGTCGAAAATATAGAATAAAAATTTTTCGTTTGAGGCTTTGTTTTCAAGAAAATCGACTTTGAATTTTCGCTCGGTACGCGTGCGATACGTTATAACGGATCTCACTGTAGATCGTTGTCTCGATGCAAAAATTAAAAAAAAAAAAATTAAAATTATTATTCATCCCCTTTCCGCTTGTACCACCAGTTACCAACCACCCGGTATATAAATGAATGCAGTAAAATGCTTATAATTTTTATTTAATGTTAATAGTTTGTAATGTTAATAGGATTTTAATGAGTTGATTAAATTCTATGTTTCGAACAGAAACGAAAATATTATGCTTGTTGTCTGTATTTTGTCTATTATTGATTTAGTATGCTGTTTCCATGTGAGTTGTGTTTCTAGGTGGAGTCCTAGATATTTGACTTGCCTTGTTTGCGGTATGTGCGTGCCGTTCAGTAGGATGTTTGGTGTGATTCGCAGTGTGAATGTAATATGGTTGCATTTATCGGGGTTTGCTTTTATTTGTTTATCTTGAAGCCACTTTTCTATTTTTGTGATATGTTCTTGTAGTAATGTGACTACTGTTGCAGGGTTAGCGTGCCTGACTAATACAGCTGTGTCATCCGCGAATGTCAGTATTTTGCTATTGGTAGTTGTTGGTATGTTGGCCGTGTAAAATGTGTATAGAATTGGTCCTAAGACGCTTCCTTGCTGAACCCCTGCCTTGATGTCTTTAACTTCAGAGTATGTGTCTTTAATTTTTACTACGAAGGTTCTGCTGCTTAAGTAAGATTTAATTAAATAGTATATCTGCTTCGGGAATTGTTTTCTGATTGATTGAAGTAGGCTATTGTGGTTTATCTTGTCGTATGCTACAGGAAGTAGTGATATTGGTCTGTAAGATGCTGTTTGGTGTGGGTCTTTGCCTGGTTTAGGTAACATTATGATCTGTGCTAGTTTCCATAGTTTAGGATAGTATTGGATTTTTAATATTGCATTGTAAATTATTGTGATTAGTCGTATCGCTTTTGGAGGAAGGTTTTTCAAGATTTTACCACTGATTAGGACGAATCCTGGTGCTTTACTATTTTTTGTTTTCTCGATTATGTTGCTAATTTCTTGTGCTGTTGTTTTAGGTATGGTGTAGTGTTTGTCAGTTGAAGTACTAGTGGTTTGCGCATCCTCGTCCGTATGGCATTTGGGGTTGATGTTGTTGATATTATGTGGTGTAAATGTGCTGAAAATTCTTCAGCTTGCTCTTCGTTGCTTCTTGCCCATGTGTTGTCTGCTTTTCTAATTGCTGGGACCATTTTTATTGTCTTCCTTATTTTTTTGTGGCTTTCCATAGGGAGTAGTTGTAGTTCTCGTGCGCAGATAGTGACTCGATGAACTTTGTAACTCGTTGTTGTTGTGCTCTTTTATTTTATTTTTTATTTCCTTTGCGAGTTTGTTTAGGTGTTTTTTGTTTTCCTTTGTTCTATGTTTTTGCCATTTTGCTTTCGCTTTTCTTTTTTCCCTAATTTTTTGAAGTATGTCTGGTGGAATTATTTTTGTTTGTCTGTTGGTTGGTTCAGGTATAGTGGTTGTCCATGCTGCTTCTTGGATAGTTTCTGTCAATGCCGTTACTGCCTGTTCGATGTGTTCGGGTGTTTTCAATGGGATGTTGCAGTTTGTTTTGCTCTCGATTATTTCTTTAAAACTTTGCCATTTGGTGGTTTTGTTGCATAGTGTCTCTGGATTGCTATAAAGTATTGGTTTGTTTCTGTATGTAATTATTATGGGTGTATGATCGGAGCTAAGCTCGAGGCTGGGTGTTATTTTTAGTTTATTTGCGTTTAGTTCCTTTGTAACTGCAAAGTCGAGTAGTTCAGGAATTTTGCTCAGGTCTGTCGGCTAGTATGTCGGTCTTCCTGTGGATAATATATTGAGGTTGTTGTTTCTAATGTATTTGTCCAGGGTTCTACCTCAAGGTAGATCCCCATAGCGTGTGCTTTGAGTTGTAGTCTCCAGCTGCGATATACTTGTCACCTAAGTGTTAAAAGTACTCTTCCCACATTTGTGATGTAATTTTGTGTCGCGGCGGTAAATATACTGCTGACAACTGTAAATGGTTGCTGCTAGTTTGTACAGTAACGGTGGTTGCTTGTATATGTTCCTTACTAACTTGGCTGTGTAAGTGATGTTTAATGTCGTTTTTTATTACTACCGCGGTTCCTCCGTGTGCTTTTCCTGAGGGGTGTTTGGTATCATATATGGTGTAAGTGATGTTTAATGTCGTTTTTTATTACTACCGCGGTTCCTCCGTGTGCTTTTCCTGAGGGGTGTTTGGTATCATATATGGTGTAGTATGGTATTTTCATGTAGCTTTTTGGAGTGAAGTGTGTTTCTGAAACAAGTAATATGTCTATATTGTTGTTATACAGGAATGTTTTAGTTTCTAGGGCCCGTTGTTGTAGGCCGTTTGAGTTCCAGGCTGCTATTTTCAGCGTGTCCGTTTTTATCTTTTGCTTAGCATGTTTGTAAAAAGTTGTAACATGACTGTGATTTGTTGCGTTTGCTGTCTGAGGACTGCGTTTTGTTCGCTTATCATTTTTGTTAGCATTTCGGTGTTTTTAATGGATTGTTTGAGCAGTTCCTTGATTTCTGTAGTGTCGTTGCCGTTATTGTTCTGGCTTTGGTTGTCTAAGGGTATTGATTGTTTGGTTATTTGCGCGTAGCTTAGGCTACCGATGGTGTTGGTATTATTGTGGTTGATATTCATTACGTGCTGTACATTTGTTGATGTCTCAATTTCTGCGCTGTCTTGTAGTTTGTGATAGTTATTGTATGTCCTGTTTCTAAGCGGCGGAGACAGTTTACGCTGAAGTTGTTTTGTGACTATATAGCCTTTGTAGCTAGCTGGGTGGTTTCCACCGCAATTGTAGCATTTTACATCGTTTGTTTTCCCCGCGTATGGGCAGTTTGTTGTTAGATGCATTTCTGCGCATTTGACATACGCCGGGTTTCTCTTGCAGTAATTCTTTGTATGTCTATATTGTTGACACCGCATACATTGCGGTATGTCTTTTTTGTGTCTGGGTAGCTCGACTGTAATTATTGTGTTTAGTACTTTCTTAACATCGAAAATTTCCTTGTTGTTGTTTTTGGGTTCGAGTTCTATTAAAAATAGCGGTAATGGTTGTTTGGTATCATACCTGGTTATGTTGTTTATTGCTTTTACTTGATGCCCGATTTTAGCTAATTCCTCGCATATGTTATTTGTGTTTGTTTTTGGGTGTAACCCTCTGATTACTGCTTTATAACTTTTATCAGTTTTGAGCTGGTAAGTGTGATACCTAGCGTTTTTTTCTTTTAGTGCTTTTGTCACTTTTCTGAAAATTTCGGAGTTGTTCGTTTGTACCTTTACCTGGTCTAGTTTTAATTGTTTTATGCTGTAGTTTTCTTTTCCCGCCTTATTGTTAAGTAGTTCAATGAGGGGGTCTATTATTTGGGCTTCTATGTAAATTGGCGGTGGTTTGGCGATGTGAATTATTGGTTTTTCCGCTGGGTCTATTTCCATTTCTTGTGGCAGTGCGCTGAATGAGTTTTGGAGAGGAATTTCCTGTAGCCATTGTTGCCTTCCCGTTTCTCCAGCTCTCCTAGCATTTGCATTTGTTGTTATTTTTCGTTTTTTGCTGCGAGTTACAACCTTTCAGCTTTCATTCTTGTGTGGTAGATCGTTGTTGCCGTTGTTGGCCTCGTAATTCTTTTGTGTAGTTCCCGTTTCTGCTTCCTTTATAACTGAGCAGTCGTGGTCTTCGTTTGTTGATTTTTTTGGGTTTGTTGTATCTACAGCTCTGTATATAAAATAAGTTTCGCCTTTATTAAGTATTTTTATTGGTGCTTATTTCATTATTATGATAGTATAAGTAAAGATCGTTTTAATGAAATCCCGGTTATATAAATTTGTATAAAAATGATCCCGGGAATTAAAATATTTTCATTATTCCGTAGCAGAAAATATAAGTTGGTTAAGTTCTTAGCTACTGCAAAATAAAATTTGTCTTGTGCGAAAATCTATTTGGTGTCGTCGGGTCGTTAAATATTCTAAAATATAATGTTATATATATGTTTACATACAAGGTGAGTTACCCAAAATGAAAGCTAAAATATTTTCAATACTGTCAATTATATCAAAATATGTTTCAAATAAAAGTTGAATGATTCCCAGGAGGACAATAATCGACGTAATTAGTACTTTTGTAGGTGAATGCGTAGAGAACATGGTCAAAGCTGTTTTTTTATAAATGGAATCCTATATTCCTTTATACATTAAACAACGCCAAGTCCAACATTCTCTATAAAAAAACTATCAATTTACATCGAAGTTTATTAGATGTTCTAATTTTTATTTTGCAAAATATAAGTTACAGTATCTCCAAAACAACTTTGCAACATACGTGGCTGAACATCTTTTTATAGAGAATATTGAAATGCGTAATTCCATTTAAGAAAACAAATTTGAGTTTCAAAGATCCTCTACGCGCCCACCTATGAAAATGCTAATTACATCGATTAATGTCTATCTAATAGAAGCTATTCAACTTTTGATTGAAACATTTCTCGGCATAATTAACAGTATTTTTTTGCATTTTTTTGTATACATTGGTTAACGCAACTCTTTATTCCACACAAGAAACTATTAAAGTTGGTTATGTTAAAAAAGTAATTGGTTCAGGAAATATTTTAATAAATTGTGCTTTTGAAACAAGGTAATAAAGATAATGAATACCTTCTGAGCTGGCTTTTTGCCATAATTACCAATTTGATAGTTTCCTATGTGGAATAACGAGTTGTACCGATCAGCGCATAAAGAAATGTGATTCTATTTACAAGAAACATAGTGGATCTTCATATCTTCTTCAAGTATCTAGTCCCGATGCAGACAAGCGACTTTTATCCGCGCGATATTACTGTCATCATATATTTATCTTCATTGTTCTTAACTGACAAAATGAAGAGAGACATATATGATTGCAGCGATATCGCACGGACAAAAATCACTCATCTGGATCGGACCTAATAACACCGAATCGTGGTTATCTAACTTTTGCTAGGATGGTTATTTTCATACAAAACGTAATCTTGCAATATTTAGAAATCGTGAAGGTAGGTGCTTCGTTCTATTTAAAAACAGAAAATAATTTTCTATTCCTGCATTAATATCCCGTTATTTACTTCTTATTTGATTGTTAAATATGAACATATTACAAATTATGTGAGTGCAATAGACAATAGAACTTTAACATCAGTTACGTTGCGACTTAACAAAGTTGCAAAGTCGATTCTCGCGATAAGTAAGATACGATGCAAAAAAATTTGTTCCTTCGATTTTGATTTTCAAGCTTAAAAACAATTCCGCATAGACTCTTTTAGTTAAATTTTCATCGAATCAGATATGTAAAATTACGCTGTGATAATTTTTATCAACAATATCTTTAAATTCTGTACAATGTACATGTGTAGATATAGTATAATATATCCGGTATAAATGCTACGCACTACTATTTTTCTAACTATTAAAAATACGAAGGCATTTTTCATTATATATATGTAGATGCAATTATATAATATGTATATGCAGATACATATGTACATATAATATAATTTTAAATGAATATATAACAATATAAGCAAAATTAAACAATATAAAATTAGTTTCAAATATTCTTTTAGGTTATGTTGGAAATGGTATGTTAGCTGCGGCTGTAGCAGGCTCAATATACGCAGCACCACCGTCAAAACATATCTCTTATGCCATCGACCGTGTTTCTCAATATAATAATAGTAAGTTGTAAGATTTATAATTTCGTTGGATTTAGACAGAACAAGATGGAATAAATCCAAAATTGAGCATTTCGTGTTATTTACGTCAAATAAGTTACTTTTGTACTGAATATCTGATATTTGTTTCAAGTTGGAATATGTTATAACTAATACGAAAAAAATTGTTAAGTCATCATTTTCCTCTTATCTAAAATATTTGAAAAATACAGATCTTCACAATATAGTATTAGATATAATAGACTATTTTGACTTGATTTCTGGTATGATTGGTGGAAATGATACAATGAGATCGTAAAATAAAAAATGGTGCCAATTTGGTCTGTATTTACAGTCGTATGCGTTCCATACGCACGTAGTCACTCATATCAAATTTTAAAAATCAATTTGTATAATGATTGGTAGTGTAACTATGTATCATAGATCCGGAACACCCAGGATACAAGTAAAGAATGAATTAATATAACTCTTTTACTTCCCAGAAAAATTCTTTTAGATATATTGTAGAGGAACAGCTGGTTCTGAAATCATATCGTTCTCTTCTGATGTGACTCTTAAATTACGTGTACGATTTTTGAAACATGTGAACTTCTACTCATTGGAGTTTGGTGGATTTTACTATTTCACTATGTCACCTTTGTTCCTCTTACAATTTTTCTTTTTCTTTATTTCATATATAATTACTCGAGAGGGGGCATTGGAAATTTCGAAACACCTCGTATTGTGACGATACATATAAATTTATTTTTACTTAACTGATAATAATTCAATTGTATCTCTGCTTAGATTTTAATTGGTACCATTTCACCATTAAATACTTTGATTATCTCAAAAAAATTTGTCAAAATTTTAGTTCTTGATGAATTAGATACCTCTAGAAAAAAAAGGAAAGGAAATAATAATTTCTGGTTTTATTTAGAAAATTTTTATCCCAATTTCGGAAATTTCGAGACTTCACAAAATGTCCGATTTAGTTCCGCAAAGTTAAATAGATTTTGTACTATCTTTATTATCTATACAGAGTGTCCAGTAACAGATGATAAAAAATTTCATGCTGCTTCCGTAAGCTTTGAAATATAAAAAAATATTAGAAAATTTAACTAAAAGTTTAGGCGTTAGGTCATTTCCTTGATTTCAATTCAAACAATTTAGCATACATGATCAGAAGTGTATTATTAATATTATTATCATAAATATTAAATGGAGTTATATAATGTAACGCATTAAATTATAAAATGCTTTATGTGTATATGTTTCTAGCTGGTATTTTGATGGTCGTTCCCAATTATACTGGAGATTGCCTTAATTTTGGAATAGCAATTGAAAAAGCGAGACAAAAGGGTCTGAAGGTAAGAAAAAGGAAAACGAATTTATAAACTGAATTTTTTGATTAATTTTAGCTTCTATATTTTATATGGATAGGATTAATACATCAACGTTTATGTACGTATGTAACACATCGTCGGATTTTATGGTTCATTTAAGGCGAGGTTTCTTATGTGCATCTAACGCGCGCGTTAGGTCAGAAACAGTTTAAAACCCGAATCACGTAAGTGACACTGTCTCGTTGCGAGATCACTGATTTTTACCGTTACAATAGAGAAGCATTCTCTCGTTTTTTCTAGGATATTGTGTGGGGTCGAGCTTATCCAGGGTTTTCAGGCGATATCCTTAATTTGGCGATAATATAACGTCACATTACCCTTACTCTACAGCTATGTCACATGTGTTATATAACATGAATTTCGTCTTACGTCTCCACGCGTTGTGTCTACAATACTGTTCCTGCATCTCCATTTGTTTGTAGTATAAGTCACGACGTCACTAGTTCAGCAACTATACTATATCCCTTACTATCAAAGGATTTTTATTCTCTCAATCTAGTAATGCTGGGTTTTTGACCGTTCTTATTGCAGTGTGTGCGTTGGACGCATCTAGAAAATCCGACCTTTAGATTTGCTTTAGACGAACAGAGCGACCAATCGATCTCCCCCATTTTAGTAAAATAAAAAATAAGATTGTAACCGAACATTCATTTGCTGTTCGGTGAAACATTCAAATATCTGAATGCTCTAACAAAGGAATTTTCATACCTAGTTCTTACAGATTTAAATGAAATTTGATATGTATGTAAAATATAACAGATCTGTCATTTCAGCCTTAGATAATCAATCAATTTTGAGAAAGATATATTTACAATTTGAAAAAATCCTTAGACATAGTCCACACGTTTAATACCATACCCTAGTGGATAGTGGATAGTGGGATAGTGGAGGTCTTTGAATTCTTCGAGGTGCCTCCTTACCTTATTCGTGTTATCCGGCCCAACCTGAGCGACAGGTGGGTCAGTACACCGGCAGGGATGAAGAGGGACGGCGACCCGTCGAGCGCGGTGTTCCGCAGGATTCTGTTTTGGGACCGATTCTGTGGATCATCAGCTACGACGCGATGTTTAGCTGTCTCATGACTCCGGACACAGGCATGGCGACTAACGCTGACGACATGTTGTTCCTGGCCGGGGGACGTTGGTGGCACGAGACACTGCGCCACGACAAGCTCATCGTCGCTTGAGCGGTACGTGCCATACGCAGGCTGGGCTTGAGGGTGTCCGCAGCCAAGTCGGAGGTTATCTGGTTTTATGACTGGCGGCGTAGGGGGGCTCCTCTGCCCGACCTGTGTTTGGATATAAACGGGGAGGACATCGAGGTAGGGCTTCAGATGAAATACCTGGGCCTCACCTCACGCACTTCAGGCACTTGGTCCCCAAAGAGACGACGGCAGCCAACGCCTAATGTGGCTTGCTGCCAAATATCGGTGGGGCTGGGGTTGGAGTGTGCCGACTATATGTGAGAGTTGTCCGTTCCCGGGCACTGTACGGAGCTCCGGTGTGGGCAGAAGATCTGATGGCGAGTCCTCGCAGTCTGCTTTTACTGAGGAGGCTGCATAGGACGACCGCCATCAGGATCATAAGGGGTTACTGAACGGTATCTTACGCGTCGGCGTATTCACCATTCCAGCTCCAGACCTTGGCGCTCCGAGGGGTGTACGAAAACCTGAGAGGCCTGGTCAAACCAGAGAAGGTCAGATTCAGAGCCACCGGACCGTTAGATCGGTCCTCCTGAACTGGGAAGTTTGAACGAACCGTGAAGGGCTCCCGTTATCCTTCCGGATGACGCAGGTGTTCGCTGGGCATGGAGTATTTGGTGAGTCCCTGCAGAAAATTGGAAGAGAGGTGACGAGCATCTGTTACCACTGCGGAGAGGGTGAGGACACGGCCGAGCACACGCTGGAGTTTTGTCCAGCGTGGGAGGCCCTCCGCCGTGTCCTGCGACAAGCGATTGGCGAAAGTTTGGATCCCTCGGCAGTGGTAGAAGGTGATGCTGAGAGGGCAACAGGAGTTCCTCACAGTCCGCTCCTATTGCGAAGAAGTAATGCTCGCAAAGGAGCGGGCAGAGTGGGAGAGGGTGAGAACATCCCACCCTTGTAGGGTTCCGCGCCGAAGAGCGGCCCCGCGCCGCCCTAGGTGGTCATAGTGGCCGACACGCCGAGGAGGATCTGGGATCTCCTCAGACTTGCACGACGGCCCAGGGGATAGCGTTGAGAGTGGTGGTCCCTCTGAATGCCCAAACTAGATCTGAGGAACAGCTCCTTCAGAATGGGAGAGGACGCAGGAGTGCTCCGGCAGCAATTCGAAATCTTTTCTGCGAAACTGTTTATTAATAATAAATAACAAATAATTGATAACAAAATATGCATAAAATAATTCAATGAATTATTTTATTATTATTATTCATGAATAATTATTATGAAAAGAAGTTCTCACAACTGGATTCGGTCCGGGTACAAGAAATTAGATGGGCTATAAGCCTACCATTTTTTAAATAATATCTATTATTGTTTGGATTTCAAAATTGAATTACATCATTACATATTTTATATTTGTAGTCTTAATAGCTAAAATCATTCTTGTAGACTAGTTTCATATTTTGGAGATTTGATATATATCTTGGGTTATTTTTCATTTTTTTTTCCGCCTATATTTCATTTTTGTCTTTATTTTTAGATGGGTTATTGGCGATAAGAATGACGATTGTCTTGTATGACGTATCAAATAAGTTATATACTATTCCAAGCCTAAGGTTTGTGAGCAGTATATCTATATATCTGTCGGAGATGAAAGAACATCGGAGCCTTTGGAATTTTGAATAATCCCACAACATTGTAACCTAGAGTCTACTATAGCTGTAATTAAACAATTGTAGTTATTCAATCCGATTTGTAATTGTTCGAGAGTTGTGATAGTGAGCTTGGGCTCGAGGCGACAGTCAGTCGCCGAACGTAGCCGCGGTTACGGGATGAACGCTTTGTCTAACAAAGGTATGGAGTAATTCTATAGCTCTCCTTAAAAGAAATATTCGTGGCGGCACGCGACAGTAAACATTCCAACGGTTTCTGTCCCGTGGCTCGCCACACGCAGACCCCATTCTTCGAGTAAGATGATTGCCAGATGTCGATGCGTCTCCGCAGTACATGTTCAGCTAGCCTGAGGGCCCGTTATAAATCTTAGGATTTAGTTGACTAAAGTCCTTCAAACAAACAGTCTTTGTCCCAGCTATGGGAAGATAGGGGAGACCTATTTTTCAACGAACGGCGTCTCCCACTAGCGACTTTCCCTCGAGGGCGACTAGCATCTTTTTCTAACCACCGATATGGAGATTGACCAATTAGCAGCAACGCCAATTTCCCTTACTTTCTGAACGAAGGCTTTTCTCGACGAATCCGAAAATCTCGTGTCCTTAGACACAGCCCACATAGTTTTCCTCCGTGGCATCATCGGCATGGGAAAGTCATTTCTCCCTCGCGATCTCATCGAAAAGGAGTAGCACCTTTACGGTCAGTAACTAGTTCACGTTCACCAACAAAGACTCAGACTTAGAGAGCACGTTCCCGTATCATTCGGTTGACCGCGGATTCGTTGTCGGGCCTGAGGCCATTGTCACCAGTGTCGCGAGTGCTTAACCGCTGTGATCATACGTCAAGACTGTAACAACTCTATTATTGTAATAAACTACACCTGTGTGTACCGCACCAATGGCTAACTCCCGTGGAGATTCATTCAACGCCCACAACCCTACTCCTAATGTTAATCCGACATATATATTACTTTTGAGTTGTGTGTGGCTTCTTCAATTTCGAAATATTTCCATTGCTTTTTACTTCAAGGTGAGCTATTTTAAACGCGTCTACTGGCGTGTGCATATAACACGCATGCACGCATTACGTTGGTAGAGCGCCTGCGCTTCAATGACCGAGCGCTCTCCAGTGAAGTTGAAACTACCTTTTCTTCCCTATTTTTCTTCTTTTTTTTTATACGCGGGGAAATCCTCATGAACACTCCGCCGCTTCTGGGAAGCGGCGGGGTAGTGTCGGACTTACCGACTAAAACCCCACGGTGGACTACCTAATGCTTAACAGGAGTGCCCCGAGAGAAGTTGGAACTACCTAGAATAAGAACTGCATGTATAAGAAAGTGGTCCTTCTCTTTAGAATGAAGGGGGAGGGATAGGGAGTATCTACATCTTATTCTGACATGCCCATATAAGATATATACGTATGCGTAGACAGTTCGTGGTCTCCAAGTTTCCATAATTGATTCGAAAGGAGTTCCTCTTTCATAGTTGAAGCGTAGCATACAGGACTTTCGGCCATAGGTGTAAAAATATCCTAAGAGGTAATTCTTGAAATCAAAATAAGGCGAAAGTTAAAACTGACAAATGTTCTTTTTCTTACTAGTTATTAAGAATTAAATATCGGCCGAAATATCCCTGTGTACGAGAGAACTTCCTTACATGAATGAACACGAACAAACACGAAGATGGTATCCCACTGGGGGTAGCTACCCACATGATAATCTAACAGCTACCCTATCCATCGGACAAGATGATTGCCAGATGTCGATACATCTTCACAGAATATTTTCAGCTAGCTCAAGGACCCGCTATAAATCTTACGATTTGTTTAGCTAAGATTCTCCAAAGGACAAATAGTCTTTCTCTTAACAGTCCCTAAATCTATCACCTACTACGGGAAGATACGAGAAATCTGCTTTCCTCACGTACGATGTCTTCCGCTAGCAACTTTCTCTCAAGGGGAGTTAGCATCCTTTTCCAATCACCAACACAAAATTAGCTAATTAACAGCGACGTCCATTTCCCTCACTTTCCGAACCAAGGCTTTCCTCAATGAATCCGATGATCTCGCATACTTAGACACACCCCATCATAGTTTTCCTTTGCAGCATCATCGTGACGGAAAGTCAGTCGTTACACGAGAGTCGTTACAGTCGTTAGAGTTGTTACACATCGGTCCGAATCAATAGTCGGTAGTTCGCAATAATTAATCAGAGTTCCTCGGCATCTTAAGTAATCATCATCACGCATCAAAACGCATCGACCAGAAGTCGAACTTGTAATCGCGAATCGCGAACCGCTAATAGTAATCGCGAGTTCTATACAAAGTGTACATATAGAGTATATCATAATAAATATATATTGTTAAATATACTCAAGTGTTTCTTCCTATCACTATCACGACCTATCACCTCAGGTGCATAGCGGTCCTCAAATCGGACGATATATGCGCAGCAGCTTATCTCAGGTTAGTCATAGAGAAGAAAACTATGACATTCGAAGACGTAAACTAATCTGCGCGAAGTTTTATAAGAAAACTCATAAATTAAACATTAAACCTGATTATTTATTGAAATCCATAACGGCATATCGACTATTAATGTTTCCTCTAATCCTTTATAAATTCTCTAATCCTTAATAAATAATTAATAAATAAAAGCACATATTAATAATGTTTATACAAAGTTCATACACGCACCGCGATTGTTCCGGTTGTGAGTGTTCACAGAAAAAGTACATACGCCCGCGAGCGTCCAATCTGTTTACAGAAAGATCGTAACGAAAATAACAATGGTAGGTCGGTCTGATCTGTGTAGTGTATATTCTGTCAGATCTAATTTCTAACTTTGATTGAGTTTGCCTTTTAGAATTTCGAATTTGTTGAAGTATTTCGGTTTGACATTAGTGAAGAATGACCTAACCTTTGACAGTTCCAGCATGAACTGTTTTGCTGAATCATATTCTTTCCCATTTTACTGTTTGGTGCAATATGTGCTTTATTTGTCCTAACTTATTATTATTACCGTCTGGTATGAGATGTGTGGCGAATATGGGTAGTGTTATGTCGACTTCTTTGGATTGTTTCTTTGTTGTGTAGTCCGACCAATTTTGTTTTGTTATCAATGTTTTCTTCTAAATATTGTATTAAAAATATTTGATTATGTATGTATTTTGAAATATATGTGTAGTGGTTGAAATTAACTTGTTTCAATAAATTGGTTATTTGTTAATACCCGTAGTTGACCGAATATTGTGATTGTTCGGGTTTTGTTGGACTTTGTACATGATGTGCCGAACAAAAGCGCTGTAAAATTAGGTGTTTAGCTTAAAGGATCATCACTACTGCGTGGAATAACTATAAGTCGTCCGAAAAGTTTCTTTTGTTTTATAAGGAAATAATGGATGCACAATATTTTCCGTTTTATATTATTGTATCGAATTACGTATGATTTATTTTGTTCTATTAAAATAACGATCACAACGTTCGACAGATTAGGTTTCATGTTTGTACAAGATGCATCGTTGTAAAAGACGTGTCTGTAAAAGAAAGACACTTTCCGGACAACCTAGTACTAGAACGATTTTTAGGGACTAGAGATAACAAGTAGAGTAGCGAAAACGAGATCTAACTAGAGAGAATAAGCAACTATTAGATAGGGTAAGTGATGACTACGAGTGTCGACTCTGTGATGAGTGACGACTAAGGGAGACAACCAGCAACTACGGATGGCGATTAACAACTAACTCGACTTATTTCTAAGAAGCAACCAATATTTTTTTCTTATTGGCAATTAAAAATTGGCCAAAATATCCCGCGAGTAAATCTCGTTACACGAACGAGAGAAGATTAACCTAAGCAGCGAGGCGCATAGTGATCGCCCTCAATCCGAGCGATACATGAGCGACAGCTTATTTCATAAAAGTCGTAGAGAAGAAAACCATGGTATTCAGAGACGTAAACAACCCCGCGCGACGTTTTGCAAGAGAAATGATATTTAGGAATTGAACATTAAACTCGTTTATGAATACTGCCCTATGAAATTTCCGAGTAGACAGGATTATTGTTTCCTTTAATCTTTCTCTTTGCCTCCGCGAGTATCCACAGCAAAATCACACACGCACCGCGATTGTCCCGGCCGCGAGTGTCCACAAAAAATACAACAAATTATAATAGATATTTGATATGTCCTCCATTTTCTTGCAACTTGTAAGTATTCTAACTTCATGTGTCCCAATAGTCAAACTCGAGAGGATTTAAATCTGAGGACCGAGGCTAAAGTATAGGCCCTCTTCAACCGATCCACCTGTTTCCAAAACATCTGGTTAAGTGATCTTGCACTGTGTTGGTACAATGTGGTGGTGCACTATCTTGTATGAACCATCTCTTAATGCTTGTGAATTTTCACGTGCCCAAAAATGTTCGTTACGTGTATTTATTGTTCCACATTTATTAAATTTTGCTTCATCAGTAAATAATATCCTTACGGGGAAATTGGAATTGCTTTGGATTTTCTGACTCTATTTGCAAAGATTTTTTCTTCCTGAATTTTCTTGTATACGATTCAGTATTTTATCCCCTCCGTTCGAATCGCTGTACTGAATTCGCCCACTAGATTTCGCAGATTTTAACGTACCGGTATCCCATAATCGTTGGTTTATTCTGCAAAATATCCTTGCACTGGGTATAGTCCTATTGGGATATTTTTCTGTGTATATACTTTGCGCTTTTGTGCAATTGCCGTCCGCCGCACTGTAGCAAAAGTGCATGCCCGGAATATTGTAAGTATGACTAAAATATAAATACTGTTACACTGCACGCACAATACATGCCAAGTAAAACTCTAACTTAATATTTCCAGTTCTTTGAAAGTTCCTCGTCGAGTGTCAGAATGGTTTTGTTCTTCCAAAACTATTCCAAAACATGATAATGTAATGATAGAGAATTCATTCCAAAAAAAATTTACGATACAAGGGTATGATATCAAGGAAGCGAACAGGCTGTGCACCAGGTGTGTTTAAAAAAGTGCAAACCTATTTTGCACAATCTTCACACTTTACACAGCTAGAATTCTGTTTACAAGGTGGGTTTCGGAAACATCTCAATTTTTAAACTTTATCGTCTTTAGTTTTGTTAAGAATTGTGGATCTTTGAAGTTGAAATAATGTTATAGGAACACTAAATTTATACTGAGGATTAATATTAAAATAGTAATATATGTCGGAGATAAGAGGACACCGGCGCCTCCCCTCTGAAACTTCTGGAAAATCCATAAAAATTGTAATTAAAATTTACAGTTGTAATTAAACAATTTGCCGTCATTCTACCCAATTGTATTTGTTTGAGATTTATGACAATGAGCTTGAGTTCAAGGCGACAATTGGTCGCTGAACGTAGCCGCGGTCAACGGGACGAACCCTCCGTCTAACAAAGGTACGGAGTAATTCTATAGCTCTCCTTAAAAGACATATTTGTAGCTGCACGCGACAGTAAACATTCCAACAGTTTCTGTCCCGTGGCTCGCCACACGCAGATTCTTCGCCCTATTCTTCGGGTATGATGGTTACGCGACGCGTCTCCACAGTACGTGATCAGCTAGCCCGAGGGCCGTTATAAACACTAAGATCTAGTTACCTAAAGTCCTTCAAACAGACAAACAGTCTTTGTCCCAACTACGGGAAGATAGGGGAGATCTATTTTTTTCAACGAACGATGTCTCCCACTAGCAACTTTCCCTCGAGGGCGGCTAGCATCTTTTTCTTACTACCGATATGGAGATTGACCAATTAGCAGCAACGTCAATTTCCCTTACTTTCCGAACGTAGGCTATCCCCGACGAATCCGATGATCTCGTGTCCTTAGACACACCCCATCATAGTTTTCCTCTGTGGTATCGTCGGGACGGAAAGTCATTCTCTCTCGTGAGGTCTCATTAACGAGTTACACAGCGTCTTTACGCTCGGTGAATATCTTACGTTTTAACAAAGAGCTAGTTTAGTAATACTTGTATCGTAGACAAGTAAGTCGAGTCCAACTTAGACTTTGGAAGAAAGTACATTTGTTATCCCGTTGACCGCGGATTCGTTTTCGACCCTAAGACCATTGTCATTAGTGTCTAATGACGGGGTTACTTGTCAATTCTAGAATATCCACGCTTGTACTAATAATCATATTCGCACTAGTCAATGTTGACCTTGAGAACATACTTTAAGCTCATTGAAATGGATGAAGTGTTTCCTTTTCTATAAAACTACCGTTTTTTTTCTGTGTGCCACGTAGGAGTATCCACGTGGCTGTGTTGAAAATTGAAATTTTCTATTCTGTTTGGTGCGTTTTTCGGTTTCACTTGTACTTATAACTTATACTATAACTTATATTATAATGCTATATATAGGGCCATATTAAAACCTGTTTGGACCTATGGGATCCAATTATGGGGAACAGCAAGTAATTCCAACATAGAAATTTTTCAACGATTTCAATCGAAAACTCTAAGATCCGTAATAGATGCACCTTGGTATGTTACCAACGAAACAATACATCGCAACCTTAAGATACTTACAGTTAAAGAAGAAATATCCAAATTCAGTAATAGATATAACATAAGAATTAACAACCACCAACACCCACTAGTTACTCAATTACTTGAGTTACTCAATTACTTGACACGACGGATCAGATCAGCAGACTAAAAAGACATTACCCTCTAGATTTAAACATTAGATCCAGCCAGAATAAAACAGACGATAATCACCTATTATACACGATATAGTACCACGCCAGAATAATTTACTTATAATTCTCAATGAGAACTGATTGTAAAAATTCTTCCAAAGAAAAAAAAGGACTTACCGGCCTTAACGGTAAATCAAAAAACCTTGTTTTATGACAGTTCCTTAGGATTATTGCTTAATTCTATGTGCACCGTGTAAGAGTCATCGGACGTAGTAGAAAGTATGCAGCTTTGCAGGCCGACAGTGGCCTCGAGGTACGATGCCGACAGTGATACACAAAATCAAGCTCGCTGTCCTGCTTAGTGTAATAGACAATCGTAATTGTTTCTATTTAACATATGTAATTTATTGTATTTTTATTGTATTGAACTGTATTTTATTTGTATTTTATTGTATAGTATTTGTAATTTAGTGTAATTTATTTTATTTAACATTTTAGATTTCGGAAGTAATTGTAAATGAAGACTGTAGTATACCGAAGGAGGAGCAAGGTGTCGCTGGCAAGCGTGGTTTAACGGGAATAATATTTGTTATGAAAATAGCTGGTGCGTTAGCAGAACAAGGGCTATCACTTGAAGAAGTGACTAAAACTGCAAATGATGTTTTGCAAAATATAGCCACTTATTCGGTTGGATTAACAGCATGTGCAATACCCGGTTAGTATCCAGATATTACTTACACAAGATGTAATTGGAACAAATTGTTTTGTTATATTCTCAATCATAAATTTTATATACTTATTTATTTTACCATTATCACACCCATCTTACCATTATTAGTAACTACATCATAATTACTCTGAGGATGTTCATAAAAATGCATATTTTTATATAATAGACGTAAAGTAATGTAACCTAGGTAGGCTGGAGGATGATATCGGATGAACTATACATAATGATGCGAGAAAGCTTATGTGCAGACAGACTGAAAGGGTGGGGAAACATCAATGGGCCAAGCGGTCGGTTCTTTAGTCGAAAAGTTACGCGGAAGAAGGTGTACGTTCTTTCTTTTTAATATTTAATTCGTACTTTACAATTTGTCCAGCTGGACATTTGGTAAATTTTTCTAGCTTAATTGCTATATAACATGTGCATGGTTACCCCAGCGGGATACCATATTCCAGTTTAACTATTTTATTTCCATAGTGAGGTCAGTGGGGTGTTTTCTTTTTAGTCTTCTATCTATGAGAGTTTTGCTCGCTTCAGCAGCCGGCTTGTTTGAATGTGTTGCCGTTCTTTCCTTGTATTTTTTGCGTACCTACCGATTTCTTCTTTGACCGTTGGTATTTTTAAGTCCTAGCATATATCCTCGTTTCTGACATACTACGGGGCGTTGACTATTCTCGTCAGTATCTTCGATTGTAGCGACTCTAGTTTATTTGTGGCTCATTGCTGCTGTTTCCCGTAGCGGTATTCCGTACGTCCAAATTGGATTTATTATCGTTTTGTAGATTTTTAGTTTATTTTCTATGCCGAGTTTAGAGTTTCGACTAGTTAGCCAGTACATCTGTCTTCTTTTTATTCATATTTTGTCCATAATTGATTTAGTATGTTGTTTCCACCTAGATTTGTGTGCCTAAGTGTAGTCCTAGATATTTAACTTGCCTTGTTTGCGTTATATGCGTGCCATTCAATTGGATATTTGATGGTTTCCATTTTCCTAGCGTAAATGTAATATGGTTGCATTTACTGGGGTTTGCTTTTATTTATTTATCTTGTAGCCATTTTTCTATTTTTGTGATGTACTCTTTTAGTAATGTGACCATTGTTTCTGAATTAGTATGCCTGACTAGTATAGCCGTGTTGCCCGCAAATGTCAGTAGTTTGCTCTTGGTAATGGTTGATATGTCAGCCGTGTATAGTGTGTGAGGTGGAAATAGTGTTGTGGTGATAGTGCTACTGCTGATATAGAGGCCGAGATAGGTTCTGCTGCGGGTGTAGATGCCGCTGCTAGAGTACTGCTACTTTTCTTTTAATTTAGACGTCGTGGAAAGAAAAATCGGACTCCGCTAACCGGGATTTGAACCCGGGTCCTGAACGTTCGTAACCTAAGGTGCTAACCACAGCGCTGCCGTCGTCCGACGCTAGTTGCTGTCGAGTGCCGCTACATGTGTATAATATTGGTCCCAAGACGCTTCCTTGCGGTACCCCTGCCTTGATGTCTTTTACTTCAGAATATACATCTTTTATTTTTATTACAAAGGTTCTGTTACTTAGGTATGATTTGAGTACGTGATGGATTTATTCCGGGAAATGTTTTTTGATCGTTTGTAAGAGGTTTTCATGGTTCACTTTGTCAAATGCTTCCTCAATGTCCATGAAGAGGGCTGTACAGTATTGTTTCTTTTCTTTTGTTCGTAAAATTTCGTTGACGAGCCTGCGCATTTGTTCTATCGTGGAGTGTTTGTTTCTGAATCCAAATTGGTGATCTGGTATTAACTTTTCTTTCTCTACTGTTGGTTTTAGGCGGTCGTATATTATTTTCTCTAATATATTGGAAAACACAGGAAGTAGTGATATTGGTCTGTAAGATGCAGTTTGCCTGGCTTAGGTAACATTGTGATCTGTGCTAGTAACTTCCATAGATTAGGAAAGTATTAGATTCTTAAAATTGCATTGAATATTATTGTGATTAAACGTATTACTTTTGGGGGGAAGAACCATAAAATTAATGTTATGAAGTGACTTGTCTATTCTCCGGATCTGAATCTGAATAGAGATGATTTGGATAATGTGCACTGTTCAAGATCATTGAAAAGGTATGGGTTTATGACACTGCCATGTAGACCCTAAAGTTTAGGCCCCGAAATTCTTGAAGATCCAACAGTGTCGTATGCTACTCGGTAAAAAAAGCAAACTTTTATCCTTCGCCCCCATCTTGAGCGACCAATAGTCGGGCAGATGGGAGAAATGACCATTGGCTATTGTCTTTTATCTGACGAAAACCAAGGGTCATGGTCTAATCACAGCTCACGATGGACAAATTCGAAGAATCAATCCTGAAATGCTGTTGTCTTCTATCTGATGTAACTAGAAGGTCGTGGTCTATACACGAGGGGCAGAGGTGTGAAAGTGCAGTCATCAAAACCAGTGTTATCCCCCGTTTTACGACAACCCTAGGCCGTGATCCAACCGTCGGATTTCAGTCAGTTATGCACAATCAGTGGTAAAGAACGCTTGTCCCCCGTCTTACAAAGTACAAGGGTCGTGGTCTGACTGTCGGACACGACATAACAGCCGATATTTTGTAGCATATCTAGCAGTCCTCTAATAGCCACGCATCTAATAAACTTTATTTCCATTGGTCCGATTGGACAGTTGCGTTGCATTGATGCGGTAATTATGTGAGTATCGTCGTTCATTGCCTAGTTTGGAAGATTTCGGTATAAGTTTCATGTGCCCGTCTTCATGGTGCAAGAGTATTTTGAAAGAGTTTTGAAGAATTTCATTCACTTGAAAGTGAGGTGGATTAACCCTTAACGTTCCAAGTGTGCCTCTTAAGCACCACCGATGTGCAGCGCTCTACTCCAAGCATGTCTCTCAAGCACTGTAGATAAAGCCGATCAATATGCATCAACATATTGTTTCCTGAGAAAATCGTTGAAATGGTGGAAGAATACAGTTCTTTTGGGGACTAGAAACGAGTATAATAAATGCTTATATACTTTACAAGATTTCTCAGGAAAGGAAAGGAGAAAGCGCTTTGTCACACTATAAGTTTGTCAAATTATTAGTAAGTCAGCTCATAAGTAACTTTCGGAATAACAATGTGTATGGCAGGACTTCCGGAACAGATAAGGAACAAGGTTTAGATGGGAAACTCCATATAATAAATCAGTTGCTGAAAGGAAGAAAGAAAAAGTGTTTTGTTTGTTCACCAAAAGGAAGTAATGCGGTAAAAGAACAAACAGTTTTCTACTGTGAGACCTGTGAACGCAACCTCGGTTTGCATCCCAATGAATGTTTTAAAAAATTCCACACAATACTCAATCATAATTAATATAAATGTTGTAGGATTTTTTAATTTATTTAGAATGGATTATACAGGAAACGATGATTATTTAACGTGAACTAAATATAGCAATGTGCTATAACTAAGACAACTAAATAGTTAATTTACAACTCTCGTCGCCACGGTTCCAACGTTCTCTTTCACGCGGACCACCTTCTTCGACAATGCTGACTATACTCTGACTTCTTATCTCACGACTGCCTGTTAATTCGTCTTTCTCCCTTAAGCATCCCTTTGTCTTCTTTCATAGCCCTAGCATGTACGTGTTCCGCAACCGTCTGTGGCCATGATCACGTAGGCCTTTTTCCCGCATAATTATTTGACTGAAGGATCGACGATACATTCATGGACCTGTCGGCACTTAGGCTTTTTCGTGACATTGTTTATGGTTCACTCGATATTTCTTAGGCCATTTGTTCACGATACTACAATATTGTAATCAAAGTTATATTACTTCTGAGACGAATAAAGATTGTTTTGAATGACTTTAATATTGTTATATAAATGTCATTGTAGCATTTAAAATCTGACACTTAAAAACTTGCAAGTTGCCGGTCGATATTCACAATTAAAAGTCGGAGCGTTAAAGGTTAAACGTGTAGGTTCGTTTGATAAAGAAACGTGCCAATTGTAGTCGTCGCACGCTCAATGATATTATGCTGATCGAATAAAAGATAATAATACTTTGTCCTAGGGAGCACGTTCATACATTTATATCGAACGGCGTTACCACAAAAAATTAACCTTTTTATTTAACTCCGGCTGAAGATTACAAGAAACGGCAATAACAATCTGTCCAGAGTTCATTTGCCTCTAGACCTTGTAAACCAAAACAATCGTTAGTATTCAAAGACACAATAATATGAGTCTCTCCCAGATTCTACAGTTTCTTCCGCTACAGTTGAGTTGCAATCTATGGTTTCTTTGAGGTTTTTCATCTTCATCATCAATCATCAATCATCATCAATCATTTCATCATCAATAGAATACGGTTCAGTCAGAATATTTGATTTTGAATTTGAAATTCTGTATAAACATTCGTAGTTTGACGTAAATCCATAATTTAAATAGCAATTCAATTTGAGTCTTAAAACTGTATTGGTATAACTTTGGATACATCACGGTATAATTTGTATCTCGTGTACTTAGTATTTAGTGTGTTTGAAAGGTATTTAGTGTATTATCTTTCCATTGTCTTATGACTTCTTTGCGTCGTTCATGCATGTTCTTGTTCCCACGTATTAATTTTTATTCTTGGAGGCCGACTACGAAATCAGAGAAAACATATTGTGATACTTTGGGAGATGTACTTTGAAAGCTGTGGACAGATATCCCTTAAGAATTAATCTAGCGAATCATTAATATGAAGGAGCAATGTCAAGAAGGTATAATGCAATGACTAGGTAATGCTCACTTGTAAACACACTAAACACACACGCGCACACACAGACTGCACGTGCACTAAACACACACATTATATGTGCATCATACACACTATTTAGTGCAATACACACGCACTAAACACACACATATTACCTTCCTTCCACATTTCCTCGTGGTGTACTTTGAATTATTTGAATGATGGCGCAGCTCACTTTTCATTTAAAATGCCATGAAACGGTGAAAAAATGGTGCATCAGTTTTTTAAAAGTCATTGTAAAGGGGATATTTCATTTTACAAGATCATCTTAAAACGAATCTGGAATAAGATGTTGCAAATTCCATAGAGTTGTTTGTACTTTCACTTATTTGTATCCATTACACTAGGTAAAAACATCTCTGAAAAATATAGAATTGTGAAAGAGGAAGTCTTGTGTTTCAAATTGCCGAAGAGCAGGTTTACAAGTCGAAATAGATTGTAGTATGATTTTTTTCATGAAATTACAATAGCTTGAATATAGACAATTTTTTTATCGATAATTTAGCGATCCTTTAATTTTCTACACCAGTGTATATTAACTTTTTTTAGGCCAATCTCCAATGTTCGAGCTTGGAGAAGATGAAATCGAAGTTGGTCAGGGAATTCATGGAGAGGCTGGATATGAAAAAATGAAATTGAAACCCTGCAGTGAAATAGTTGCATTCATGCTCAAACGCTTACGCGAGGCATTATCTTTGAAGAGTGGAGACTCAGTTGCAGTTATCATTAATAACTTCGGAGCGTTAAGTCAACTGGAACAAGGAATTGTAGTTTATGATGTTGTGAAACATCTTCGTAAGTAACAATCAAATATCTATACATAAATTTTGTATGCAAAGACATATATTGCATATTTCATACTTACCTGACGTGTTTATCCCGGACAATTTAATTAGTTCGTTATAATTCCGCACACCAATAAAAATAATAATATGTCACTGTTCGACCGTTCGCGGAGAGACGTGTTCGCGGTAGATTGCGTCGACGGGAGTCGTAAATTCCCGTTACGATTAGATCATCGACGTCACGAAATGATCGATCCCCTATTTCGTTTAGGATAATAGAGGTGGTTGAACTGATTATAACACTGATGTAACAAGTTACAATATACACTTTATTCGAATAATTTAATGGATGTAACATTCAATACAACAGTTAATATGTCGACAGACGGTATACAAGTTAAGACGGAGTACGAGACACACGTGAGTACGGTGACTGATCAGAGAACAAATAGAAAACTAAAAAACTCCTGATCTGTGATGGCGGTATTTATACTGAATCGGGGATGGTCGCTGATCGCCCCACCATCGGTTATTTACGAGTGGACATCCCGGGAAAAGTAGCGGCACTCGACACTAATCTTTCCAACGGTTCCTGTCCCGTGGTTCGCTACACAAAGACCCTATCCTTCGGACAAGATGATTGCCAGATGTCGGCACATCCTCACGGAATATTTTCAGCTAGCCCAAGGACCCGCTACAAATCTTACGATTTGTTTAGCTAAGATTCTCCAAAGGAACAAATAGTCTTTGTCCTTCACATACCACGGAAAATACGAGAAGTCTGTTTTCCGCATGTACGATGCTTCCGCTAGCAATTTTACACTATCCACCTCAAACTGGTGACCCCGACGTGATCGACATCGAAAAGAGGTGTGACCGTGATAGTGTCACCTAAACTTAGGGGTTGGTTGATGAAATAAAATAGCTGAGTCGTAACACAACTATTGTCTTTATTTTCTAGCACAGCACAGGTTTACACTGATCGGAGAGATGTTCACTGTTCGAGGGATTTGCCTATTTTTTTTTTTATTTATTTGTTTTAAATTTTACAATTTGTCCGGTAGGACATTTGGTAAAATATTATAGCTGTTTAATAATATAACATGTGGGTGGCTACCCCCAATGGGGTACCATCTTCGTGCTTGTTAGGGTATATCCTTTATGATATCTGCTGGGTGTTTCCTTTTTAATCTCCTTTCGATGAATGTGATGATCGTTTCCGCTGCCAGCCGGTTCGGGTGCGTTGCTATTCTTTCTCTGTACCTTCTTGCGAATCTGCTAATCTCTTCCTTGACCGTTGGTATTCCAAGGCCTTTCCGTATGTCCTCGTTTCTAACGTACCATGGGGCGTTTACTATTGTTCTGAGTATTTTAGATTGCATTGCCTCTAGTTTGGTTATATGGCTCATTGCTGCTGTTCCCCATAGTGGTATTCCGTACGTCCAGATTGGTTTTATGATGGTTTTGTAGATTTTTAATTTGTTTTCTATGCTTAGTTTGGATTTTCGACTTGTTAACCAGTACATCTGTCTCCTTGCTATCTATATTTTGCTTATTATTGATTTGATATGCTGTTTCCATGTGAATCGTGTATCAAAGTGTAGTCCTAGGTATTTGACTTGCCTTGTTTGTATTATGTGCGTGCCGTTGAGTGTAATGTTTGGTGGTAACTGTTTTCGCAGTGTGAATGTAATGTGGTTGCATTTATCAGGGTTTGCTTTAATTTGTTTAACTTGAAGCCATTTTTCTATTTTTGCAATATGTTCTTGTAGCAATGCGACTACTGTTGCAGGGTTAGTGTGCCTGACTAGTACAACAGTGTCATCCGCAAATGTCAGTATTTTGCTGTTGGTAGTTGTTGGTATGTTGGCCGCGTATAGTGTGTAGAGAATTGGTCCCAAGACGCTTCCTTGCGGAACCCCTGCCTTGATGTCTTTAACTTGAGAGTATGTATCTTTAATTTTGCTCCGGGAATTGTTTTCTGATTGATTGAAGTAGACTATCGTGGTTTATTTTGTCGAATGCTTTCTCGATGTCCATAAAGAGGGCTGTGCAGTATTGTTTGTTTTCTATTGCTAGTATTATTTCGTTTGTGAGTCTGTGCATTTGCTGTATCGTGGAGTGTTTGTTCCTGAATCCAAATTGGTGATCTAGTATTAGTTTTTCCTTCTCTATTATTGGTTTTAGGCGGGCGTAAATTATTTTTTCTAATACTTTGGAGAGTACGGGAAGTAGTGATATTGGTCTGTAAGATACTGTTTGGTGTGGGTCTTTGTCTGGTTTAGGTAACATTATGATCTGTGCTAGTTTCCATAGTTTAGGATAGTATTGGATTCTTAATATTGCATTAAAGATTATTGTAATTCGTCGTATCGCTTTTGGAGGAAGGTTTTTCAGGATTTTACTGATTACTTGATTAGGTCGATTCCTGGTGCCTTGCTATTTTTTGTTTTCTCGATTATGTTTCTAATTTCATGTGCTGTTGTTTTAGGTATGATGTGATGATTGTCAGTTGCGATACTAGTGGTTACCTCATCCTCGTCCAATTGACAGTTGTGATTGCTATTATTGATATTATGTGGTGTAAATATGTTGCTTAGGTGGTTGGAAAATTCTTCAGCTTGTTCTTCGTTGCTTCTTGCCCATGTATTATCTGCTTTTCTGATTCCTGGGACTAGTTTTATTGGCTTCTTTATTTTTTTTGTGACTTTCCAAAGTGAGTAGTTGGAGTCCTCGTGTGCAGATAGTGACTCTATGAATTTTGTGAACTCGTTGTTATTGTGCTCTTTTATTTTGTTTTTTATTTCCTTTGCAAGTTTGTTTAGGTGTTTCTTGTTTTCTTTTGTTCTGTGTTTTTGCCATTTTGCTTTCGCTTTTCTTTTTTCTCTGATTTTATCGAGGATGTCTAGTGGTATTGTTTTTGTTTGTCTGTTGGTTGTTGCAGGTATAGTGGTTGCCCTTGCTGCTTCTTGAATAGTTTCTGTCAATGTTGTTACTGCTTGATCGATGTGTTCAGGTGTCTTCAGTGGTATGTTGCAGCTGATATTGCTTTCTATTATTTCCTTAAATGTTTCCCAGTTGGTGGTTTTATTGCATAGCGCCTCTGGGTTGCTGTAAAGTAATGGCTTAATACTGAATGTTATTATTATGGGCGTATGGTCGGAGGTAAGCTCGAGACTAGGTGCTATGTTTAGTCTATTTGCGTTTAGCCCCTTTGTCACTGCAAAATCAAGTAGGTCGGGTATTTTGCTCAGGTCTGTCGGCCAGTATGTCGGTCTTCCTGTGGATAGTATATTGAGGTTATTATTTTTAATGTGCTTTTCCAAGGTTCTACCTCGAGGTGTGGTGATTCTTGATCCCCATAGTGTGTGCTTTGCGTTATAGTCGCCAGCTGCAATATACCTGTCACCTAAGCGACTAAAGTATTCTTTCCACATTTGGGTTGTAACTTTGTGACGCGGTGGTACATATACTGCCGACAACTGTAGTTGGTTGCTACTAGTTTGTACAGTAACGGTGGTTGCTTGTATATGTTCCTTACTAACCTGGCTGTGTAAGTGGTGTTTAATGTCGTTTTTTATTACTACTGCCGTCCCTCCTTGTGCTTTTCCTGAGGGATGCTTGGTGTCGTATATGGTGTAGTACGGGATTTTTAAATAGCTTTTTGTAGTGAAATGTGTTTCCGAAACGAGCAGTATATCTATATTGTTGCTATGCAGGAATGTTTTAGCTTCTAGGGCCCTTTGTTGTAGGCCGTTAGAGTTCCAGGCCGCTATTTTGAGCGTGTCTATTTTTATTTTTTGCTCAGCATGTTAGTAAGTATTTGTAACATAACTGTTATTTGTTGAGTTTGCTGTCTGATGGCTTCGTTTTGTTCGCTTACCATTTTTGTGAGCATTTCGGTGTTTTTTATGGAATGTTTCAGTAATTCTTTGATTTCTGAAGCGTCGTTGCTATGATTGATCTGTTCTTGATTTTCTGTGGGTAACGACCGGTTGACGACTTGCGCGTAGCTTCGTCTGCTAACGGTGTTACTGTGGTTATTGTTTATTACGTATTGCGGTTTTGGCGTTGTCCCTGATTCTGTGTTGTCCTGCTGCATTTGGAAGTTGTTGTGTGTCCTGTTTCTTATCGGCGGGAAAAGTTTGCTTTGTAGTTGTTTTCTGACTAGGCAGCCTTTATAGCTAGCTGGGTGATTTCCACCGCAATTGAAACACTTTGCGTTATTTATTTTTCCCGTGTGTGGGCAGTTCGCTGTTAGGTGCTTTCCTGCGCATTTGACACACGCCGGGTTTCTGTTACAGTAATTTCTTGTATGCCCATATTGTTGACACCTCATACATTGCGGTATGTCTTTTTTGTGTCTGGGTGGCTCAACTGTAATTATCGTGTTTAAAATTTTCTTAATTTCAAAAATTTCTTTGTTATTATTTTTAGGTTCAAGTTCTATTAAAAATAGCGGTAGTGGTTGCTTGGTGTCAAATCTGGTTATGTTGTTGATCGTTCTCACCTGGTGTCCGATTTTGGCTAATTCCTCACATATGTTGTTTGTGTTCGATTTAGGATGTAAGCCTCTGATTACTGCTTTGTAGCTTTTATCAGATTTGGGTTGGTAGGTATGATACCCGGCGTTTTTTTCCTTTAGCGCTTTTGTTACTTTTCTATATATTTCTGGGGTATTGGTTTGTACTTTTACCTGTTCTAGTTTAAGTTGTTTGATGGTGTAATTTTCTTTTCCTGCCGTGATGTTTAGCAGTTCGATGAGGGGATCTATTATTTTAGCATCAATGAAGATTGGTGGAGGTTTAGGAATGTTTGTTATTGGTTTATCAGCTGGGTCTACATCCATCTCTTCTGGCAGTGAGCTGAAAGAGTTATGTATAGGAATTTCCTGTAGCCATTTTTGTCCTTCTGGTTCTATCGTCCTCTTAGCATTTGTGTTTGTGTTTATCCTTCGTTTTTTGCTGGGAGTTACAGTCTTCCAGCTTTCGTTGTGATGTGGTGGAACATTGCTAGTATTATTTTTTTCGTCATCTTTTTTCGTAATTTCCATCGCTATTTCATTTGTATCTGAGCAATCCACTTCGCTTGTTGGTTTATTTGAGCTCTGTTGGTCTATTGCTCTGTTTATGGCATATGTTTCGCCTTTGTTTAGGATTTTTATAGTTGGTATTTTTTGGATGTTTTCCATCCTTTAGTTTTAGTATATTGGTTGTGTTGCACTTCACTTTTCTTTCCCACTTGTCGCACTTACGGAGGCACTGGTTCTCACGTCCGCATAGCTCGACTGCTCGGGCAGAACTCACTAGAACAAGTAAAAGCACAAACAGAAACTCCAGAAATTTTTGGAAAAGTGACGCAAACGTTAAAGGAGAAAAACGCTGAGTATCATATATACCAGCTCAAAACAGAAAAAAGCTACAAAATAGTAATTAGAGGACTACACTCAAGGACGAACACAAAAAATATATGTGAGGAATTAGCAAAAATCGGACACCAAGCAGGAACAATAAATAATATAACCAGATATGATACGAAACAGCCATTGTCACTGTTTGTAATAGAACTTGAACACAAAGCTAACAACAAAAAAATCTTTGACATTAAAAAAATCCTGAACACAAGAGTAACAATCAAGCCACCTTGTTATAAGAAGCCTAACCGCAATGCATATGATGTCAACAATACCGACAAACAAAAACAACTGCAACAGAAACCCGGCGTATGTCAAATGTGCAGAAAAACACCTAACAACAAACTGTCCATACACAGGAAAGATAAACAAAGTAAAATGTAACTGTAAATGAACTGTAATGGAAACCACCCAGCAAGCTATAAAGACTGCGATGTCAGAAAACTACAACGAAAACTGTTTGCATCGCATCGAAGCAGAACATACGGCAGCTATCCCTCACAACAACAAATTGCAGAACCAGAGCCAACACCAAATGTACAAATCGTATCGAACACTAACCACAGAAACAACAACATCTTTGGCAGCCGAAGTTATGCACAAGTAATTAACCAACACCACCCATAAACAACCAAAACCAAAACAACAACAGTAACGACGCTAGAAAATCAAGGAACTGCACAAGCAATCCATCAGAAACACTGAAATGCTAACAAAAATGATAAGTGAGCAAAATGAAATACTCAGACAAAAAACACAACAAATTACAGTCACGCTGCAACTACTTACAAACATGTTAAGTAAAAAATGGAAATGGACACAGTGAAAATAGCAGCTTGGAGCTCGAATGGCCTACAACAACGGGCCCTCGAAACTAAAACAATTCTGTATAACAATAATATTGACATATTACTTGTTTCAGAAACACATTTCACACCAAAAAGTTACATGAAAATACCATATTACACCATCTATGATACCAAACACCTCTCAGGAAAAGCACGCGGAGGGACTTCAGTGATAATAAGAAACGATATCAAACACCACTTACATAGTGAAATTAGTCAGGGACGCGTTCGAACAACTACCGTTAAAATACAAACTAACAGCAATTACTTCCAGATGTCAGCAGTATATACACCACCGCGACATAAAATGGCATTTAAAAGACGAGAACAGTATTTTCAACCTTTAGGTGACAAATACATCGCAGTGGGAGACTTCAATTCAAAACACACGCTATGAGGCTCAAGGATTAACACACCTCGAGGTAGAACACTAGAAAAATATATTAGTACTAGTAATCTCAACGTATTATCCACGGGAAGGCCAACATACTGGCCGACAGATCTAAATAAAATTCCTTTCTTGCTTGATTTTGCAGTTATAAAAGCACTATACGCAAATAAATTGAAAATAACACCCAGTCTTGAGCTTAGCTCCAATCATACATCGATAATAATAGAATACACAAGCAGACCAATACTTTACAGCAATCCAGAGTCGCTTTGCAATATAACTACCAAATGGCAAACGTTTAAAGAACTAATTGAGAGCAAAATTAACTGCGATGTTCCACTAAAAACACCCGACAGCATCGAACAGGCAGTAGCAACATTGACAGAAATTATATAGGAACTACTATTATTTATAAACCAAACAACAGGCAAACAAAAATAATTCCAACAGACATCTTTGACAAAACCAGAGAAAAAAGAAAAGCGAAAGCAAAATGCCAAAAACATAAAACAGATGAAAATAAGAAATACCTAAACAAACTCGCAAAGGAAATAAAAAGTAAAATAAAAGATCATAATAATAACGAATTCTCAAAATTCGTAGGGACAGTCTCTGCGTACGAAAATGCCAACTACTCTCTATAGAAAGCCACGAAAAAAGTAAAGAAGCCAATAAAACTAATCCCAGCAATCAGAAAAGCAGACAACACATGGGCAAGAAGCAACGAGAGCATGCTGCAGAATTCTCCAACCATCTTTGTAACACATCTACTCCATTTAATATTAACAACAGTAAAACCAAATGTAATTCAGTCTAAGATTCGCAAAATATTAGTACCCCAACTAGCAAGCACTACACCATACCTAATACAACAGCACAAGAAATTAGAATCATAACCGAGAAAACAAAAAACAATAAAGCACAAGGAATCGAACTAATCAATGGTAAAATCTTGAAAAACCTTCCCCCCAAAAGTAATACGTTTAATCACAATAATATTCAATGCAATTTTAAGAATCTAATACTTTCCTAATCTATGGAAGTTACTAGCACAGATCACAATGTTACCTAAGCCAGGCAAACTGCATCTTACAGACCAATATCACTACTTCCTGTGTTTTCCAATATATTAGAGAAAATAATATACGACCGCCTAAAACCAACAGTAGAGAAAGAAAAGTTAATACCAGATCACCAATTTGGATTCAGAAACAAACACTCCACGATAGAACAAATGCGCAGGCTCGTCAACGAAATTTTACGAACAAAAGAAAAGAAACAATACTGTACAGCCCTCTTCATGGACATTGAGGAAGCATTTGACAAAGTGAACCATGAAAACCTCTTACAAACGATCAAAAAACATTTCCCGGAATAAATCCATCACGTACTCAAATCATACCTAAGTAACAGAACCTTTGTAATAAAAATAAAAGATGTATATTCTGAAGTAAAAGACATCAAGGCAGGGGTACCGCAAGGAAGCGTCTTGGGACCAATATTATACACATGTAGCGGCACTCGACAGCAACTAGCGTCGGACGACGGCAGCGCTGTGGTTAGCACCTTAGGTTACGAACGTTCAGGACCCGGGTTCAAATCCCGGTTAGCGGAGTCCGATTTTTCTTTCCACGACGTCTAAATTAAAAGAAAAGTAGCAGTACTCTAGCAGCGGCATCTACACCCGCAGCAGAACCTATCTCGGCCTCTATATCAGCAGTAGCACTATCACCACAACACTATTTCCACCTCACACACTATACACGGCTGACATATCAACCATTACCAAGAGCAAACTACTGACATTTGCGGGCAACACGGCTATACTAGTCAGGCATACTAATTCAGAAACAATGGTCACATTACTAAAAGAGTACATCACAAAAATAGAAAAATGGCTACAAGATAAATAAATAAAAGCAAACCCCAGTAAATGCAACCATATTACATTTACGCTAGGAAAATGGAAACCATCAAATATCCAATTGAATGGCACGCATATAACGCAAACAAGGCAAGTTAAATATCTAGGACTACACTTAGGCACACAAATCTAGGTGGAAACAACATACTAAATCAATTATGGACAAAATATGAATAAAAAGAAGACAGATGTACTGGCTAACTAGTCGAAACTCTAAACTCGGCATAGAAAATAAACTAAAAATCTACAAAACGATAATAAATCCAATTTGGACGTACGGAATACCGCTACGGGAAACAGCAGCAATGAGCCACAAATAAACTAGAGTCTCTACAATCGAAGATACTGACGAGAATAGTCAACGCCCCGTAGTATGTCAGAAACGAGGATATATGCTAGGACTTAAAAATACCAACGGTCAAAGAAGAAATCGGTAGATACGCAAAAAATACAAGGAAAGAACGGCAACACATTCAAACAAGCCGGCTGCTGAAGCGAGCAAAACTCTCATAGATAGAAGACTAAAAAGAAAACACCCCACTGACCTCTCTTACAAATTAAATGGAAAAAAAGATAGAAACTTGCTAATCGTCTTTAATTCCTTACAATTTCACTGAAATTTGTTAGGAAAACTTAACGGAATATACTTTTATTATTCGTCTACTAGTTATAAAAAGACCGATTCATTCAAATATTGGATTTATTATAAGTAGACTTTCGAAAGTTGCGAGTACTCGTTTCAATGTTAAGAACTTGACGTAGTCTTTGTTGTTTTCACGTGGAGGAAATCTTCATTAATACTCCGCACAGTCTGGAGAAGAATGCGGAGTAGCGCTGGATTCTTATCGGCTAATATCTCCATGATGTTCTACCTCAATATATTAGGGGATCTCCCGGAATTACAGTTAGAATCAGCGGTGTTATCCTCCACTTTCCTTAGTAGCATTCTTGGGGAGGTGTACACTGCTTCAAGGTATACATTTCCCCCGCAGCGCTATGGGAACACTCGACAGCGTTGCGCTGAAAAATTATGGAATATTTTCGTATAACTGTTGGAACACACAAAATGTCGGAATGAAGCTTTATTTAAAAAGTGTTGAAAAATAATCCTTATTGAATTAAATACGATGTACATAGTATATTTTATCTTTAACAATTCTTCTTCTAATTTTTGCATTAAATAGCTTTAAGCAAATTTGAAGAATCTGATTATTTCATATTGTGAAAGAAAAATATTAAATAGTACTACAAATTTTGGCAATTTTTATTTAAAACGTATTGCCCATTTGAAAAGTAATACTAACATTGTATCTAATATTATACACATATATACAAAATAAAATAAAATAATATAAAATAATATAATAATAATGGTAATATACAATAATAATACACAACAATATAATATGTAATCATCTTGCGAAATACGAGGAAAGGAAAAGAGTATAAGAAATAGTAGAAATCTTATATAATATGAACTTGCTTACATATATGGGAACTGATAAATGGTTAATTTCCGTCATTATATTTGTTTATGTGCTCTATAGCTCGAGGATCTAGTATTTTATGGTTCTTGATAGATGATTTTAGTCTTAATGATGGCAATGGATCAGAGGCTAAAAATATTCCATAAAATGTATTTTCATTAGTAGCAGTCCTTAAATCTTTTCTGTTGTTTTTATTCCTATATTCCTTGAAATCCTTGTGTCTCGCTTCTTGCGTTTCTTCTGCAAGTTGGATGATCGAAAGTAAAACATGTTGAAGTGGTTACCACTTTTAAGAAAACTCTACATCTCGTCTTTTTAGTTTTCTCAAGCACTGAAGCCATCGGCAGCGCGTAGACAAAAGACTGCGACGAAGTCAGACCATAAACAGTAGACAGACGACGTTGGCTTCGGGGTTTTCAGTTATTGGGTAACACAGCTAGCGTGCGGATCTGCACCAGCTCAAATTGTATTCTTACTTATAATTACACTTCTATTTAAATATATTTTCTGCCTTACAATTTATCCACGTGTTCTCTCTGTTTACACATCGAATAACCTCAACAAAACATATTGTGCTATATTTGCCCCATGTATTAATAAGTTTGTTAACTTATGTAATACTATCCGTAATTTCTTTCAAAATGTTTGCAGTGTCAAAGGGTTGTGCGTTGAAAATATAGCAACGCATCGCAGGTATAGTAATTGCTGTAGTATTGCATACTTTATTGTCTACCAATGTTAAAGTCATGGTATACGTTATTTGAATATTACTTATTTTTGTTGGATTCAAATGTACTATTTTACTTTAGATTCGATTTATTTCGTTTTGTATAATTTGCGTTGATCTTTTCACAAAATGAAATTTAATTGGCCGACAAAACCAGGATGACGATGGTTGTAGATTTTTCTATAAAACATTACAATTTAATTTTTTTTGAATGCGTAAAGGTAGAGACTCGAAATAAATGCGCTATCGTCCTTTGTCATATCAGTCTTTGTGTAGGACACTTGCTTATATCTCTATTTCCCTGAACTTCTTTATCACATCCTCATTTGCAAATAAAAATGTAATTTTGAATTGCGCTCTAATCTGTTTATATTTTTCAATATGCATGAAGTTGTCTAATCCAGTATACATTGTAGCGTAACTTTGGTATACTCTTCTACTATTTCTGTTGTTTCTTTTAGCGGATAACAATCACGTTTTTCTTGTAATAGTTTGGAATACGAGAGTCATAAGTTGCTCTAACATCTGATTGGCTTGTTTCTAATAGAAACATATTGAAATTTAGAAAATTGTGCGATGTTGAAAATGTTTAATATTTGCTCTGTCGTAAATTTGTTCTGTTGTCCATTTTGATACGCATATTTTCAAGGAAAGCTTCATTGTATTTATTATTCTGCAGCTTTCAGAAGGGGAGGGCAACCCTCGACTGCAGCGAGGAAGAACAGGGGTTTATATTGCAGAGGAGGATGAAGCGGCGTTTCTGTTGCGGATTGGTGTGTTCCCGATATCGCTCCGCACTCTCCTTCTGCAGTATTATGTGCTTGCGGAATATAGTTACCGCCTGCTATGATCTCTTACTGTCTAGCATTGCGCGGATGGTTTTAGACTAGCGAGAGGCCCTATTTACACACTACACTACTCCGAAGCAACTATGCCCGATGATACCTGCCTCATGCTGTAGGTGGGACTACCCTTCCCTCTGTCCAGCCAAGCTTCAAAGCTTGATAGGGCTACCTTGACCAGCCTCCGAATAGCATCGCCAGATTGAACGCTCTGACGACGCTACGATGCAGAAGAGCTCATCAGGCCCGGACGCAATTCTTTCTTTCTTCTTTCCTTTTATGTGCTGGAAATATTCGAAAAACACTCCATAGCCCCTAAAGAGAGGATGCAGGTAGTGCGGGATTCTTACTTCTCTTTGCTTCAATTCTTTCGGTATCCGTCTTCGACTGTGATAGGAGGGGCACAGTGAATATTGAGATATTTCACCAGTATCGCCCGCGTCCTTGCCTTTGTTTTTACAAAAGTCTTGGAGCTGGATGGACTACTCCTCTTCATGCGCATCCGGTGCAACCATCCTTGGGGGCTCGTTTGTGAGCTATAACAAACCGGACCCCTATTCGAGTTGTGTGCAGCCACGGTGGCCACCATTTTTCTGAGCTGTTGTTTTTTTCAGAGTACTCCCGCACGGCCAGGATGATTCGCAACAGTCTACGACTAGTTCTCGACCGCACGCATGTCGCTTAACCACAGCCACTGCCAGTCTTCTTGGTACTCTTCGCTCGGAGTTTTTTCTTTCAGTGTGTTCAGTTCCGTTCCATTGTTGCGCTACCTTTTTCATCCGGTCGTACATCACCGTTATTTCTTCGTGTACAGTTGGGCGCCCCTAAGCCATGGCAATGGGCAGACTGGCGGAAGTCGTCCTTTTCGCCACAGTGCCTCTTCGCGCTTGAAAATTCCCTTTTTGATTCGCAGATTACTTTGCATTCACGAACTTTCTCCTGAAGTTTGGTGGCAGAAAAAATACTTTTCCCACTTTTGTAGAAATCGAACCTGGATTCCCGGAGTGACTCTATTAGGGAGGCCTATTTTGTTATTTTTTCTTTTCACGTAGTATGGTATTTTTACCGACTAAAACTCTCACAATGATTTTCATCGAGCGCAATGGGGTAGCCACATGAACTCAAAAAGATGATTTTATTCCCCCTTCCCACCTCCGGAGGTAACTAACGTTTACACCCACTTTGACGTCTGAGCCCTTGCCCGAATCGCTGCCACTCCGACCGCCCTGCATGGGAAGAGAGTATTTAGGACTCTCATGTTACCCACTTCGCAGTCAGATCAGCCGGTCGGAGTACTCAGTTCCATCGACGACTAGAAGCTTCCTTTGTGACGCTTTCTCGCCTTTCACGCGCGCCCGCGTGAATTACTCGGGTTCGTCGGCTCGTCATACTCAATGGGCTTACGCACGCTGGGCTCAACCGCATAACTGCGACTCGTTCTCGGGCGAAATCCCGCTGTCCGTCTGCGGAGCTCCGCAGGAAGTCCAAATCTAGCCCAACCTAATTCAAATCGACTTATGAAGATGAATTCTTGAAAGATGTAATGGGCAAATCTTTATATCCTACAGGTAGTATTCGAACGATGTGAAGTGAATCTTGGGTATTGAATTTGGGGTTAAATTCATATGTATTAATCTTTATTTTTGTTCATAATGCTTTTCTGTAATTTTACGCCAAACTTTTAAAGTGAGAGAAAAAGTAAAAAAAAAAGAAAAAAAAACGACAAAACTTAAGAAACGGTTTGATACCATATATAATAAATTTAACAAAAAAATAAATTTAGCTGAATACATAATCTCAATAATAAAGTTAATTAATCACTGTAATGTTTTACAAAGAATGTTTGTTAATATAGGAAGTATGAATATAGAGCCTCTTCGTGTGTATGCGGGACTACTGATGACGTCATTGAACAGTGCTGGAGTGCATATCACTCTTTTAAAATTATCCGAAGATGATAAAAGTTTCTACCTTGGTTGCCTAGATGCACCTACTGTTGCACCAAAGTGGCCAGGTTGCGCATATAGTATTTCTACAGAAGGTGCACGAAAGGTTGTTCAGGATCTAGTAGTACGGACAGTGGAAACAATTGGAATGGAAATTACTCTCGAACTACAGAACTTATTAAAGCAATGTTTGAAAAGTGCTTGTGAAAGTATCATTCAGAAAGAAACTCATCTTAATGATCTAGATAGAGGATGTGGAGACGGTGACACAGGATCGACGCTTAACAGACTTGCTACTGGTATGTATGCCACATCATGCCTAAGAATAAATACAAAATTTCCTGTATTATTTAATGATGATCGTTGAACCCTTGTACCAAGAATCAACATTATTGGTCTGCATTTTATCGGTATATATCACTCTTTTTACGTATTAAGGTCTTATGTAAGTCCTAAACTCCTAAAACTAATAACTCCTAAACTTAAGTATGCCTGAAAAATTGTTAACAATTTATCCAAATATTTAAGTACCTATTTGATCCTATTTGAAACATTGAATTATAGAGAATTCATATATTGAACATTCAATTTGATATAATAAAATCTAATTTTTGTTCTCTTCATCTATCATCCGATCACTTTGATCTATTTCAACATTTATGTTGTTAGATCTTAGCACAACTACTCGGGTTTATGTCACGAATGCTATTTTGCTGAAATGTTCTAAATCCTTTGGTTTTCGTTTAATTTTTCCTTTTTGGAATCGAAGATTGAGATCTAGAAATTACTTTATTAAATTTAATTCACATCTCTCTCTTTCTGATTTTGGAATACCTTGGTGACTTCGGATATTAAACGAATTGCCTAAGCGGCAAGACAGTCACTGATTTAATTAAGTAATCATCCAACGTCATATTCAGTAGGATGAACACGTCCAGATATGAAGGTTTATTCTAATAATAGATTGTAATGTTTTTTCAAATACAAGTTTGTAAGATATCTTCAATTAACAGTCAATAAGATATATTTTCCAATAAATAATATTTATTGCAAATATTTTTTATTTTCCAATTTCCTAGTTAAAACATTTTTGAAATTTTAAAAAATTTTATTTTTATTTAAAAATATTATTATCAAGTTTTGAAGATTAATATCAAAGTGAACTGCAGATATACTAAATATTACACTATATGTTAATCCATTTCGTAAGTTTCTTTTTTTGTACGAATCAATTATGATACGATAATTATTTCTAAACAAAACACATAATAAATTTACATATCATAAATTACCTATAATTTCAAGAAATATGATGACATTTCTTTAGATTTTTAAAAACAACATGTTAGATAAAAAAGTGCGAAATGAAACTAGTTATCACATACAAGGTGATTTGAGCAATCGTAAAAAGTCATATTTTTCTTTTGGTTAGCCAGAAAAAATGATATTAAAAAAAAGAGATGAATAATTCAAAGTGGACTACATATTCACGACCATATCTTTTTTTGCAAAAATGTACGTGTATAATTAGAAAAAATGTTTTAATTAAAGAAGATATACAAATGTCTCTCCATTAGTTTAAACAGTTCATATAATGCTTTTTAGTCGTTTTTATGAACGACTTAAGTTGATCTCTGATTATTACTTTACAATTTACTCTCTTTTGTTCATTTACATTTTCTATAAAATTTAAAGGTTATGGCTATACCTTATCTTTAATTAAACCCATAGAAAAAATCTGAATTTAATTCCCAATATCTCCAACAAATGGTGCTCCAGTGCATCCAGGATGGTTACGCAATTATTTTCACGTACATATTGCAATAGGTACTTTGGATAGGCTCATTCAACTTGAACCCTGTAGTTATAAAACACTTACTGCAAACATATATTTTCTAAAAAAATGAGTATAGAAATTCATATTTCAATAATTTCCTCAATTTGTCGTAATTTTTATTAAAGGCAATGTAGTATAGAAATATGTGTATAACATACAGATTTATTAACATTGTTGGATTTATAATGAGACAAGAAATTGGGGTTTAAATAACAAGGGAGACTTGACTTAATAAATAATATTTTAATACAAAAAAGGTATCTTTTCATAAATCTTATATATCTGCAATGATTCTCATAATATTACTACCTCTTCTTGCTTACAAAACATGCACACGACATACGCGGCGACCCGGTTCTGATAAAATCTACTGAATAATTGCCTGACGCATGTGGGCTCACATATTCTTAAACAAAACAGAAACAAATATATGTATGCAATATCATTCCTGGCTTATGCATATATTACAAGAAGAAAAAGCCGAGGAGAACTACATCAAAACTTAAACATTAATAGTAAAGGAGATATTTACGTGTTCGGTTTTGGCAACGTAAACACGCCCTGTATATAATTAATTACCAGACTGTGGATTTTTATGTATTTATAAAAAATTTTAATGTGCAGAAGTATACAAAATGAGTATAGTATGCAGAAATGTATTAAATATCCGAGATAAAATACACATTTTGTAATATCTCGGTGATAAAATGAAGTAAATTTTTATTGAAATTTTATTTTTTACTTATATTCGTACAAATATGAATTTGAATAAAAGTCTGCAGTTTATTAATTAATATCATCTTTTTTGATACAGAAAATGCGATCGAATTTAACTAAATTTATTTTGATAAATATTTATTTTCAGGAATTTTAGGAAATCTAGACAAGTTTCAATTCTCACATCCATCATCAGTTTTTACTGAACTAGCTCATATAGCCGAAGAAGAAATGGGTGGCACTTCTGGAGCATTGTACTGCTTATTTTTTACTAGTATTACCACAGAATTAGTTTCAATTTCTGAAAAAAAAGATTGGCTGCAAATTTGGGCACGTGCATTTCGCAGTGGTCTAAATTGCTTAATAAAATATGGGAAAGCAAAACCGGGTGATAGATCCATGGTAAGTTTTTAGAAATATTTATTATATAACATTACAATAAACTTTCGATAATTTTCCAAGCATATTCGGGATTTCAATAGTTGGTGTTTAACATTGTAAATAATTAAATCTGCATATTATGTTACTTAAATTTTGCTACGCCACCTGTGACATGATCGATAATCTTTTTTGCTTCAATGATATTTTCGTTAGTTGTCACGAGGACGATGAATCGAATACATGTGTATATTACGCTGCACAATAACAAAAGCTTATCTTGAATGCTGTTCGCTTAATTTCAGTACTGAACTGTACTGTAATCCGGATTTATCGATACACTTTCTACACTTTCTAAATGGAAAAAAGAAAAAAGTATCTATTAAAAAAAAAAAGAAATAAGAAATTAAATTATATTATTTCTCGTGGAATTCTTTAAAATGGTCAATACAATAAACTGATATAGGCGAGATGCTGACAAACGGGTCAAACGTAAACTCTCACATCTGAAGAATACTTAGCGACTAAAATAAAAAGCAGTCACAGTGCGCGTAATAATCCGCGCTTGGTGATAAAAGACAGTCGTCCGATTGCGGAATAATCCGCGCTTGGTGATAGAAGACAGTCGCAGCGTGCGGATTAATCCGCGCTTGGATGCAAATGGGTTAAGGTAATAAAGAAACTTTGTGTACGGAAATGTCGTTTATTTTTTCAAATTTTATATAATCTCATTGTACACTAGGAATATGTTAGCAGCTGCCGTAGGTTAATTAATTGACTGATAAACTTTTCTGTCTATTTCATTCACACTTCATTTCCTCACTTTACTTTATTTACTTTACTCACTTTACTTTACATTTACTTGTATTACGGGCACTCTGCATATCTTCTTCTTTACTACTTGTACGAGGTAAGTTGCTGTCCATGTATCGTTCGATTGAAGGATTCTTGCGCACCCCGCTGGTTAGCCTGACCTACTTTCGTTCTTGTAAGGAGGATTGCTCGCGCACAGGGATATTTCGGCTAATTCTTAATTGTCAATAACTAAAAAACAAAGCTGAAGATGCAATTTTTAATTCTTGATTTTCATCTTATTTTAGCTTTAAGAAACACCCCTTACATTTTTTACACCTATAGCAGAACAGCCTGTATATAAATTGTCGAATTCAGATGTGAACTCTGTCGTTTAGAGACCGTTTGGTTTATTATCGTTCAAACATACATCCGCTGTTCGCCAATTAATCCAAATGAGCCCAGGTATTGCAGTACGAAAGTTAAATTAATTTTTATCTTTTTTTAACTGATTTATTTAAATCTGAGTCCTGTGAGGCGTTTTGTTGTTTTTCAATTTGTTCCTTATTTTTACATTCGATGTATTCACAGCAGAGCGATCCAAAACGAGGTAATAGAGATCAATTTGTAGAAAGTAATCGTTAACAAATTTTAAAGTACGATGTAGAAGAAAATGTTTAATACATTAAAAATGAAAATTACCAGGCGAAATAAAAAAAGGACCGCAATGTTTGTAAAAATTGGAACAATATTATTATAGTTCATTAATAATTCTGGTAGTTGAATGCGATTTTAAATAAAAAAAATTGCAGTTATATATCAGATAAACCAAATCCAAATAATCCAATATAATAAAAAAAATGAGCTATATGTGTGTATAGAATCGGATGCACTTGCTTGTTTGGAAGGACGGCTTCAGAAGCGTGCAAGAACATGAAATCGTTGCGCGAAAATCCGCGAGACGTTTTCTTTTTGCCCTATTTCGTTTCGCTTGTCTTCTCCTTATTGCAACACCAACTTTAAGATCTTTCAGCGACAACCACACTGCCTAATTATACTTCTAATAACAGCTCACAGGTGGCTCGCGACGTTTGATTGTAGCAGTAAGCGTATATATTAAACTGTTGCAGTTTTCAATATTGTTGCGACCGATGGTTTCGAGTTAAGTGGATAACTCTGTATAGCAATGTGTGATTAGGAATCATAATTCCTACTTAAGAATTAACCGTTGCGTTAACCGAATTAGCGTTTTTGGCGTTTCTATGCCAGGCATATTTTTATTTCAATATAAAATATTGCTAATTATTTACAAAGCAGACGACTTCACAGATTTATGTGAGCTTGAAATATGCTGTCAAGATTAAGATATCAAATAACTTTTTCCTATAGTGACGGTAACATATACAGGGAAAGACGTCCAGAATGTTGATCATGGTATCATCTTTCAAGATCATTGAAATCGGTAAGGTCATCTGATTTGTAAATAATTAGCAAAATATTTTATCGATATCATTGAAATCACAATTCAATATATTTATTGATGTTGAAGTGGTCACCACTTATAAGAAAACTCTACATCTGGTCTTTTAGTTTTCTCAAGCACTGAAGCCATCGACAGCGCGTAGACAAAAGACTGCGACGAAGTCAGGCCATAAACGGTAGGCAGGCGACGTTGGCTTCGGGGTTTGTTCAGTTATTGGGTAACACAGTTAGCGTGCGGATCTGGACCAGCTCAAATTGTATTCTTATTTATTTATACACTTCTAGTTAAATATATTTTCTGCCTTACAATTTATCCACGTGTTCTCTCTGTTTACACATCGAATAACCTCAACAGGTTATGAGCCCAGGGCTGTAAATTGTAAGGTAGCAACGTGAAGTGAATAAATTGTTAAAGTGTTATGCTTAGTAAAGTAAGGGATAGTGCTAAAATGGAATCAGCAAGTGCGAAGATCGAAATGTTACGTGGCGAAGGAAATTGGCTCCAGTGGCGTTTTGTTATGCGTACACTTTTGGAGGAAGATGACGACCTGATCAACGTGTGTGAAGGGAATCTGTGTCATCCAGGTAACAGCGCGGCGAAAGAAATCGCTCGTGAAAGATTTTTGAAGGCAGATCGGTTAGCGAGAAAATTAATCGTGACTTCAGTAGGAAGGAAACCGTTGGATCTTCTTTTATGTTGCACAACAGCACAGGAAAAAGTTGAATACAGTATATGACATGAAGTCGGATGAGAATTTAAATATGCTCCAGAAGCAGTTCTTCGATTTTAAATGGGAAGAATCTGAAAATGTCGCCTACAACCTATCAAAGTTGGAACTGATAGCGGCGAAGATGAAAGCCCTTGGGAGTGAAATTGGCGAGAAAATGCTGATAACACGCATTTTATCGGTGTTACCAAACAAATTTGACCACTTTCACAGTGCGTGGGATTCCGTGGAAGAAGGAAAGGAGACCTTAGACAGGCTTAGTACCAGGCTGATGACGGAAGAAATTAGATGGAAGAAAGATGACCAGGAAACATCGGTGGCACTAAACAAAAGTAACAATTATAAAAGCACAGCAGAAGCAGCCAAGCAAACGTGAATATGAGAAACAAGGACCAAGCTGCTTTAATTGTGGAAAAGTTGGCCATCTAAAGAAGGATTGCTTTAGATGCTTTATATGCAAAAGGAAAGGCCACACTAGTAAAAATTGTTTTAAAAATAATAGAAGAAGCAACAGTGGAGACAACCAGGAACCTAGAAACATAATCGAATTGATCTATTAGGAAGTACCTCAGCGATACAAGCAGCAAACCCTGATGTTTGGATAATCGACTCAGTAGCTACGGATCACATGACAGGACGACGGGAATGGTTCAGCGTCTTCGAAGAATTCGATAACACAGTAAAGATAGAGATCGGCGATGGTACATTCATGGATGCGTGCGGCAAAGGAAAAATTAAAATAGAGACTTTTGTGGACGGCAAATGGGTAGCATGTACAATGAATGATGTTCTGTATGTACCAGGTATGAAAAGAAATCTATTTTCCATTAGATCAGTCGCAAGAAGGGGCATAGATTTCTGTGTTTTAAAGGAAGGGACAAATTGTATATTTTTACAAAATCAGAAAATAATAGCAAGAGGTTCTATTATCGGAAACTTGTATAAAGTAAATATGCGAGTTATCATGCCGTCAGTCTGTAATTTTAGCAATAGAGCATACGGGAAACATCATAGATAGAGTTTTCACGAAAAAATCAATCGTGCGACTAAACCTCGCGAAATTATTTATGCGAATGTATGTGGACCTATGGAAGTCGAGTCATTAGGCAAGAAACTGTATTCTCTTACATTCAAAGATGATTTTTCAAAGTTCAGAAAGATTTACTTCTTACGACATAAGTCAGAAGTAATTGAAAAATTAAAAACCTTTTGCCTAGAGGTTGAAAATCAATTTAACAATAAGATTAAAGAAATTCATAGTGATGGAGGGAAAGAATTAAAAAATAAAGAAGTTAAAGAATTTTTAACAAGTCAGGGAATTAGGCACACAATTAACGTCCCATACACTCCTGAACAGAATGGTGTCGCAGAAAGGGAAAATAGAACAATAGTAGAGGCAGGTCGGTCGATGCTATATTCGAAACCAAATCTACCGCTGTTTTTATGGGCCGAAGCCATGAACACAGCAGTACATGTCATAAATAAGACGGGGCCGACAAGACAAGATAAGAAAACACCGTATGAACTGTGGTACGGGAAATCGCCAGATGTAGAAAAGTTTAGAGTTTTCGGTACTGAGTGCTTTGCACACATACCTGCGGAGAAGAGAACAAAACTTGTCAAAAAAGCTGACAAAGGATATTTGGTAGGCTATCTAGATGACGGACGAGAGTATCGAGTGTACGTGCCGATAGTAAGAAACGTAATATTAAGCCCTGACGTAATATTTAAGCCCGAACTAGAAAATGCGAAATTTATTAATTTAAGTTTATTGAAAATTGTCGAGCGCGAAGAAGAGTGTGCGCAGAGCGATAGAGCATGTTCGTATGAAAGTGCAGAGAGTTTTTTTTTATTTATTTGTTTTAAATTTTACAATTTGTCCAGTAGGACATTTGGTAAAATGTTATAGCTGCTTAATAATATAACATGTGGGTGGCTACCCCCAGTGGGGTACCATCTTCGTGCTTGTTAGGGTATATCCTTTATAAGATCTACTGGATGTTTCCTTTTTAATCTCCTTTCGATGAATGTGATGATCGTTTCCGCTGCCAGCCGGTTCGGGTGTGTTGCTAATCTTTCTCTGTACCTTCTTGCGAATCTGCTAATCTCTTCCTTGACCGTTGGTATTCCAAGGTCTTTCCGTATGTCCTCGTTTCTAACGTACCATGGGGCGTTTACTATTGTTCTAAGTATTTTAGATTGCATTGCCTCTAGTTTGGTTATATGGCTCATTGCTGCTGTTCCCCATAGTGGTATTCCGTACGTCCAGATTGGTTTTATGATGGTTTTGTAGATTTTTAATTTGTTTTCTATGCTTAGTTTGGATTTTCGACTTGTTAACCAGTACATCTGTCTCCTTGCTATCTGTATTTTGCTTATTATTGATTTGATATGCTGTTTCCATGTGAATCGTGTATCAAAGTGTAGTCCTAGGTATTTGACTTGCCTTGTTTGTATTATGTGCGTGCCGTTGAGTGTAATGTTTGGTGGTAACTGTTTTCGCAGTGTGAATGTAATGTGGTTGCATTTATCAGGGTTTGCTTTAATTTGTTTAACTTGAAGCCACTTTTCTATTTTTGCAATATGCTCTTGTAGCAATGCGACTGCTGTTGCTGGGTTAGTGTGCCTGACTAGTACAACAGTGTCATCCGCAAATGTCAGTATTTTGCTGTTGGTGGTTGTTGGTATGTTGGCCGTGTATAGTGTGTAGAGAATTGGTCCCAAGACGCTTCCTTGCGGAACCTCTGCCTTGATGTCTTTAACTTGAGAGTATGTATCTTTAATTTTTACTGTAAAGGTTCTGTTGCTTAAGTAGGATTTAGTTAAATGGTATATCTGCTCCGGGAATTGTTTTCTGATTGATTGAAGTAGACTATCGTGGTTTATTTTGTCGAATGCTTTCTCGATGTCCATAAAGAGGGCTGTGCAGTATTGTTTGTTTTCTATTGCTAGTATTATTTCGTTTGTGAGTCTGTGCATTTGCTCTATCGTGGAGTGTTTGTTCCTGAATCCAAATTGGTGATCTGGTATTAGTTTTTCCTTCTCTATTATTGGTTTTAGGCGGGCGTAAATTATTTTTTCCAGTATTTTGGAGAATATTGGAAGTAGTGATATTGGTCTGTACGATACTGTTTGGTGTGGGTCTTTGCCTGGTTTAGGTAACATTATGATCTGTGCTAGTTTCCATAGTTTAGGATAGTATTGGATTCTTAATATTGCATTAAAGATTATTGTAATTAGTCGTATCGCTTTTGGAGGAAGATTTTTCAGGATTTTACCATTGATTAGGTCGATTCCTGGTGCCTTGTTATTTTTTGTTTTCTCGATTATGTTTCTAATTTCATGTGCTGTTGTTTTAGGTATGTTGTAATGATTGTCAGTTGCGATACTAGTGGTTACCTCTTCCTCGTCCAAATGGCAGTTGTGATTGCTATTATTGATATTATGTGGTGTAAATATATTGCTTAGGTGGTTGGAAAATTCTTCAGCTTGTTCTTCGTTGCTTCTTGCCCATGTATTATCTGCTTTTCTGATTGCTGGGACTAGTTTTATTGGCTTCTTTATTTTTTTTGTGACTTTCCAAAGTGAGTAGTTGGAGTTCTCGTGTGCAGATAGTGACTCTATGAATTTTGTGAACTCGTTGTTATTGTGCTCTTTTATTTTGTTTTTTATTTCCTTTGCAAGTTTGTTTAGGTGTTTTTTGTTTTCTTTTGTTCTGTGTTTTTGCCATTTTGCTTTCGCTTTTCTTTTTTCTCTGATTTTGTCGAGGATGTCTAGTGGAATTGTTTTTGTTTGTCTGTTGGTTGTTACAGGTATAGTGGTTGCCCTTGCTGCTTCTTGAATAATTTCTGTCAATGTTGTTACTGCTTGATCGATGTGTTCAGGTGTCTTCAGTGGTATGTTGCAGCTGATATTGCTTTCTATTATTTCCTTAAATGTTTCCCAGTTGGTGGTTTTATTGCATAGCGCCTCTGGGTTGCTGTAAAGTAATGGCTTAATACTGAATGTTATTATTATGGGCGTATGGTCGGAGGTAAGCTCGAGACTAGGTGCTATGTTTAGTCTATTTGCGTTTAGCCCCTTTGTCACTGCAAAATCAAGTAGGTCGGGTATTTTGCTCAGGTCTGTCGGCCAGTATGTCGGTCTTCCTGTGGATAGTATATTGAGGTTATTATTTTTAATGTGCTTTTCCAAGGTTCTACCTCGAGGTGTGGTGATTCTTGATCCCCATAGTGTGTGCTTTGCGTTATAGTCGCCAGCTGCAATATACCTGTCACCTAAGCGACTAAAGTATTCTTTCCACATTTGGGTTGTAACTTTGTGACGCGGTGGTACATATACTGCCGACAACTGTAGTTGGTTGCTACTAGTTTGTACAGTAACGGTGGTTGCTTGTATATGTTCCTTACTAACCTGGCTGTGTAAGTGGTGTTTAATGTCGTTTTTTATTACTACTGCCGTCCCTCCTTGTGCTTTTCCTGAGGGATGCTTGGTGTCGTATATGGTGTAGTACGGGATTTTTAAATAGCTTTTTGTAGTGAAATGTGTTTCCGAAACGAGCAGTATATCTATATTGTTGCTATGCAGGAATGTTTTAGCTTCTAGGGCCCTTTGTTGTAGGCCGTTAGAGTTCCAGGCCGCTATTTTGAGCGTGTCTATTTTTATTTTTTGCTCAGCATGTTAGTAAGTATTTGTAACATAACTGTTATTTGTTGAGTTTGCTGTCTGATGGCTTCGTTTTGTTCGCTTACCATTTTTGTGAGCATTTCGGTGTTTTTTATGGAATGTTTCAGTAATTCTTTGATTTCTGAAGCGTCGTTGCTATGATTGATCTGTTCTTGATTTTCTGTGGGTAACGACCGGTTGACGACTTGCGCGTAGCTTCGTCTGCTAACGGTGTTACTGTGGTTATTGTTTATTACGTATTGCGGTTTTGGCGTTGTCCCTGATTCTGTGTTGTCCTGCTGCATTTGGAAGTTGTTGTGTGTCCTGTTTCTTATCGGCGGGAAAAGTTTGCTTTGTAGTTGTTTTCTGACTAGGCAGCCTTTATAGCTAGCTGGGTGATTTCCACCGCAATTGAAACACTTTGCGTTATTTATTTTTCCCGTGTGTGGGCAGTTCGCTGTTAGGTGCTTTCCTGCGCATTTGACACACGCCGGGTTTCTGTTACAGTAATTTCTTGTATGCCCATATTGTTGACACCTCATACATTGCGGTATGTCTTTTTTGTGTCTGGGTGGCTCAACTGTAATTATCGTGTTTAAAATTTTCTTAATTTCAAAAATTTCTTTGTTATTATTTTTAGGTTCAAGTTCTATTAAAAATAGCGGTAGTGGTTGCTTGGTGTCAAATCTGGTTATGTTGTTGATCGTTCTCACCTGGTGTCCGATTTTGGCTAATTCCTCACATATGTTGTTTGTGTTCGATTTAGGATGTAAGCCTCTGATTACTGCTTTGTAGCTTTTATCAGATTTGGGTTGGTAGGTATGATACCCGGCGTTTTTTTCCTTTAGCGCTTTTGTTACTTTTCTATATATTTCTGGGGTATTGGTTTGTACTTTTACCTGTTCTAGTTTAAGTTGTTTGATGGTGTAATTTTCTTTTCCTGCCGTGATGTTTAGCAGTTCGATGAGGGGATCTATTATTTTAGCATCAATGAAGATTGGTGGAGGTTTAGGAATGTTTGTTATTGGTTTATCAGCTGGGTCTACATCCATCTCTTCTGGCAGTGAGCTGAAAGAGTTATGTATAGGAATTTCCTGTAGCCATTTTTGTCCTTCTGGTTCTATCGTCCTCTTAGCATTTGTGTTTGTGTTTATCCTTCGTTTTTTGCTGGGAGTTACAGTCTTCCAGCTTTCGTTGTGATGTGGTGGAACATTGCTAGTATTATTTTTTTCGTCATCTTTTTTCGTAATTTCCATCGCTATTTCATTTGTATCTGAGCAATCCACTTCGCTTGTTGGTTTATTTGAGCTCTGTTGGTCTATTGCTCTGTTTATGGCATATGTTTCGCCTTTGTTTAGGATTTTTATAGTTGGTATTTTTTGGATGTTTTCCATCCTTTAGTTTTAGTATATTGGTTGTGTTGCACTTCACTTTTCTTTCCCACTTGTCGCACTTACGGAGGCACTGGTTCTCACGTCCGCATAGCTCGACTGCTCGGGCAGAACTGTATTTTAAATTAGTGACAAGTTTGATGTATGTGTATGTCGGGTTCTCATTATGATTAGGGTTAGGGGCGTGTAACGAATCTTCATTCGGTTTAGACATTGTTGTTATGCAATAGAGAAGATATTTACTAGTACAAATATGATTACTACAGAATTTGACAAGTAACCGTGGTAATTAGATACTCGAGATGCTAATGGCAATGATCTCAGGTTCAACAACGAATCCGCGGTCAACGATATAACAAATATACTTTCTTCCAAAGTCTAAGTCGGACTTCTTGTTAAAAACGTGAAGTATCCACTGATCGTAAAGACGTTGTTTTACTCGCTGGTGAGATTGCACGAGAATGTCTTTTCGTTACGATGATGCTGCAGAGGAAAACTATGATGGGATCTGTCTAAGGATACGAGATCATCGGATTCGTCGAGAAAAGCCTTCGTTCGGAAAGTGAGGGAAATGGACGTTCCTGTTAATTCGTTAATTTCTATGTTGGTGGTTGAAGAAAGATGCTAACGCCCTTGAGAGAAAGATGCTAGCGAAAAACGTCCATCGTGAGAAACGCAGATTTCCCATATCTTCCCGTAGTAGGTGATAGATTTAGGGACTGTTAGGATAAAGACTGTTTGTCCGTTTGAAGGACCTTAATTAACAAAATCCTAAGATTTATAGCGGGTCCTCAGGCTAGCTGAACATGTACCGCGGAGATGCATCGACGTCTAATAATCATCTTGTCCGAAGAATAGGGTCTGTGTGTTTCGAACCACACAGAAACCGTTGGAATGTTTACTGTCGAGTGCCGCTACAACTATTTCTTTTTAAGGAGAGCTATACAATTACTCTATACCTCTATTAGGTAAACGTTCATCCCGTGACCGCGGTTACGTTTAGCAACTAGTTGTCACTTCGAGCCCAAGTTCATTATCACAAATCTCGAACAATTATAATCGGGTTAAATCATAAATACTAAAATATTGGGGACTTTTCCAAGAATTCCAAAGGGAAGGCCCCGGTGTCCTTTCATTTCCGACATATATATAATTCTACCAAATCAAGAATATAATTCTACCGTACACGATGTCAAAAATTTATTGGTCATGGCTCTGGGAGGTAATATTACATCTTCAGATTGGTGGAAATCTATTTATTTAAAAAGCGGATTACAAATTGACTTTGAGCATGACGTTTAGGATCAATCATTTTCTGTTGCTGCATATAGTACTTATCACGAAGATATGGTACGGACAGGCCCATTTCCCTTATTAGGAAATTCCGAATTACCGGTCCTCCCAGGGCTGTAATTCGGAATTTGAGTGGCCGTCCGTTTATGACACGGACAGGCACATTCCTCTCGTTAGGAAGTTCCGAATTACATCTCCTCCCAGGACGGTAAACGTAATGACTCGAGGCCAGGAAAAACCCAGGAAAGGATCAGCCGGAAGGGCACAGTGGAGAGAAGAAATCCAATGGCGGGAGGAGGTTAAGTGCTACAACTAGTACAAATAAAGTGCCGTCTAAGTCTAACACTCGAGTTATTTGATCTCCTCCACCTTGAACGTTAAGTCATTCGAGGTACGCGATATCGACCGATCGGTTTGACCTGACCGGTTGCTCTTTAATCGATAATACGCAACACCATGGATCGCAAATGACCTGTTCTCTTGGAAAAAAATGTTTAAAGTTTCATTAGTTCTTAAACTGAGTTCATTTATTATATTACGATAGCATATTACAAGTAAATGACAATATAATCACCAAAATAAAGAAACTAAAACTAAAATAACATTAAACTAAGCAAAAAAAATAATAATATGATATAATAATAACAATGAATGTAATAATAAGTATTACAATTTTGGAAGCGTGTTATTGATGAAGTCAATGGGGATTATTCTATGCTCCATGGTATATATCGATAATCAGCACAAACTAATGATAGATCTCAGTTTCGAAGAGAAGTTTCTTCCTACATAATCGTCATTTTTTATACACTATCAATACATTGAGCATAATTTGTATCAGTACGGATACAAGCGGCATTTTTCAATTTAGTCACTATTAAAACATATTCCTGGTGACTTTGTGATATAATGCATTGCGATGTAATGCAATCACATATAAATTTGTTGAAATTTGAATAAGATAAATATAAATGAATTGAAATTTTGTAGTATGGCGCCCAAGCATTGCCAGACTAGTAGCATTTTACGGTATTTTGGTATATTGGTTGTGCACCAAATTTGCACAAATACAATGAAAGCTATTTTTTACTTTTCAGCGCATTTCTAAGTCGGTTATATCATTTTGGAAAAAGCTTTTAATTTCATTTTAGTTTATATTTTGGCACTGACTTTGTCACGGACAGGACGGAATCTGGCTCACGGAGGATGACAAGTCCTGCAGCTCAGACCTCTTGCCCTGTGAAACTAAAGAATTTATGTTTAATTCCATAATTTTAATTTCTATGTAGGGTGATGGTCAAATCAGAACGAATTTAAGTCTGTAGCGGCACGCGAGCAGATCAATTCAAATCCTGTTATTGTTTTGTTCGGAGTATCATGACCGTTAGGTCATAGGTATGGTAAGGAGTAATGAACTCCGAGCAAAACAATGCTGCCGCTACTCTCAACCGTCGAACGCAGTCGAATTCGAATTTGTCGACTGTTCCCCGACCAGTATAAATAAACAAACCGTGTGCTGAGCAAAGAGTATAACGTTCGCTATCATAGCCATCGCATGCACGAAGTACCCACAAGAATTCTCCGAACACACGCGTATTTATTCTCGAAGAATTGTACACGGTGACGAGTGTATTGTGACTACACACAATAAACTAATTATAAACTACCTCGCATAATTAATTGTGGACCACTCCTCTACAAGTCTTTCAGTGGTATTACCCGACGAATGGAATTACCGAAGCTTTTTATATATTTTACACATTTTTTTATAATACTTTGGGGTGTAGGTGGAGTAGTTGCTGCCAGGTGAAAAGAGAATTCGCGTTTCGTCCCGGGACTACGGGTGGGCTCGTCAGTAAGGCTATACCCGGTAGTCCCTGCCTTAGACGTAGAGGGAGTCTCGCTAGGTGCGGTATTTGTATCGTGACGCCGTATATTCGACCGCTAGCGAGACAGACAGACTCGTTGTCATCGTAGTAGCCCTCTGGTGTTAGCGGTTGGTACCCGCGGATCACCCGGGAAGTGATACGACCGCGTTGATGCCTCGACCTGTCGGCGTCCTGTTGGCACTGATCCGCCACAATATCTTATACACGATGCCTACAAGATTCAGAAAGGACATGTTCGATAGTGATAGTAGTGATGACGAATATTATTTTGAACCTGACAAGATAGAAGACGACGCCAGTGCTTCAGACAGTGGAAACAAACTCCGTTCAACAAGGAATCGGCTGAGATGTTTCGATATTTCTAGTGATTGTGACAGTGATGATGAACTAAATATTGAAGAAAATAATATAAGCGTCAACAAAATAACGCAAACATTCAACGTGTATATTTTCTCAACTATGCGCGCCAATACCTCTCGTCCACAGCGACGTGCGCTCGTCGAGCGGCCCCGTCCGTAAATAGTTAGATTGGGGAACAACATCCGGAGTTGCATTAAGAGGGGAAAAATCCCTATAAAAGTGTTGAAATTAATGTTAATAATTGATAAATGAACCAGTTTAAAACACTTCTGGAAGAAACATAAATTAAAAGAACTGAGAAAAAACTGAATAAAATAATACAAAGTAATAAATTACATCGTATACTACAGTGAGGGTACGGACCGTTTTCGAATACTCAGACAAGCAGAGTTGCGGTAAAAGAGTCCCTTAAGTCAGGACATGTTACTCTTTGTATATGTTACTCATATCACTACTCGTCACTCTTGATACAATGATAAGGATAAGCTCACATATTGCCGAAAAATTACATATACAAATGAGATCGTATTGCTATAGATAATGTCAGTGGCAGTGGGGGTAGGATTAAGGGAATCGTCTGGTAATCGTGGAGCGACCTGAATGTATGACTGAATGTATGAGCGATCAGTCATTCTTCTGCCGAGTCCCGATCCAACATGCAGTGATCTCACATTATAATAAATGATCATCGCAGCGGCTATTCGTTTTTGTATTACAATGTAGAATAGTATTCATGGCAGCTATCGGAGTTTTTACAAAATTGTATAATCCGCGCCTGCCTATCTCGAACAATGTGTACACTATAAGATTGACTGAATGTATTTCTATTATTCATTTGTCTAAATTATATTATTGAAGGTGCACTTTTAAAGAAATTTAATTTCCTTGATTGTTTCCATTTATTATTTTTTCTTTATATTTCTTTCATATAAGACATACATGTTAGAAATTAATTTTGTGAATACTTCGTGCCTCCCAGTTTCTGGAGTAAATGCCGCGCGGTCCCTCACAGTCCGCTTACCAAAAAGCATCATTGCCTTTGCCACTCCGTGGTTAGATCCTTTAAACAAAGTCTCCTATTATCTATTTCTTTATTCTTTGGTAATGCAACATCGGGTCGCTTGCCATCAGTCTATCTGTGTATCAACTTATCTTTCGTCAAACTGTTTCACACATTCTTTAAACAGTCGACACCTCAGATAGCATCGACACCTCAGATAGCATCGACACCTCATAGTTTGATGACTTCAAGTCGCCAGTTATCGGTTTTCTAAACATTTGCTCAAGCAATCTACGGAGGTTCTTACTGAGCACTCGACCCAGTCATAAATTATTGTAAGGCTAAATAGCGGCAGGCTATCACCCATTATATCGGCAGGAAGGTGTGTTGCTGCTACATAATGTTTATAACATAAGTAATCTTTTAACATAGTATATTTTAAAGAAATGTAATAAAGGGCAACGCTTAACTAAGTAAGTATGGAGGAAACTATTACATATCGTTACATAATTTTCAACTAATATACGCAGTTGCACACAACAGTTTTGATAAATATATGTAGAAATTGAATATAATCGCGGCGAAAGTGTAAAGCATGTTAGAAATACCGATGCCGATGTCGCGATACGACGATTGAGTTGAATTGATTACCGAAAGCGACTGTGTGTATGCGAGTGTGACCAACGAAAAAATGAAAGACAGTCTTCGAGTATTGCGTTGAGGTGGATTAAACGTGTGGGTTTGTTTGATGCCGAAACGAGTGGATGAATTTGTAATAGTCAGTTGTATTAAAATCGGTATAAATACAAGTACAGATACAGAGATAGTGTAGCCAGTTGTAATCGTCGCTCGCTCAATGCAATTATGCCGATCGAAGAAAGGATACCAATACTCTGTCCTAGGGAAGATTACAAGAAACGGCAATAACAATCTGTCCAGAGTTCATTTGCCTCTAGACCTTGTAAACCAAAACAATCGTTAGTATTCAAAGGCACAATAATATGGGTCTCTCCCAGATTCGAATTTTCCGTAGACTTTTTTTGCTCTCACGTGCCACTACAGCGTGAAAAGAACAGCCTTGTATTGAAATATTCTTTTTTAGTATTATATTAATTTGAAATTTTCTTGGCTTACTTCTTTCAAGCAAAACTTTCAATCATTCGTACATACATAAGAGATATTTTATTTAAATAACATATGATGCTGTAAAATAACGTATATTTACTTTACATGTTAATAAAAATAACCTTTTTATAGGATGTATGAATACTTTTATAATAATTAAATGTCACGACTAACTAATGATATCTCCTTAAGATATGTCTAAAGTTGAAAAATAAAATGTTGTATATATGTGAAAAGATCGTTTATATATTTTAATATCAATTTGCTATAATACTATTTAAATACTTTTTGTGTTTTATTAGGTTGATGCTCTCAATGCATTTTGTGATACTTTTGAAAACCTGTTGCACAAGCCATTAGTAGACATTTGTGATGCATTAAAGGTAGTAACTTGGAAAGCATGTGAATCCACGAAGAATATGAAAGCTAAGTAAGTGCAGAACAGTTTGTATATTTTTTGTAGAAAGAATCAAAATTTTTCAGCGATAATTGTTTTATATTATTTCTACATAATGATAATTGTTTTGTATGTCATGTCGAGTCGGAAGGTTTTGATAACAAGCTTGGATCGTGGGTTCCTATAAGCCCGAACACTCTTGAAAATGTGCATTACTATAATTGCTTATAAACAAGTTTACTTCGAACTGAACGTATGCGTTCTAGATTTTATTTCATAACAATTAATTTTACAAACTTTATTTCTTCAAAAGTCATAATGATCAACACTATAAATTGAGAAGTGGAAAAAAAATTTTTTTTTATTCATTTATTTAAATTTTACAATTTGTCCAGTAGGACATTTGATAAAATATTATAGCGGTATAATAATATATCATGTGGGTGGCTACTCCCAGCGGGGTATCATCGTGTTTGTTAGGTTATGTCCTTTGTGAGATCTGTTGGGTGTTTCCTTTTTAGTCTTCTTTCTGTGCTTGATGTGTTGACCGTTTCCGCTACCAGCCGGTTCGGGTGCGTTGCTATTCTTTCTCTGTACCTTCTTGCACATCTGCTAATCTCCTCCTTAACCGTTGGTATTCCCAGGTCTTTCCGAATGTCCTCGTTTCTAACGTACCATGGCGCGTTTACTATTGTTCTAAGAATTTTAGCTTGCATTGCCTCTATTTTGGTTATATGGCTCATTGCTGCTGTTCCCCATAGTGGTATTCCGTACGTCCAGATTGGTTTTATAACCATTTTCTATATTTTTAGTTTACTTTCTATGTGTTACGCCGCGCGACCCTCTACCTAGACCAGGTCATACACCGCGGGCCAGACGGACACCAGATGTCCGCTCATCCTTACGGCGGACCCTCATTAAGCTTAAGGGCCCATCATAAATCCCAGCAATTCGCTAGCTAAGGTCCTTCAGACCCAACAAACATCTGTTTTTAAACTCGCCTTTTTAACGATTATTGTCTACTACGGCTCGACCCGGGAAAGTTAGTTTTTCTCACATACAATGCAACTTTCCTCTTACTAGCCACTTTCTATTGAGGGCAGCTAAGACCCTTCCTAGGCCATCAACCTTCGTTTAACCAATTAACAACGAAGCCTACTTCCCTCACTCTCTGAGGCGAAATCGTCACCAACAAATCCGATGGTCCTGTACGCTAGACACATCCATCGCTAGCTTTCCTACGACATAGCATCGTCGCTGTACCTCAGTCTCCTCATACTACTCTTCATAGGACGACTCTCTTCTCAGCACTCCTCTTAACTCTCTTCTTAGTGCACTTCTAAGGACTACTCTTCTTACAACTACTGCTCCTACGACCTCAGGAGAGTCAACTACTCCTCTTGCAACCTCACGAGAGCCAAGACAACTATTCTTCTCCTGCAACATCAGGAGGTCAACTCTACTCACTCTACAAGTCAAGCAATTGGAGTCTACATCAAGGATCCACGCAAGTCAGTCAACGAGTCGAACACAGTCCGTCGACATACTACATCATCGTCCGCTACGACATTGTCACCGAACTTGACTGTTTTGCTACCCTTCGTCCAAGCAACATCCTTCGCCCGGCTTACACTATAAGATCCTTCACGCACTCATCTTATACTTACGCACCAACGTAACTATCGTCTTTACAAGTGGTTAGAATAAACGGCGATTTGCAACTTACTACAAAGTGTATATTCAATCAACCACCTCTGTTGTCCTAACCGAAACAGGGGAGCGACTACTTCGCGGCGTCGATTAACTGAATCGTAGCGAGAATTTACGCCTCTCGCTGACGCGTATTCCTAGCGACCGCGTCTCTCCGCGAACGGTCGTAACACTATGCTTAATTTGGATTTTCGACTTGTTAGCCAATACATTTGTCTCCTTAATATGTTGTTTCCATGTGAATCGTGTATCTAAGTGGAGTCCTAGGTATTTGACTTGCCTTGTTTGTATTATGTGCGTGCCGTTGAGTATAATGATTGGTGGTATCTATTTTCGCAGTGTGAATGCAATGTTGTTGCAATTATCGGGGTTTGCTTTAATTTGTTTAACTTGAAGCCACTTTTCTATTTTTGTGATATGTTCTTGTAGTAATGTGACTACTGTTGCAGGGTTAATGTGCCTGACTAGTACAGCTGTGTCATCCGCAAATGTCAGTATTTTGCTATTGGTAGTTGTTGGTATGTTGGCCGTGTATAATGTGTATAAAATTGGTCCTAAGACGCTTCCTTGCTGAACTCCTGCCTTGATGTCTTTAACTTCAGAGTATGTGTCTTTAATTTTTACTACGAAGGTTCTGCTGCTTAAGTAAGATTTAATTAAATAGTATATCTGCTTCGGGAATTGTTTTCTGATTGATTGAAGTAGGCTATTGTGGTTTATCTTGTCAAATGCTATCTCGATGTCCATAAAGAGGGCTGTGCAATATTGTTTGTTTTCTAATGCTATTATTTCATTTGTGAGTCTGTGCATTTGCTCTATAGTGGAGTGTTTGTTTCTGAATCCAAATTGGTGATCTGGTATTAATTTTTCCTTCTCCATTATTGGTTTTATGCGGTCGTATATTATTTTCTCTAGTATTTTGGAAAATACAGGAAGTAGTGATATTGGTCTGTAAGATGCTGTTTGGTGTGGGTCTTTGCCTGGTTTAGGTAACATTATGATCTGTGCTAGTTTCCATAGTTTAGGATAGTATTGGATTTTTAATATTGCATTGTAAATTATTGTGATTAGTCGTATCGCTTTTGGAGGAAGGTTTTTCAAGATTTTACCATTGATTAGGTCGATTCCTGGTGCTTTATTGTCTTTCGCTTATCATTTTTGTTAACATTTCGGTGTTTTTTATGGATTGCTTTAGTAGCTCTTTGATTTCTGTAGCGTCATTGATGTTATTATTCTCGTTTTGGTTGTCGAAGGGTGTTGATTGTTTGGTTACTTGCGCGTAGCTTCGGCTACCAATGGTGTTGGTATTATTGTGGTTGATATTCATTACGTGCTGTACATTTGTTGATGTCTCAATTTCTGCGCTGTCTTGTTGTTTGCGATAGTTATTGTATGTCCTCTTTCGAAGCGGCGGAGACTGTTTACGTTGAAGTTGTTTTCTGACTATACAGTTGTAACATTTTACATCGTTTATTTTTCCCGTGTATGGGCAGTTCATTGTTAGATGCATTTCTGCGCATTTGACACACACCGGGTTTCTGTTGCAGTAATTTCTTGTATGTCCATATTGTTGACACCGCATACATTATGGTATGTCTTTTTTGTGTCTGGGTGACTCGACTGTAATTATTGTGTTTAGAACTGTTTTAATTTCGAAAATTTCCTTGTTATTGTTTTTAGATTTAAGTTCTATTAGAAATAGCGGTAATGGTTGTTTAGTATCATATCTGGTTATGTTATTTATCGCCCTTACCTGGTGTCCCATTTTGGCTAGTTCTTCGCATATGTTACTTGTATTTGTCTTTGGGTGTAATCCTCTGTTTACTGCTTTGTAACTTTTATCAGTTTTAAGCTGGTAAGTATGATACCCGGCGTTTTTCTTTTTTAGCACTTTTACCACTTTTCTATAAGTTTCCGGGGTGTTAGTTTCGACTTTTACCTGGTCCAGTTTTAGTTGCTTGATGCTGTAATTTACTTTACCTGCCGTGATGTTTAGCAGTTCAATTAGGGGGTCTATTATCTGAGCTTCTATGTAGATTGGTGGTGGTTTGGCGATGTGTGTTTTTGGTTTTTCCGCTGGGTCTGATTCCATCTCTTGTGGCAGTGCGCTGAAGGACTTTTGGAGAGGAATTTCTTGAAGCCATTGTTGCCTTTCCGTTTCTACAGCCCTCCTAGCATTTGTATTTGATTTTTATTTTTCGTTTTTTGCTGGGTGTTACAACCTTCCAGCTTTCATTCTGGTGTGATAGATCGTTGTTGATGTTATTCTTCCTGTCATTCTTTTGTGTAGTTCCCGTTTCTGTTTCCTTTATAACTGAGCAGTCATGATCTTCGTGTGTTGATTGTTTTGGGTTTGTTGTATCTACAGCTCTGTTTATAAAGTATGTTTCGCCTTTGTTTAATATTTTTATTGGTGGTATTTGTTGCATATTTCCCTTAATTAGCGATTGGCTCTGTCTTGAGTCAATTTGTTTTCCCCATTTGTCGCACGTACGGAGGCACTGATTCACACGTCCGCAATGCTCGACTGCTCGGGCAGAACTGAACATAGAAATTGACCAATTAACAGGAACGTTCACTTCCCTCACATTTCGAACGAAGGCTTTCCTCGACGAATCAGATGATCTCGTGTCCTTAGACACACCCCATCATAGTTTTCTTTTGCACCATCATTGTGACGGAAAGTCATTCTCTCGTGAGGTCTCATTGACGAGTTACATAGCGTCTTTACGCTCGGCGAATGTTCTAGGTTTTGACAAAGAGTTAGTTTAGTAATACACGTATTACAGGCAAGCAAGTTGAGTACAACTTGGGCTTTGGAAGAAAGCGCATTTTGTTATCTCGTTGACCGCGGATTCGTTATGAAACCTAACATCATTGTCATTAGCTTCTCGAGTGCCTAATTACCATGGTTACTTGTCAAATTCTGTAATAATCATATTTGTACTAGTAAATATCTTCTCTATTGCATAATAACAATGTCTAATCCAAATGAAGATTCGTTACACGCTCCTAATCATAATGTGAACCCGACATATACATACCTTAGTTCTCTAATTATGACTGATTAAAAAAAAATGCTAAAAGTATCCAAATTGAGTTCTCAAGTACTTGAAAATATCAGGTATTCCTCGAATTATCTTAAATCCATCTTTTCCACAGACCGTATAAGTGGTTTACTTGTGTTGAATACATAATTGAATTTAAACTGTTCCAAGTCGTCCCCTAGTGGATTTAAATCATGGTTGCCATTCAATGGCTTTATCTGACCCTAATAGTTTGCGGACGTACTGTTAGGAAATGTTCTTACTGTAAAATAGAAGGGAAGCGAAAATTTCGAACATTTTCTTTAAACATCCGTACATAAATCGAAAACTAAGATATGTAGTACATATGTACATCAGACGTTGTTTACTTATCTTAGTGTCTAGATTCACCTCTCGAAGTATGAACATTTATTTATGACTCATCCTATATTATATATGTCGAAGATGAAAGAAAATCGTGGTGAGCCACGGGACAGAAATCGTTGGAATGTTTACTGTCGCGTCCCGCTACAAATATTTCTTTTAAGTAGAGCTATAGAATTACTCCATACCTTTGTTACACAAAGCATTCATCGGCGACTGGTTGTCGCCTCGAGCCCAAGCTCATTATCACAAATCTCGAACAAATACAATCGGATCGAATGACGAAAATTGTTTAATTACGCCTATGATAGAATCTAGATTACGGTGTTAAGGGATTTTCCCGAAGTTCCAAAGGGAAGGCTCCGATGTCCTTTCATCTCCGACATATATATAACACATGACTTTTATTTACTTGCATTGAATTCAATTGATTTGTTTATTTAACTTATGTTACAGGGTAGGACGAGCTAGTTATGTAAAACAAACACAATATTTCCAGAATGTAGATGCTGGTGCATATGCTGTTGCGACTTGTGTTGAAGCCATTACAAATGTGCTTAAAAATTTCAATTAATGTTGCTTATTAAGTCATTAAGAAACATATTATTGTAATTTCTTATGATATTTTTATTAAATACGTAATTATACATTAACGCATTACGACATGTTACTAAAAATAATATAAATGGTAAAAACATGTCAAAAACTTTCAACAATTTCATAATGAAAACTAAATATATTATTTGCTTCAATTTATAAAGAAAACTAATATTTAAAAAATATAATAAAGTATAAAATATAAAGTTAATGATAGTTGTTTCTACAATCATCATACATTGATCTGTTGACCTTGCATAATTATTGTATTCTTTTCCTTTAAATCTAAGAATCGCGTGCCACACCATATCAACCCGTACACTTTTATAGCTTTTATTTAAAAATAAATGTCTTCGAACTGTGAAACCTAACTTTCAAATACACCATAGCATCCAACATAAAATTGTTAATTAGGATGAAATTTTCCAACACTCCACGAACACAATGAAGATACAGAATAAGTAATTGCACACTGGCCGCGAGTATCAATTTTACTGTGAATCTTGGAATGCCAAAGCTGTCCAGAAGTTCATCAATGCAATAAACTGCAGGTTACGAGTTGGTTAAAATCGTGTAAGTAGCAATCCTTGCACCGAACATAGAACTTCATCAAATACATTTTTTGTTTTTTTTTTGAAAGAACGAAGGACACGCTGTAATTCAGATATGAATGAATTCGAATATTTGCTTCCGAGAAAATTCACAAGAATAACGCTCTATTCCTAATCCAAATTTCGCTTGAAACCTTGCACCAAATGGATCCATGCATGTGTCACGTAAACTTGAGGGTTGGGAGATAAAATAAAAATAGTTGAATCGTAACACAACTATTAATTTTGTTTCAATTAAACTTTATTACAAATTCAGCAATCAAACTGGACTACACACTGAATTAACATAAATCACAATTCACTCCAACCACGTTATGTAAAACTTAGTTACAATGATACGTTAAGTACGCGACTGTTATAAGGGTAGAGACCGGCAAAGATATGTTGACTATTCTAAGGATACAGAATAAGTGAAGTTTTACTGACGATACTGTGTCTGAGGAAAGCTAGGGATGGGTGTGTCTAAGGACACGGGACTATCGGATTTGTTGATGATAATTTTGGTTAAGGAAGTGAGGGCAGTAGACACCGTCTCCGATTGTATAATAAGACGGTTGGTGGACCAGGAAGGATTTTAGCCGCCCTCGTGAGAAAGTTGCTAACGGAACATACCAGACGTGAGGAAAACCAACTTTCCGTGTTAACCCGTGGAAACCAATAAACGTTAAATATTCAGCCACTAAATATCATAGCGATTGTTTTGGATATTTTATCATTAGACTAAGGATTTTTGTGCAAATTCATATTTTTATGAACGTAATTAAACAAATGGAAAGTAGAAATTTGACGGTAAACATTAGGCAGCTTGTTTTAAACGTTTTTTTTTGTATTTATTTGTTTCAATTCTACAATTTGTCCAGTAGAACATTTGGTAAAATATTATAGCTGTATAACATGTGGCTGGTAAAATATTATAGCTAATATAACATGTGGCTGGTAAAATATTATAGCTAATATAACATATGGCTGGCTACCCCCAGCGGGGTACATCATCGTGTTTGTTAGGTTATGTCCTTTGTGAGATCTATTGGGTGTTTCCTTTTTAGTCTTCTTTCTATGCTTGATGTGTGCGTTGCTATTCTTTCTCTGTACCTGTTTTAAACGTGGCAAAATAGCACGGCAACGGTGCTATCCGATATCCATTGAGACAAGGTTTAAAAGTATTTAAAATAATTTATCACTCAATGAATATTACAATAAACATTGTGCTTTGAATATCTTTTATACTTTCGCATATTGTCTGCATAATGTCTACTCTCGCATATTGTCTGCATAATGTCTACTTTCGCATTTCAGGATAATCTACAAACATAGAAACTTCTGCAGTCTGCACATGTAGATGATACTGCGTTATCGGTCAATGAATTTTTGTCAACGAAAGATGATCGGAGATACGAACTAATTTTCTTATCGAGTAGGTTTCTTTCCCTTATTTTTCTTGTCGGTTTATTCTTCTGTGGCGTCGTCTTATCGTATAAAACTAAATAACACTTCCGACGATTGAAACACATACTTCGATAACGTTTCTAATTCTAACGTTTCGATATCGAGCAGACACATTTTGAATCACTGATGATGATTTGATCATTTTGCATAGTCGATCGATCTCCAATTATGATACTGCGATTCATACTGATTAATATGAATAATGGCTTTCCTCGATATCTAATGTTATAACCATATAATACATATTATATATATATATATGTCGGGTTTACATTAGAATTAGAGTTAGGGGCGTGAAACGAATCTTCGTTTGGATTACACGTGTCGATATGCAATAGGGAAGACATTGACTAGTGCGAGTACGATTATCATAGAACTGGACAAGTAACCGCGGTAACTAGTTACTCGAGAACTAATGACAATGATCCTAGGTTCCATAACGAATCCGCGGTCGACGGGATGGTAGATTAACGTGCTCGCAAATTCTAAGTCGGGCTCTTGGTTAGAACGTGAAACATCCACCGAGCGTACAGACTCTAAGTAACTCGCTAATACGACCTCACGAGAGAATGACTCTCCGTCGCGATGATGCTGCAGAGGAAAACTATGATGGGGTGTGTCTAAGGACACGAGATCATCGGATTCGTCGAGGAAAGCCTTCGTTCAGAAAGTAAGGGAAATTGGCGTTGCTGCTAATTGGTCAATCTCCATATCGGTGGTTAGAAAAAGATGCTAGCCACCCTCGGGGGAAAGTTGCTAGTGGGAGACGCCGTTCGTTGAAAAATAGGTCTCTCCTATCTTCCCGTAGCTGGGACAAAGACTGTTTGTTTGAAGGACTTTAGTCAACTAAATCCTAAGATTTATAACGGGCCCTCAGGCTAGCTGAACATGTACTGCGGAGACGCATCGACATCTGGCAATCATCTTACTCGAAGAATAGGGTCTGCGTGTGGCGAGCTACGGGACAGAGACCGTTGGAATGTTTACTGTCGCGTGCCGCCACGAATATTTCTTTTAAGGAGAGCTATAGAATTACTCCATACCTTTGTTAGACAAAGCGTTCATCCCGTGACCGCGGCTACGTTCGGCGACTGGCTGTCGCCTCGAGCCCAAGCTCACTATCACAAATCTCGAACAATTACAAATCGGATTGAATAACTACAATTGTTTAATTACAGCTATAGTAGACTCTAGGTTACAATGTTGCGGGATTATTCAAAATTCCAAAAGCTCCGGTGTTCTTTCATCTCCGACATATATATATATTAAACCAGAACTTATGAGAAGTACGGATTCAACACAATAAAAAAGAGGAAAAAGTTTATATAAACGCATGACATAAATGATGCCGAAGGTGCGGTCACACGCAGAAATACTGCAACCATAATTTCCGCTGCGTTAAATGTGCAGATATACACCCTGTTGAGCAGTGCACTAAATCTCCAAAAGCCCCTGCGAAGTGCATCCTCTGTCAAGGAGACCACCCTGCGAACTATAAAGGCTGCTCTGCCTACAAAACCCTGTATACAAATAAGTACCCTAAACCCAGGGCAAAAGAGATAACCAACCAAGTACTCAGTCCTCAAAAATTCTCTACTACTTCAATGTCCTATGCCCAAGCAGTACAAGGAAATCAAAAAATCCGAAAACCCATAGGGACCATTCTCATAATAGTGTTCCCAGTTCACAAAACACAGACAACTTCTCCAGACTCGAAAAATTAATCGAAAAACAATCAGAACAGATTAATAACTTACTATCGTAATTAACACTCATCATGGATAAATTAATACGCCCCAAAGCAAAATAAAACCAAGACGCATAGCTCTCTGGAATGCCAACGGTCTAGCTCAACACAAATTTGAACTAGAACTCTGCCTTAAACAGCAGCAAATCGACGTAATGCTTGTATCTGAAACCCACTTCACCGACAAAAACTATCTGAAAATAAATGGTTATAACTTCTACCATACCCAACATCCCAGCGGAAAGGCCCACGGCGCCACCGGAATCACAATCAAATCCAGCATTAAGCACTACGAACTTCCATCATTCCAGAAAGACTACCTCCAAGCAACAAACGTAGCAATAGAAGACTGCCATGGTACAATCACCACTTCAGCAGTATACTACCCTCCCAGACACCCCATCGCCAAAGAAGACTTTGATAACTTCCTTGACATCCTGGGCAGCAGATTCATAGCTGGAGGAGACAATAACGCCAATCATACCCAATGGGGCAGCAGACTGGTCATAGTAAGAGGCAAAAATCTCTTAAACAGCATAATAACCAACAATCTCAACTACCTCACCACATACGAACCCACACACTGGCCCACTGACACTAACAAAATACCTGACCCACATGCCTTCTTCATAACTAAAAATATCTCGCCAAGATACGTCCAAATCAACTTCTCGGCTGATCTCTCTTCTGATCATTCCCCCATGATAGCAACAGTCAGTTCAACCATTATCGAGTATACACCTAATGGCTTTATTCATAACCAACTCACCAACTGGCAGCTCTTTAGAGAAGTCTTTAATCACTCAACTTCAGCCTTAATTTCACTAAAAACTAATGAAGATATCGAAGCAGCCACGGAATACTCAAACATGAACATAATAAACGCTATCCGCTCCTCCACACCTGCTAAGACTTCTATCAGCAAACGTGAATATCCCCATTACATATTGAAAAAAATAGCAGAAAAACGTAGACTAAGAAGAGTATGGCAGACCCATAGAACACCGGATGAGAAACGCAAACTAAACAATGCAACTAGAAAGTTAACCAAAATCATCAAAAATGATAAAAATGACTGTTTTCATAAATATCTCGCCACTTTGTCCCCCACAGCTGACTCCAACTACTCACTATGGAAGGCTTCCAGGAAACTCACGCGCCTCCCGCAAATCATCCCTCCAATCCGCCGTCCGCAAGGTGTATGGGCGCGTAGCCCTATAGAAAAAGCCAACCTGTTTGCTAAATACTTGTCTAAAGTATTTAAACTCCATTCCTCCAAAGCTGCCGCGGACATTACTGAATACCTGCACTCTCCCTTCCAAATGTCTCCTCCAATTGAACCTTTCACTTCTGCAGAGATTATAGAATCAATCAGTCGCCTAAATCCCAAGAAAGCAGCAGGGCACGACCTAATAGGCAATAAAGCAATCGAGGGACTTCCCATAAAAGGGATTGCACTTATCACATCGATTTTTAACGCAATTTTTCGCCTTGAATACTTTCCTAAGGCCTGGAAAATTTCACTGATTACTCTCATCCCTAAACCCGAAAAACCGATATATGAAACTAGCTCCTATCGCCCAATTAGTCTCCTACCTACCTTGTCAAAACTATTCGACAAGATGCTAACGAATCGACTCCTTCCACTCCTAGAGGATTTGAAAACACTAACAGATTATCAATTCGGCTTTCGGAAACAACAGTCAACAGTAGAGCAAATGCATCGCATAACTCACATTATCAGCCAAACCCTTGAAAAAAAAAATATTGCTCAGCGGTATTCCTAGATATTCAACAGGCATTCGACAAAGTATGGCATGAAGGGCTACTATACAAACTTAAAAAAATCCTACCACACACCTACTACTCCATCCTAAAGTCCTACCTAACCAATAGACAATTCATGGTTAAATGCTTAGACGCCACTTCCACAACATTCCCAACAGAATCTGGCATACCTCAAGGTAGTGTCCTGGGATCTACACTGCCGATTTACCTATATCAACAGAGATAACAATAGCAACATTTGCTGACGACACAGCGCTATTAGCTTCCCACGCACACCCGGTAATTGCATCTACTCTTCAGCGATGTCTCGACCCTATGGAAAAGTGGTTATAAATGGGGCTTCAAAATTAATGAAAAAAAATCCTCACATGTAACCTTCACGCTCCGAAAACAAACCTGCCCCTAGGTCACCATCAACAATACAACAATTCCTAGCAAGGACTCAGTCAGATACCTGGGCATGACCCTGGACAGGAAACTAACATGGAAAAACCACATCACGGACAAAACGAAGCAACTAAAGGACGAACTAAAAAAATTCTATCGGCTCACGGGCCGACGCTCCAAACTAAACATACAGAATAGAATTACCCTCTACAGGACCGTAACAAAACTTGTCTGGACCTACGGAATCCAACTATGGGGAACAGCAAGTAACCCCAACATTAAAATACTTCAACGCTTCCAATCGAAAACGCTATGATCCTTAATAGATACACATTGGTATGTTAACAACGAAACAATACATCGCGACCTCAAGATACCCACAGTCAAAGAGGAAATAGCGAAATATAGCGACAGATATAGCAAAAGAGTCAACAAACACCGAAACCCCCTAATCACGGGACTACTTGATACGTCGGATCAGATCCGCAGGCTGAAGAGACACTACCCGCTAGACCTAAACGCTAGATTCAATTGGTTATATAAATTAAATAATATTTCCTTATCTATAATACTTACTTATAAATTATACTTATCTGTAATAAGTATTAACTTATTATAAATAATTGGCCACGTCACTGCGCCACGTCAGAAAAAATTACTGAAAATTCTCAATGCGAGAATTGATTGTAAATATTAATAAATAAAAAAAAATATTTTTTCTATTAATTCGTTAATCATGAGTAGGTTGATAGTTAACTGCGACCCAACTTTCGCGTGAGCCAACGCCCTGGCTGCGCACAAATATGCCCAGGAATGGTTTCGAACTCGCGACACATTACTACCGAAATGCCCTTTACGAGCGTACCTGGCTAACCCGCCTGAATACCAATATGTATCTAAAACTGTACCTTGGGCTAAATGAACATCATTATAAACTAAAAAAAAAACGCCCTGGCCGCGCTGAGCCGCGAAGCGCGCTGCCCCCCCCCCCCCCCGTGGGGTTCGGGCTTGGGCGCTGGCAGCTCAGCACCACGGGGCCGCCAAGCAGTTTGGTAGGAGAACCGGGTTGCCTGGCACGCCGGCTCCGGCGACGAGGCGCGATGTGACAATGGTCACACACACCGCCCCATCAACGGTGGTATTAGTCGCGCGGGGGAGGCCCCGTTGCGACGCTCACACCGGTTCCCGAGCCTCTCTCGATCGCAGCCGGGTCGGTTATCGTGGAGGTTTTAGTCGGTTGGAGTCCGACACTACCACGCCGCTTTCCTAAAAAAGAGCGGCTTGGCGTCCGTGCGGATTTCCTCCACGTAAATATAAAAAAAAGTATTCTTTTCGCGTGATCATTCTTTATCGGATTTTATCATTCTTGCTACAATGTATTGTATTAATTATTATTTATTATTCCTTCTTAGTCCGTCCACCATAAGTAGTTAAGGGTTTAGTAATTTACTGCAAGGTTTTAATTCATGGTTTGTTTCTCATGACTGGTTTCTATTAATTTCTAATATTCCTGTTACCATATAATAATGATGTATTATATTGCGTTAATTATTATTTATTTTTTTCGTTACAATCTCCCATTTGTATTATCATCTTATTAAAAATATATTTCTTCATTGAAAATATAATTTATTTTACAACGCATAAAAGTTACTACATACACGTGTTGATTAGCATCACTTCCAAAATGGTCGCTTGTGAATGTCCCTAGTATATAGTGACTTTTATTAGTGTCGAATTTATTATTTATCTTTTAATTATTTGTAACTTTATTTTAGTAGTTGACGTATAATTGAAGTGGTAATAATATTATTTTGCATTTATTTTAGTGTGTATAATTATTGCATGTATTTTATTGTGCATTTTTTTTTATTTATTTGGTAAAATATTATAGCTTAGTGGTATAATAATATAACATGTGGGTGGCTACCCCAGCGGGGTACCATCTTCGTGTTTGTTAGGTTATATCCTTTGTGACTTTCATTGTGCATGCGTAAGAGTAACTTCATGCTCGTGACAATCCAAGATGGCCGCTCGTGAATGTCCTCAGTAAAAGTATAGTGACGTGTTCTTAAATTTTATTTAATACCGAAATTATTATTTGTCTGTTACTTATTTTTCTCTATTTTAGTGCAGTTTGAATCTTGAAATGACATTAATATTGGTTTTATGTTCGTTATGATGTGTATGTTTACAGTGTATTACTTTATGCAACATTATTTTGTGTTTGTTGTAATATACCGGGTGGTTGGTAACTGGTGGTACAAGCGGAAAGGGGGTGATTCTACGCGAAGAAAGATGTCGAAAATATAGAATGAAAATTTCTTTTTTAATTTTTTTTAATTTTTCCATCGTGACAACGATCTACAGTGAGATCCGTTCTAACGAGACGTGATAAAGTACACGCGTGCCGAGCGAAAATTCAAAGTCAATTTTCTCGAAAACAAAGCCTCAAACGAAAAATTTTTATTCTATATTTTCAACTTCTTTTTCGCGTAGTATACCCCCTTTCCACTTGTACCACCAGTTACCGACCAACCTGTACTATATGTTATTTTAACGTAATTTTATGTGGATTGTATTGCTGTTGAAATTTATAATTTATTAATAGCATTGTTTCACTGCTTTGCTTTGAGTGATTTATTTTTATAGAGTGTTTGCTAGATTGATTTAATATTAATATGTGCATAGTGTGTCACCACCAGTCACTACTGCGTAACATAACCTCTTTCCTTTACACCAAACTTTATACTATAATGGCTTGGTACAGTATAACAATCTCTTATTATGATTATGTCTGTCGTCAATATTCAATTGACTTAATTAATTTCTAACCTATTTCTACATTATTGGCTACTTTCTGTTTCTTTCTCATGAAGTTATCGCGCTTGTGATTTGCCGCTTTTACATATAATTTCAGACCTAATCCATATATTATTAGTTAAAATCATTGTTGTTTATAATTTTTACAATTCTATTCCTTCAACGCTGCGCCGCTGGCTTGGAACAGTTACATGGTACGCGTTTGGTATCATCTGGTTCTTCGTTACATTGTCAACACTTATTATGACTACCTTTACTTATCCTAGAACTGTAAGTATGTATATATATGTCGGGTTTACATTAGAATTAGGGTTAGGGGCGTGAAACGAATCTTCGTTTGGATTACACGTGTCGTTATGCACTAGAGAAGACATTGACTAGTGCAAATACGATTATCATAGAACTGGACAAGTAACCGTGGTAATTAAATACTCGAGAAACTAATGGCAATGATCCTAGGTAAAATAACGAATCCGCGGTCGACGGGATGATAGATGAACGTGCTCACAAAATCTAAGTCGGACACGTAATATTCGCTGATCGTAAAGTGTTACTCTATTCGTCGATGGGGTCGCAAGAAGGAATGAACTTCCGTTCCGATGATGCCACAGAGGAAAACTATAATGGGGTGTGTCTAAGGACACGAGATCATCGGATTCGTTGAGGATAGCCTTCGTTCAGAAAGTAAGGGAAATTGGCGTTGCTGCTAATTGGTCAATCTCCATATCGGTGGTTAGAAAAAGATGCTAGCCGCCCTCGAGGGAAAGTTGCTAGTGGGAGACGTCGTACGTTGAAAAATAGGTCTCCTCTATCTTCTCGTAGTTGAGACAAAGACTGTTTGTCTGTTTGAAGGACTTTAGTTAACTAAATCTTAAGATTTATAACAGGCCCTCGGGCTAGCTGAACATGTACTGCATAGACGCATCGACATCTGGCAATCATCTTACTCGAAGAATAGACCGTTGGAATGTTTACTGTCGCGTCCCGCTACAAATATTTCTTTTAAGGAGAGCTATAGAATTACTCCATACCTTTGTTACACAAAGCATTCATCGGCGACTGGTTGTCGCCTCGAGCCCAAGCTCATTATCACAAATCTCGAACAAATACAATCGGATCGAATGACGACAATTGTTTAATTACGCCTATGATAAAATCTATATTACGGTGTTAAGGGATTTTCCCGAAGTTCCAAAGGGAAGGCTCCGATGTCCTTTCATCTCTGACATATATGTAGTATCGGTGGAAAAAAGGCCTGTGGTGGTACTCGATAGCAAATACCACCACTCGACACTAACTAGTGTCGGATGACGGCAGCGCAGTGGTTAGTGTTCTAGGTTACGAACGTTCGGAACCCGAGTTCGAATCCCGGCGACCGGAGTCCGATTTTTCTTCCACGATACAAAAAAAGAAGAAGAAAAGCGGCCGTACCCAGCAGCGACATCTACAGCGCTAAGCGCAGCTTACGATACTACATATATTTTCTTTATTTTCAATTTCCTTACTATACATATACTTTATATTTCCTTACATATATTTTCTTTACTTTCAATTTCCATGCTATACATATACTTTACATTTCCTTACATATGTTTTCTTCATTCTCAATTTCCATGCTATACATATACTTTATATTGCCTTACATATATTTTCTTTATTTTCATTTTGTCATGGATCGAAAGAAAGATTCTGTTGAAAAGAATACATTTCGTTACTTACGCGCTTTTTTCTAATTTATTCACGTTGACATTCAGAGCACTGGGAAGAAAACGCATTGCCTCAACACCCTCGCAATGCTTTGTTTTAATTCGACAGTCGGTTTTCCCTAGTCCGTGCCAGTTTTCAGCTGAGCGTTGAATGGCGGCCGAGGAGATCAATCTTTTTCCATTTTTCCCAGCGATTGTGGTCGCTACATTGCACCGTGTTACGTCGAAATATAACTATTTGTGTAAAAATATTGATTCCCTGTAACGTTATTCAAGTAAACAATTCGATAGAAGCTTCCGACTCCTCGGGCTGGTACGAATATTTCAATGTCCTTATGGTCCAAACCACTGATTTGTGACACACGTTTAAGCGTTGCTCGCTCGCTGCGCTCGCTCGAAAGGCAATAGCCTTTCCTAATTGGTATTAGGCAATTGCCTAACCTAAAACCAATACCTCTTGCGTTCGTTTTTCCATACGAAGGCGATTTTCTTTAAATTTACGAACGTGCTGGATCGGTGTTATTAAACATAGGTTTGGGATTGATATTTAATGGATTCACTCAGATTGAATTTTACCTTCTATATTTCACCACCTCGTACAAAACGTCTGAACACAACGGATATATTTAGTTAATTAACACGTGGTCGACTCCTAAGCCAAAAGAGCATCGTTAGGAGTCGTACCAACTTAGCTTGTAGGAACTAGCGATCATACTAACTTAACGTTTCTGAACAAGCAGAGCGAGCGAACAACGATTACAATTTCCATAGTATACATGTACTTTATATTTCCTGACATATATTTCCTTTGTTTTCCATTTCCATACTTTTTTTTACGATTCGCTACTTACGCGCTTTTTTTCCAATTTCTTCACGTTGACATTCAGAGCACTGGGTAGAAATCACATTGCCTCCACACCCTCGTAAAGCTTCGTTTTAATTCGATAGTCGGGTTCCCCTAGTCCGTACCAGTTCTCAGCTGAGCGTTGAATGGCAGCCGAGGAGAACGATTTTTTTATAATTTTCCCAGTGATTTTGATCGTTACATTGCACTGTATTACGTCGAAACATAACTATTTGTGTAAAAATATTGATTCCCTGTAACGTTATTTAAGTAAACAATTCGATAGAAGCTTTCGACTCCTCGGGCTGGTGCGAATATTTCAAAGTCCCTACTGTCCAAACAACTGGTTTGTGCCACACTGTTAAGCGTTGCTCGCTCGCTGTGCTCGTTCGAGAAGCTATAGCCTAACCTAAGAATACAAATTTTTCGTTTGAGGCTTTGTTTTCGAGAAAATCGACTTTGAATTTTCGCTCGGTACGCGTGCGGTACGTTATAACGGATCTCACTGTAGATCGTTGTCTCGATGGAAAAATTTAAAAAAAATTAAAAAAAAATTTTCTTTTAAATTTTTTATTCTATATTTTCGACTTCTTTTTTCGCGTAGAATCACCCCCTTTTGGCTTGTACTGCCAGTTACCAACCACCCTGTATTTGAAAGTGAGTTGTGAGGAGTCTACAACTATTGGTCGAAATGCCCAAAATCACCCCAAATGTGTTTGGAATGTTTTAACAAATATCATGCGATATAGAATAATATAATATATTATCCAGAATATAAATTAATAAAAAGTATGGTATAATGTATTTTTGATATTTTTATATTGTATATCCTATATATAATATCGTATATTTAATTAACTCGAACAAGAAGAGCGACACCATACGTTGGTTACGGGACCCCCACGGAAGTATACCCGTCGCACCGATATGTGCGACGTGGCGACGAACGTGTTAATTATCATATCATGACGTGGCCTATATCAAAGATATAAGGTATTATAACATAAATACATAGCAATGAACATGAAAATAATATAAAGACATGTTAAAATTACACAGCTTGCATTCTAGGTTATGTTATCTCATTAAGTGTATATGATATGAAGAAATTACCAAGTAAATTCCCATACAAATACAAATCGAGATAAATTTTATTAATTAACAAATACGTTAAGGAAATGTATCGTAATAGACCAATAATATATCAAAAGTAACCTAGTATGCATGTGGTTAAGTAATCTAACCACGTGCTAATAGGATCAAGGCCATAATACGGCGTAATGGGCAGCAGCTCTGACACAAGTTAGAAATTTTCATTTTATATGACATACTCATGAGTTTTGACACACTCAAAATAGATATTCATATTTAAGATTAAACGCAGTAGGACTTATGATTAAGGATTAAGGATTAAAAGAATGCAGTAGGACTCCACTACGGAGTGATACTAATGATAGATAATAAGTGATACAATGCATATATTTAGTATATATTAATCATTATTATATGTACACGTACTGACATTCGCGGTCACTCTGAATTACTCGTACTATGTACGTAACTAGTAGCACAGGATAAAGGAGTTGGAAAGTGTCAAACTACAATAAGGGACTATAGATAAATTAAAATACCACAAGTAGAATGATAAATCTAAAATATTTAAATATTTTATTAACAATATCATAAAATATATGAATCCAAGCTTAGCATCAAACATTAATGATAATATAAAACATTCGATATTAATAAGATACTTAAATATATCATCTGTTTAACAACATTATGATTATCAACATGTATAAAATTATGGGTAATTTTATCTAACATGTCTAACTAATAAGTAATAGCAACGACATCAATAACATAATACTGGATAGAATAATATAAAATGATTATTATAGCATATTAGAAATTTGAAGGAAAAGACACAATGAATATGTTTTTCTTCCCGTTTAATAAACGTTTTATAAAATTATTTAATATCTACTTTTGATACAGAATATGATACATTGGATAACAGTAAGCTACCCAACAAATATATTTTAACGATATTGTCTCAAATTAAAAAGGGACCCAAATCAGCCTTTCTAGGCCTCGCAGCAAGAAAGATCCGCGGGAGACTAAGACACGGGACCGAGCTCTGATCTCCGATGGAGGTTTCAATATCGCTTCCAATTCAGCTCGCGTCAATTAAACCAACTTCAATTGGTTTCAAAAAACAATCTTCCCGACTAAGCGCGGCACAACCCGCTCCAGAAGAGGGACTGAAAAATTCTATTAGTCGGTTTATCATGAGTAGGCGGGTTTAATGTTTAATCAACTATTTTTGATGCAAAATATCAGGAGTATTTCTGACGATCAACCGGAAAGGCCGCACAGCACTCTTACACACTTGGCTCTCGGGTATTATGACAAGCGATTCGAAACACCAGCGCACATGCCCCGACCAATCCAGTTGGTAAATAAATGATGAAAGTAATGGTATTTTATCGGCAATGTGTTACTATCTCCCACCTATGCTACGTTTCTCACGTCGCCTTACGATACCAGGCTATAGTCAAGCCATACGGGTTCTTCTTCTCCCGCTAAAATTTCGAAAACCGTTTCCTTGGCAGTGGTTTCGCTAGGAAGTAGATAGGGACAGAGGAGACCTCGTTAATCCATGCATACGTGTCACTAATTACATGAGGAGGCATTTGGGTATAACCTATGACGCTCCTCTAAAGGAAGTTCACACTTCTGAAACTTATCCCTCTCGTTGGGTACTTAACATCTAATCTCACACACGTACTGACTGTACTTAGACATATAGAAGTATTAATTCTTAACCAAAATTCGTACAATAAACGCTTAGAGTTAATATAATAAAATCATAAATCAAAATAAAACACTTCTCATGTCGCATGTAATAGAGGTACAATTGTTCAAAACATAAAATTTGTATGTCCTAAGTATCATAATCTAAGAACGCATTCGCTATTTCCAAGGAGCTTCGTAGTACCATTAACGACATTGTTTTCATATCTTTTATACTAATTTTCAGTTCCTGAAGATTTTTCTTTGTAAAAGACGGAATAGCCCCTCTACAGCCAATAACCACAGGTAATATTCCACCTTCTTTACACTTATATTTCTTCTTCAATTCCGCTAAACATTTTCCATATTTTTTAATTTTCTCATTGCAGGCCTGGAGAAGATTTTCTCTGTTCTCAAAGCGGATTGTCACGTCGACTACGATCAGCTTGTCTTCGTTTTTAATTACTATGTCAGGCTTTATCAAATTTTCTCCAACCTGCAGCTGGGGTTCTACGAAAACGGCATTACTCTCTCTAGTGGCTAATCTTTCAGCCAGTAAATTCTTTATATCATCATGACGCTTAATTCTTTTAGGTTTCGTACTTCCACAGAATCCTAAAATGTGACCTAACGTTTCGGGACGACTGTGACACCTTCGACACCGTATATCCATATTCTTATTTGCTCGAGCTAGAGTCACTCTATTTCCGTAAGTATTTGTTCTTAGTTTTATTGCGCCTGTAAAGCGCGATGGTTTTAATAGATCGTGTTCCTTTAGCCAGCAGTTTCCTATTTTGTCCTGATAAAAAGCAGAAGCACCCTGTCCCTGGGACTTCAAACTGTTCCAATCTTCCCAGTTTTCTTTCTTCAGCCGTCTTTTGGCCTTCTCTATATCTTTGAGCGATGTTGGCCAGTTAATTCTTAACGAATGAGCCATACGTTCTAATTTCTTGCATTCTGCACTATTGAGACACAATTTAGAGATTGCCGGATCAGCGGACTCTGTCATCCTTACAGCGTTGCGCAGTACAGATAATTTAATCACGTGTTCGTACCTCGGTAGCCCCAAGCCGCCATTAGATTTGGCGGCATAAAAAAAGCCAGAGGCGGTAGAAGGTACTAGGTGTAGTATTAACTTTATCTGCTGCCGCAGTTCACTATCTAGGAATCTCAAGACTGAATCACTCGGTGGACAGATTAGGAACCCATATATAAATCTGGGCATAATGTAAGACGCAATTAACTCCACTTTCTGTTGTGGCTTAAGTGGCATTTTCCGCACCCTTTTAACTATGTCGATAATGTCAGGAACTATAATACCGCCTGTCAGGCCACGCCATGGTTCAATCTTTACATCAAGATATTTAAAGACGGTGTCTGGATCTGCTGCCGATATCTTATTACCCTGGATTGATAAATCAGGGTCTACCATGTACCATGTGTCCCGGCTAGTTCTAATTTCAAATGTCAGACACTTAGGTATACACACTACTATGCCTAGTTTTCTTAGGTATTCGTGCGTAAGGTCTAATTGGGATTGTGCTTCGCTTCTGTTCGCACCTAATAAAACGATATTATTTGCAAATGCTAGGATAGCTATTCTACTGTTACTTTCGGCATTAACCTTTAAGCCTAGAGTTTTCTTCTGTAAATCCTCTGATAGTAGTCCGATGCAAAAATTGAGTAATAATGGCGATAAAGGATCGCCTTGTTTGAGGCCACGCTTTACGTGTATTTCAACTTGACTATTTGATGCTTTAATATATGTCACAACATCGGTGTACATATTTTCTATTAAGTCACAGATTCCAGCAGGGATGCCTTTTTTGGCCATACTTCTCGTTATAGCTGTATGCGGAATAGTGTCAAAAGCCTCCGAAATATCCAAAACTGATACTATTCCACCATCCAGAACTTTGGACAATTTAATAGCCTCATTTAAGAGCATAACATTGCTTTTACAGTCATTCTCCGAGGTAAAATATTTTTTTCTGATATCTTGTTCGGTAATCTTCCTTAAACGGATATCCACTAATGCCGAAAAGATGCGACTGAGTAGTGAGCTAACTGTTATTGGGCGCCAATTCTTCACACTAGCTAGATTCTGTCCATACATAGGAATTAACGTCGCGCGATTTAATTTCCAGGGTTTCGGGTAATAACTTGTAACCAGAATTATATTGTATAATAGGGCCAAGACTACCTCTAATCCTTTTTGTTGCAGGTGTTTCTTTCGCAGACCGTCCAGGCCAGCAGCTGATTTCTGTGATGTCTTATTTATTTTAGTACGAACCTCTTCAGGGGTAACCGGGGTAAGTATTCTACTGATATTTATTTCATTAATCTGATTATCATTTTCTATTTCCAGGTTTGGACCAAGTGTACCCCAGAGCGCTTCGTAGAGATTCTTTATCTCGTGTCCTGATGGAGGCGTTTGTAGTAGTTGTAGTGAGTTAAGATCGCCCTTTACCGCGATATCTGCCAGCCTTTTGGGACATTCCCTAAACATATTCTGGCATATAACGTACGAAAAGCGTTTCCTATGACTCCTATTGTTCTTATTTAATCTCTTATTAAAGCTATTTTTAAATTGTTGCTGCTTGCGACCATTCTCTTTTCCACTGCAGTTTTGATTTCCTTTCTCTTTGTTACTTATAGTAGCTGTTTCATTTGTTTTGTTGAGAAATGGGACTAGTACATCCTCAATAAAACTGTCTATTCCACTACGCAATTCGACTGTTCCCTGTATGTAATTGCGCCATAACATCCTTATAGTATTATATATCTCCATCACTAATTGCGTCATATTTCCGGGACTATTTGCTTCGTCTATCGACTTCGTAAGCCACCCTTCGCTTAGAACCGCATCTCCTTCTTCCATCTCATCCTCCTTGACCATTTTCTCTTTTCTTTCTCCCTCATTTTCTAATGATCGCCTGTGCGCCTCTTCCCTATTCATTTTAATCTTTTCCTGGTTTCCCACTTCAGTTTCCGTGTTAAGTATATCATTGTTGTTATTATCATTCTCAGTTTCGTCTCCTACCCTAACTTTACCTATTCCTGACTCCGCAGTTTTACGCAAATCTCTTCGCTTGTCGCTTATTTGTTTGGCTGTTTTACTGGTAATAATCTTTGCTATTTCAGCGTTTATTTGTTTAAAATTGCGAAAACGTAGCTCTAATATTTTTAGCAAATCAGTTTCTTCCGTTGTCCATATTGCTCCTCTCGGGCGGTTACGGACTTGAGTAGTATCTCTCGACGTGCTCGTCGCATGTCTTTTTTCATTCCGTAAACGTGGATGATCGTGCCTCTCGTGGGTGGATAATCCTCGCTGAGTGTCAAACCTATCATTACACAATTCGCATTGAAATGCTTTTGGAGGCCCAGTATCAACTGATCCTTTACACTTACCATAATGACAATACCACCCATGTAATTTTGAGTAATTTTTCAGGCAGAATCGACAACACCACGATATTTTATTTTCCAGATGATGACTATTAATGTGTTCGTTAAGACTTTTTAAGGTATTAAACGTAAATCTAAGACCTTCCCTAACGCAAAAGGGACATAGTGCGTCGCTTTCTAGAGGCACACAGATCGTCATTTCATTATTCGCATTATCCATATTCATAGCCACGTCGTTTACAAAGATCTCCTTCTGAGCGAATTGATCGGCCACCGAGTTCCCGGGAACTGGTGACTCTGTGTCCGAGGCTAAATCATTATTCGTACTATAATCCATTATTATTCTATATTACTTTTCCTTCATCCCATACGACAATTCTTATAATTTAATTCCTTAACCATAAACCATGGATAAGCCAACTCGTATACAATTAAAACCGATGCCCTCAATTAGAACGCATTTCAACATTTGACACGTTAAATATTCCCTAATTAACTTCCTCTCTCAGTAAGGCAAAACCATTAAACATTTAAACGAAATAGATAACAAACCATTTTTCCTCAAACAGTTTAACAGCCCAAGTAACGTATCTCCAGAGCTCAAGGGAATACGCCACACTCCATTTAGCAATAACCGCCGCGTCTACGAGTGCTATATTGTGTTCTAAGACTATGTTACCAGCGGGTACCACTGGGTAGTGTGACTTGAACGGGAAGGGCAACAACTCCTAACCACTCTAAAAGCAACCAGGCCCACCGCGGCGACACCAGCAACGGCCAAAATGGAGACAAGAATGAAATGTATCGAGAAGATAATTAAACCCGAAGATTGATATATGACGCATGCCTATTTAGAAATACTAAAGGAGAAATCAATCATCATACCATGCAGTTAATTACTGGCCATAGTATTTTTAATCAATATAGGAATAAAATAGATAAAGATACTGACGGGAGATGTTGGGACTGTAATGCAGATTCTCACGATGCTGAGCATGCGTTATTTAACTGCTCCAGATGTCAAATTCTAAGAACGCCATTGGAAAATCATGCTGGAGAACTACTGACACCTTTCTGGAAATTCTGTGAAACAATTATGAAAACTAGATAATTGCAAGAAAAGGAATGGGAACAGCGGAGAAAAAGGAAACATTAACCGTTTGAGTGCCACGGGTCTTTGAAAAAACAGGATCGAAAAATTCCCAACAGTGCGATAGCGCTTATCTTAATCAATTGCAAAGAGAAACAAGCGTAATAGCGATCGATATATTTGTTATTTTATGAAATAAATCTATAAATGTATGTATACTATTAGTTTATAAATATTTCAAGTATTGTTTAATAAAAATTATTAAGAATATAACAAAGAAATACAAAAATTCGTCAGTCATCCGTAGCGTTCAAATGTACTAGGACTTTCCGACACAAAATCTAAACAGCGATTGCGTTGCTTGGGACTCAAACGGTTAAACACATAAACATAACGAGTACAATAATCACATAAAAGATCTTACTTACTTAATTACGGTAGAAATAAGTTTAAACTAAATTATAAATGTCCTCAAAAAATTAGCAGAGTAGTCCGAGATGTATTGCATAGCAGCTCACATAATCTTATAACGGTGGTGATCTTCTAAATTCAATTACAAGCTAAATTGCTTAATTATTATATCATGACGTGACCTATATCAAAGAAATAAGGTATTATAATATAAATATATAGCAGTGAATATGAAGATAATATAAAGACATGTTAAAATCACATAACTTACATTCTAAGTTATGTTATCTCATTACGTGCATACGATATGGAGAAATTACCAAATAAATTCCCATACAACTACAAATCTAGATAAATTTTATTAATTACCAAATATGTTAAGGAAATGTAAGGTAATAGACTAATAATATACAGTGGGTTACAAAAGTATTCGTACGTTTACACTTACAAGTTTCAATTAATAAAATGAGTACTAATAAAATGTGTACTAAACTAATTTGTTAAAACAATTTGGTATTCATAGTGACAGGAAAGTATCAAGATTACATCAGTAAAATTTGAAAATGATTCATTAATATAGGACAGGAGTTATGATACATTTATTAGAAACATTCATGCTCACAAAGGTATTCGAACGCTGTAACACTGTTGATAGTTTTTCATCTTCCTTTGCAGCGAATGTAAACATCATTGCGAAATAAAATTATTGGTACATTCATTTGATGTTAGGATATCGTTTCAGTAACAGTAACGTAAATGTGTGCACAATAGTATTTAAAATAAATACCAAAAAGTCTGAAACAAAAAAGTGTGAAAGAGAAATAATATTCCGATTACATGAGGACGGCAAATCATATAACGAGATTGCCGGAATTGTGAACAGAAGTAAGTCCGCAATACATTATATCATAAAAAAGTCGTAGAATGAGGGAACACTTGCAAATAAACTCGATCAGGTCAACCAAAGAAATTGACTGGAAGAAAGGAGAAATTTATCATTCGCGAATTAAAAAAAAATTCTATTACATCCGCTCCTCAACTCGCAAGTATGGTAGCTGATATGTTTCATAAAGAAGTTCACCCGGAATTATGTCGACAATAACGTTTTTCATGGCACAGTACTGCGAAAGAAGCCATATATTAATGCGGTCGATCATAAAAAAAAGATTGACTTTTGCAAAAATCTATATTAATAAAGATAATTCTTTTTGGGATAGAGTCATCTTTTCGAACGAGTCAAAATTTAACATTTTTGGCTCGGATGGTCAAAATTATGTGTGGAGAAAACCAAATACGGAATTTGAAATTCGACATTTACATCAAACAGTGAAACACGGAAATGGATCGGTCATGGTGTGGGGATGCATAGCTGCCAGTGGCACCGGAAATTTGATATTTACTTGAATACTTGATAAATATAGATATTTAAATATTTTAAAAAATAACCTTAAAGAAAGTGCCCGTAAATTATGATTATTCGAAGATTTCCACTTCCAACATGATAATGATCCTAAGCATACTGCTAGAATTGTGAAAGAATGGATCGTATATAACACACCACACATGTTAATTACTCTACCGCAAAGTCCAGACATAAATCCGATTGAAAATTTATGGGCTGAAATCGAAAAAAATGAAATAAATTTCGGATAACCTCAAAGAAGGTATTGAAAGATAAAATTATAGAAATATGGAACTCTGTTAAGTGTAGTTTTACAAAATCATTGGTTTACAGTATGGAACGTCGATTGAGAAAACATTATTGCTGCTAAAGGTGGTCCAACAAAATAATAATATTAATATATAAAAAAATATATAAATTAATATATATAAATATATATAAATTAAATTATATAATTTATAAATATAAATTTAATAATATATGTAGTGTTCAAATACTTTTGTGAGTCACTTACAATGCGTGTTTCCAATAAATGGATCATAACTCCTACCTACATTACTGACATAATCTTAAGACTTTCATCTTCCTATTGACATCTGCTTGTCTAAGCAAATTATTACAACCTAATAACAAAATCCGCAATCACTTAGTTGCCAACCTAATACTTTAATGTACATTATTTCAGCCATTCAAGTTTACATATGTAAGCCTTCGAATACTTTCATGAGTCACTGTATGAAAAATAACCTAGTATGCATGTGGTTAAATGATCTAACCACATGCTAATAGGATCACGGCTGTAATACAGCCTAATATGCAGCAGCACTGACACAAGTTAAAAATTTTCATTTTATATGACACACTCATGAGTTTTGATACACTCAAAATAGATATTCATATTTAAGATTAAACGAACTTATACATCATGTGCTGAAAATAACAGAACACTAAAAAAGAATGCAATTGAAACTTGTGACTTATAAATACCAAAAGTAGAACTCCACTATGGGGAGATACTAATGGTGGATAATAAGTAATACAATGCATATATTTAGTGTGTATTAATCATTATTAAGTGTATACGTACTGACATTCACGGCCACTTTGAATTACTCGTACTATGTACATAACTACTAGTGCTAAAGAAGTGGTAAAGTGTCAAACTATAATAAGGAGCTATAGATAAATTAAAATACCACAAGTAGAATGATAAATCTAAAATATTTCAATATTCTATTAACAATATCATGAAATATATGAATCCAAGGATTAACAGCTTAGCATCAAACATTAATGATAATATAAAACATTTGATATTAATAAGAAGATACTTAAATATATCATCTGTTTAACAAAATTATGATTATCAATATGTATAAAATTAAGGTAATTTTATCTATAACATGTCTAAATAATAAGTAATAGCAACAGCATCAATAACATAGCACTGGATAGAATAATATAAAATGGTTATTTTAGCATATTAAAAATTTGAAAGAAAAGACACAATAAATATGTATCTCTTTCCATTTCATTCTTTTGGAGGTATAAAATTATTTAATATCTACTTTTGATACAGAATATGATACATTGGATAACAGTAAGCTATCCAAAAAATATATTTTAATGATATTGTCTCAAATTAAGAAGAAATCTAAATCAGCTGTTAATGCGTATTGATGTTTAATGGTTATAAAGAATCCAGTAATAAACTTAATTGAAATATGTAATAATATATATACATTACAATTACAAGAAGTATATACTTGTAACAGAAACCAATATCAAATTAAAGAAAAGTATCCGACATTATATTATATTTAAAATTATCTAATACTAATCAGATGTAACCCAAATGAAAGCCGTATACAATAAATAACAAGATGATAACAGTAAAATGTTAAACAGTAATGCAACATTTGCAAACACGATATAATAGAGACTATAAGTTAATACTGGATTCTATCAGAGAATATACTAAATACATGGAAATATGTCTATTATAATTAACATCATATAAACTAAGAAGAAATTATTAAATTACATAAATCAAAGTTTAACATGGAAAATAATAAAACTAAGATACTAATATTCCTATCTTTATAATTAAAACTAAAAATCTACAAGTCATTAACTCACCACACTTATACGTTATGAATGTACGTGAATAAAGACAAATTTATGTTAGTTGCTCTTTAACTGAAATAATATGAGTTAGTACAACACATTATCGATTAAGGTAGTTGATGCATAATAATTAGTAAATTTATAAATTAGAAAATATGATACAGATAAATAAACCACAAAGGATATAACCTAACAAACACGAAGATGGCACCCCGCTGGGGGTAGCCACCCACATGTTATATCATTATACCACTAAGCTATAATATTTTACCAAATGTCCTACTGGACAAATTGTAAAATTTAAATAAATAAATAAAAAAAAAGATAAATAAATATGCAGAATAACACGTGTAACTATAACCAAAAAAACACTGAAGCACATTTAGCATGGATAAATCTCAGGTAAATAACACCAGTTATGAAGACACGAATAATACATACTTTTTCGCCATGAACTGTCAGTTAAATAAACAAATTGTATATTTTATCATGTTACTTGAAGTACATAGAATCCATCTTGAGAAGTCCATGAAGAACGATGTGATTACAAAGGAAATGTTACACGTGGCGTAATAATATATTAAGATTTTAATTAAATTTATTAACTATATTAGATAATTACAATAAATTTGACAATTATATTGTAATGAACACATGTTGACTAGTATGACTCTGAATAAACTAATGTAGCCAATACATACAAGGTGGTAAAAAATTACATGGAAGAAGAATTCTAAGTTAATTTGTTATATATTTTCTACTATTAAATAAATAGCAAGAGACAAATGAAGTACAACAAATCAAATAGTAAACATTATATGAATGAAAATTAAACAAAGGTAACTGATAAACAATACATAAAATACACAAATATATATGGATGTACAATGTACAAAAATATACAAATATATATGGATGATGTTATATGATGAATAAAATATATGATGAATAAAAGTTGACTTCGAGACTTAAATATCCCATAACAACTATAATGCATTAATATGTGTTACATATATAGAAAGTAACATACTAATCAATTTAATGTTAGATTTTTTATTAAAGTAATTCGATTATAATGAAACATAAGTTTTATGGTATAAATACTCACTAATTAAATACTACATGACTCAGGTTAACGCTAAATTGCGATAGAACGAAATTTAATTTCTTATAACCATTGAAATTTAGTAATACTCTATTACGAATTATACTATACGTTATTATTTTAATTTATTATTTATAATTGATTTTAAAACTCTTACGCTGTTTTATTATAAACACCAAGATAATTGCATGGCTTAGTATATTTATTCTTTTATTATATTTTTCATTTCTATCTTTATATTCTTTTATACATTATATATTATACAGTATATTATTATATATTTATACAGTATATTGATAATCTGCATATCAATATTGATAATAAAATATTTTTATACAAATTGTTTATGATACACATTTTCGATCATATTAATTATGTTCATATTAATTATATTCCCCCGTGATAGCAACAGTCAGTTCAACCATTATCGAGAATACACCTAATGGCTTTATTCATAACCAACTCACCAACTGGCAGCTCTTTAGAGAAGTCTTTAATCACTCAACTTCAGCCTTAATTTCACTAAAAACTAATGAAGATATCGAAGCAGCCACGGAATACTCAAACATGAACATAATAAACGCTATCCGCTCCTCCACACCTGCTAAGACTTCTATCAGCAAACGTGAATATCCCCATTACATATTGAAAAAAATAGCAGAAAAACGTAGACTAAGAAGAGTATGGCAGACCCATAGAACACCGGATGAGAAACGCAAACTAAACAATGCAACTAGAAAGTTAACCAAAATCATCAAAAATGATAAAAATGACTGTTTTCATAAATATCTCGCCACTTTGTCCCCCACAGCTGACTCCAACTACTCACTATGGAAGGCTTCCAGGAAACTCACGCGCCTCCCGCAAATCATCCCTCCAATCCGCCGTCCGCAAGGTGTATGGGCGCGTAGCCCTATAGAAAAAGCCAACCTGTTTGCTAAATACTTGTCTAAAGTATTTAAACTCCATTCCTCCAAAGCTGCCGCGGACATTACTGAATACCTGCACTCTCCCTTCCAAATGTCTCCTCCAATTGAACCTTTCACTTCTGCAGAGATTATAGAATCAATCAGTCGCCTAAATCCCAAGAAAGCAGCAGGGCACGACCTAATAGGCAATAAAGCAATCGAGGGACTTCCCATAAAAGGGATTGCACTTATCACATCGATTTTTAACGCAATTTTTCGCCTTGAATACTTTCCTAAGGCCTGGAAAATTTCACTGATTACTCTCATCCCTAAACCCGAAAAACCGATATATGAAACTAGCTCCTATCGCCCAATTAGTCTCCTACCTACCTTGTCAAAACTATTCGACAAGATGCTAACGAATCGACTCCTTCCACTCCTAGAGGATTTGAAAACACTAACAGATTATCAATTCGGCTTTCGGAAACAACAGTCAACAGTAGAGCAAATGCATCGCATAACTCACATTATCAGCCAAACCCTTGAAAAAAAAAATATTGCTCAGCGGTATTCCTAGATATTCAACAGGCATTCGACAAAGTATGGCATGAAGGGCTACTATACAAACTTAAAAAAATCCTACCACACACCTACTACTCCATCCTAAAGTCCTACCTAACCAATAGACAATTCATGGTTAAATGCTTAGACGCCACTTCCACAACATTCCCAACAGAATCTGGCATACCTCAAGGTAGTGTCCTGGGATCTACACTGCCGATTTACCTATATCAACAGAGATAACAATAGCAACATTTGCTGACGACACAGCGCTATTAGCTTCCCACGCACACCCGGTAATTGCATCTACTCTTCAGCGATGTCTCGACCCTATGGAAAAGTGGTTATAAATGGGGCTTCAAAATTAATGAAAAAAAATCCTCACATGTAACCTTCACGCTCCGAAAACAAACCTGCCCCTAGGTCACCATCAACAATACAACAATTCCTAGCAAGGACTCAGTCAGATACCTGGGCATGACCCTGGACAGGAAACTAACATGGAAAAACCACATCACGGACAAAACGAAGCAACTAAAGGACGAACTAAAAAAATTCTATCGGCTCACGGGCCGACGCTCCAAACTAAACATACAGAATAGAATTACCCTCTACAGGACCGTAACAAAACTTGTCTGGACCTACGGAATCCAACTATGGGGAACAGCAAGTAACCCCAACATTAAAATACTTCAACGCTTCCAATCGAAAACGCTATGATCCTTAATAGATACACATTGGTATGTTAACAACGAAACAATACATCGCGACCTCAAGATACCCACAGTCAAAGAGGAAATAGCGAAATATAGCGACAGATATAGCAAAAGAGTCAACAAACACCGAAACCCCCTAATCACGGGACTACTTGATACGTCGGATCAGATCCGCAGGCTGAAGAGACACTACCCGCTAGACCTAAACGCTAGATTCAATTGGTTATATAAATTAAATAATATTTCCTTATCTATAATACTTACTTATAAATTATACTTATCTGTAATAAGTATTAACTTATTATAAATAATTGGCCACGTCACTGCGCCACGTCAGAAAAAATCTGCTAATCTCTTCCTTGACCGTTGGTATTCCAAGGTCTTTCCGTATGTCCTCGTTTCTAACGTACCATGGGGCGTTTACTATTGTTCTGAGTATTTTAGATTGCATTGCCTCTAGTTTGGTTATATGGCTCATTGCTGCTGTTCCCCATAATGATATTCCGTACGTCCAGATTGGTTTTATGATGGTTTTGTAAATTTTTAATTTGTTTTCTATGCTTAGTTTGGATTTTCGACTTGTTAACCAGTACATCCGTCTCCTTGCTATCTGTATTTTGCTTATTATTGATTTGATATGCTGTTTCCATGTGAATCGTGTATCAAAGTGGAGTCCTAGGTATTTGACTTGCCTTATTTGTATTATGTGCGTGCCGTTGAGTGTAATGTTTGGTGGTATCTGTTATCGCAGTGTGAATGTAATGTGGTTGCATTTATCAGGGTTTGCTTTAATTTGTTTAACTTGAAGCCACTTTTCTATTTTTGCAATATGTTCTTGTAGCAATGCGACTGCTGTTGCAGGGTTAGTGTGCCTGACTAGTACAACAGTGTCATCCGCAAATGTCAGTATTTTGCTGTTGGTAGTTGTTGGTATGTTGGCCGCGTATAGTGTGTAGAGAATTGGTCCCAAGACGCTTCCTTGCGGAACCCCTGCCTTGATGTCTTTAACTTGAGAGTATGTATCTTTAATTTTTACTGTAAAGGTTCTGCTGCTTAAGTAAGATTTAGTTAAATGGTATATCTGCTCCGGCAATTGTTTTCTGATTGATTGAAGTAGACTATCGTGGTTTATTTTGTCAAATACTTTCTCGATGTCCGTAAAGAGGGCTGTGCAGTATTGTTTGTTTTCTAATGCTAGTATTATTTCATTTGTGAGTCTGTGCATTTGCTCTATAGTGGAGTGTTTGTTTCTGAATCCAAATTGGTGATCTGGTATTAATTTTTCCTTCTCCATTATTGGTTTTATGCGGTCGTATATTATTTTCTCTAGTATTTTGGAAAATACGGGAAGTAGTGATATTGGTCTGTAAGATACTGTTTGGTGTGGGTCTTTGCCTGGTTTAGGTATCATTATGATCTGTGCTAGTTTCCATAGTTTAGGATAGTATTGGATTCTTAATATTGCATTGAAAATTATTGTGATTAGTCGCATCGCTTTTGGAGGAAGGTTTTTCAGGATTTTACCATTGATTAGGTCTGTAGCGGCACGCGAGCAGATCAATTCAAATCCTGTTGTTGTTTTGTTCGGAGTATCATGACCGTTAGGGCGTAGGTATGGTAAGGAGTTATGAGCTCCGAGCAAAACAATGCTGCCGCTACTCTCAACCGTCAAACGCAGTCGAATTCGAATTTGCCGACTGTCCCCCGACCAGTATATATACACAAACCGTGTGCTGAGCGAAAGAGTATAACGTTCGCTATCGAAGCCATCGCATGTTAAAGAGTTCCCGGAGATACGCATATTTATTACGGATTATTATATACAGTGACAAAACTATTGTGATTACGCGCAATAAAGAATTGGAATTAAACCAGGCTTAAAATCATTGTGGACCATTCCTCTACAGGTCGATTCCTGGTGCGTTATTACTTTTTGTTTTCTCGATTATGTTTCTAATTTCATGTGCTGTTGTTTTAGGTATGATGTAATGATTGTCAGTTGCGATACTAGTGGTTACTTCATCCTCGTCCATATGACAGTTGTGGTTGCTGTTATTGATATTATGTGGTGTAAATATGTTGCTTAGGTGGTTGGAAAATTTTTCAGCTTGTTCTTCGTTGCTTCTTGCCCATGTATTATCTGCTTTTCTGATTGCTGGGATTAGTTTTATTGGCTTCTTTACTTTATTCGTGGCTTTCTATAGAGAGTAGTTGGCATTTTCGTGCGCAGAGACTGTTTCTACGAATTTTGAGAATTCGTTATTATTATGATCTTTTATTTTACTTTCTATTTACTTTGTGAGTTTGCTCAGATGTTTTTTGTTTTCACGTGTTCTATGTTTTGCCTCTTTGCTTTCGCTTTCCTTTTTTCCCCTGATTTTGTCAAGGATGTCTGTTGGAACTATTTTTGGAATATTAGTATATCTATCGTTTTACAAATGTCAATGTATTTGTGATATTAAAATGAATGTTATATTGGTTTTTTAATATTTACTATTGCATTTCGAGCTATTATTATTTGAGAAATGATACCACTTACCGGAAGCCACCACGGGGAGATGACTACGCTCGGGTCCAATTATACATATATCAAATTAATAATTGTATATGTCCATAAAAATGTGGCGGCACTCAACAGCAAATACCACCACTCGACACTAACTAGAGTCGGACGACGGCAGCGCAGTGGTTAGCGCCTTAGGTTACGAACGTTCAGAACCCGAGTACAAATCCCGGCGGCCGGAGTCCGATTTTTCTTCCACGCATCTAAATTGGAAGAAAAATAGCAGTACCCCATCAGCGATATCTACAGCCAGCGCAACAATTATCACGAACAACACATACACCTCAAAAATCTATCCTACGTTGTAGTGGATCTTGCTTGTTTTAATTTAATGCATTATTCGAGAGAAGGGATAAGATAGATCACGTAGAAGGTTTTTAAATATGCTTATATTGTATTTTGTTTACCAGTACTTGTTATTTGTGTTATAGCCTGCAGAATAAGTGAAAATTGATAGTAAAGAACTAGTATATATTGAAATATAGCGGAACATGCGTCAACGGAAGATTTGAATCGGGAAAGACTCAATTTTTTGTACTTTGGAATACCAACGTTATTTTGGTTTGCTAGGTCCAAAGGTAAACGAACTCTGGACAAAATATTATTTGTAATCGTCAACCGGAATTACATTTAAACTTTTCATAATAACACCTGTCGATACAAATAGACGAACGTGCTCTCTAGGATAGTCATATAGTCGAATAGTTAGTCGAATAACGAGTCGAATAGTTGAACAGTTAGAAAGTTGAATAGTAGCATTGAAAGAGCGACATACACTATCTCTGTACTTGTACTTAAAGTGATTTTAATATAATTGACTATTACAATTTTATCATTCATCTCCTTATTAAACAAATTAAATATTAAACAAATTAAAATATAGTGTACAAGTGAGTAGTACCCATTCGCAATAATGTATTCTTCTTACGCAATGTTATATGCTATTATTAATTCTGTTGCGTCTCGTGCCCTTCTACACATTTAAAACATTAACACTATTCCTTGGGTAATATGGCCGCCAGATGTCTAAACATCTTTATTGCATACCCTCAGTAATCCTAAGGACCCATCATAAATTTTAGTATATTTTACATTTAAGTTCCTTAAGACCACTCAAGTATGTTTTAATTTAAAGGGGTACTTAGGATTATTGTTCATCCGGGAAAGTACGGGAAATCTGGTTTTTCTTACGTATGATGCCTCCCACTAGCAACCTATTTCGGGGGTGGCTAACACCCTTCCTTACTCACTAACCTTTTATCTTAGCCAATTAGCAGCGATGATCGTTACCCTCACTTTCCTAACGAAAATTGTCATCAACGAATTCGCTTATCTTGTGCCCTTAGACACACCTATCACTAATTTTTCTCAACAGCATCATCGTCACCGAACTTAACTTGCTTTACGTTTTGCGATCAGTTACCACCTTAACTTGTATTGTGTACCCCGTGTTGAGAAATGTTAGGTTGGTATGATCGCTAGTTACTACAACTTAAGTTGGTACGACTTCTAACGACGTTCTTTTGTCTTAGAAGTCGACCACGTGTTAGTTGGCCGAGTGTATTCTGTGTGTTAAAATGTGTTGTATGAGGCGGAGAAATATATGGAGAAAATCGAATCTGTGTGAATCGATTAATTATCAACCCCAAATCCACATCAATTAAAACCCCGTTCAGTCAATGTTTTAACTTATTGTCTATCAGTCGACATCTTAACTGTTATATCTAAAACTTATATTCTACGAGAAGAAGTTGTTGGAATAAAAAGTGTATTATTAACTCCGTATTATAATCCACTAAGCACCCCTATTATCTTAATTGAAATAGCGGATCGACTGAATCGTGGTGTCGTTTATCAAATCGTAACGGGAATTTACAACACTCGGAGACGCGCTTCTTCGCGATCGCGTTTCCGTACGAAACGATCGAACAAATTCTAATGTAATATATAATTTATCAAAAGGAATAGGGCACGACATGTGGCAAATTGTCATGGAACCACGTTCTATTTGATTTTCAACTAATTTTATTAATTATGTTTTCGGACAAATTTATAACACTGAATTGAAATTCATTACGACAAAAATAAAATTTAAAGATGATTCTGTCAAGTTAATATATGACGGTATAGCTATTTTCCAAATATGTTTCAATAAAAATATAATGAAAATTGTTAATTATTGTACGTCAATTGTATGTGAGCTCAAATAATTATATTTCAACATTGATCCCATCACCAGCGAAATCAAACCGTAAGACTTACCAATTGTACCACGCGTAAATGGATGACGAGACTTCGTTGCCTTTTATTTCGTCGCATTTGTTTCCTGAAATTTATCAACACGATTTGATTTCTTTGCTTTCAGCGGATATGAACAGTTACATCATATCCACAGACCATCCATAATCACACTTTGCATTCGCATTGATTTTATACTAAGTAGTTAAATGAAAAATTAAGTACTGCATTTAAAATAAAAAAATAGGAATCAATAAAAATAAAATGCCGTTTTGAAGAATTAAAACATTTTATCAATAATAGACAGAATAAAATAAAACATTAACTTTAATTGTTTCGAATTGATGGTATAATTGTTACAAATTAACAGTAAATTGTTATATATTAATGGCTTAAATATTACAAATTAATAGCGTAAATGTTATAAATTAATAGTAAATTGTTACAAATTAAGAGTTTGTGTTGTAAATTAATAGTTTAAATGTTGTAAAGTAATAGTTCAAATATTGGGCAAATTAATGTTTCAAATGTTATAAAATTATAGTTTAAATGTTATAAATCTATAGTTTAAATGTTGTAAATTAATTGATTAAACGTTATTAATTAATAATAAATTGATACCAATTAAGAGTTTAAATGTTATATATTAACAGTATATTAACAGTTGTTATAAATTAATGCTTCAAATGACGTAAATTAATAGTTTAAATGTCATAAATTAAAACCTCAATTGTTACAAATTAATTGTTTAAATGTTGCAATTTAATAGCTGAAATGTTATAAATTAATAGATAAAATGTTAAATCAAAAGCTTAAATGCTACAAATTAATGGTGAATTGTTACAAATTAATAGTATAAATGTTACAAATTAATGGTTTAAATTTTATATATCAATGTTTTAAATATCATAAATTTATACTTTAAGTGATATAAATTAATAGTTTAAACGTTCTAAATTAATAATTTAAATGTTATTAATTAATAACTTAAAAGTTGTAAAAATAATTAGAGATATTTTACATTTTGAATTTTTGTAACTCAATACAATATTTTGTATCGATTAATAAATTTTCTTAACTTAATTCAAAGCATACACAACAATTATGTAAATTATTAAATATACATATGAATATGATATTTTCACATTAATATTTATGTTTTAATTCTGTTTCTAATATAAGACTATGTTAATATGTTGTTTCAGATCAATTATTAATTTAATTACCTACGTTATTTTATTTAATAACTTTTGTAATTTGTATTTAATATACGGTCCTTACTACTTGCGATTTCTCGTTCATATAATAATAGTGGACGTTCAGATAAATGAATTCAATGACCAGAAATTTATTTAGTCGATTACTAACTAAAATTTTGTTAGAATAAACTGTAGAGGACGAAAGAGAAGCATTGGTCTTTTCGACGTCGGTATTTCAGATAATGTCACATCTATCCTGTCTTTAGTCGATAGTGCTACCGACGAGATACAGACGAAGTAGAAACGAGATCGGTCATTAGGATATCGGATAACTTGCAAAATGTGGAATAAGAAGAAAAAGAATTGCACATATATTCTGTACTTTGTCCGTCTTTCAATTCAATCGTTAAAATAGAGACCGTCTATAATAGAATTTGAATATAATTCCTATATTTATCATAACAAATGGCAGAAAGCGTGAGAAAGATTGATTTTTTCGAGGTCGGTATTTCAGAACGCGATATACCAAATCCCTCATAGTGCCAGGTCAAATCAGATCGATCCTGTATTTAATCAATGTTTCCATATGTATAATGTCACAAATATCTATTCTGTATTTAATCAACGATACAGCAAATTATTAATTCATTAAAATAATTTAATAATTCAGTGGAAGGAATAATTTTATTCCATTTATGTATGTATGCTAGAACTGCCAAAAGAACATCATTTCATAAAATTTCCTACTCGTGGAAACGTATTTCCTTTCCTTCCTTATCCTCTTCATCCATATAAAGTACCGATTAATTCATTTCAAACGTGATGACTTAAGTAAAAATAAAACCCATTGAAATAATTGTCAATATTTGACGAAACATTTTTATACAACTTAATTAAAGCATTGCTTCTTTCAAAACACCAAAGATTATATCGAATTAGAATAAACTTTGTCAATGATAGTTACGAATTCGCAATACTAAGAGCTTGACATTCGACCCTTTTAGATTTGGGTACCTGCCATCGGATCAGAATTGACTAACTTCAATGTTAACATTCACAATGACGATGCGGATTTTCTTAGCGAATCAGTTTAGCGCTAACTACTAGCCTTGGATGTATACCTGATCTAACAGTCGGACAAGTATTGTTTATATTAGAGGTATCTTTTTGATCCAAAGTCTTTTTTCTTCAAAGTAATAACATGATAGACTAAATCGTATTCTATAATATAAATATTAAATTATATGTTATATATGTTGGTGTAAAATTGTTTAAAATCATTAATTAAGCAAATCAATACTTTAAATGCTTATTAAACACTCGTGTGCAGTTGGTAAATCGGTATAACACATGTACGGTGAACTCATTCGTTGAGTGTATTCGTTCGATATGATTAAAAAGTGAGTTTACATTTCTCATACGATAGGTGCATGGATACAATTCAAAACTTGACTCCAGAATGATTAAAGTATGAAAAATAGATCTGTTATATTTTCTGTATGCGATTGTTACAGGCAACAGTTGGTTTAATACATTTTGTGCAATAACATAACAAGTATACAACATTGACATTAATAAACGATTACTTGTTAAAGGGAGAGATTGAAAATTGATTTTCATGAGTTGGAAAAATTAATGGCCACATATCAGCGATGGTAAATTGAATTGAAGTTTTTGTAGTAATTATCTTAATTAAAACGTGGAATTTATTTCGTTTGACGTGTTCACAAGTAACATGTAATAAATTTCGATTTATCAATTGGCAAAACGCTTTTGATTGAACGCTTTTTTACGTACATTGGACCCATGCGAGGTAAGATATATTTAATGTTAATGCACTTTATGAGTAAAGTGGCAGACAATGGTAAAAGTGCAATAGTAATTTTTAATGTTTTAACATTGCATTTTAAACATTGCACATTAGCAGGTGTTATAATATACTATGTCTTTAATTATCGCAATTATATAATTATAAAATTGTTTGTCAGTCATAAAAATGTTCTTACAACGAATAATGCTATTTCATATTTTTATAACGATATAAAAGATAAATTTGTATATTGATACTTATTTACAAGCTTAAATAATACAGTTAGTTCCAAGAATTATGTCGATTAACATATTCACAATTTTCCATAAATTTTCTTCAACTACTTTTTGGTACTTGTTTCATCCGACACCGCGCTCTCTTGTATATTTTTGTCATATGCTTATTTTCGAGTTCTTCGTAAAGTTCATTGATTAGATTTCTTCGCAGTATCTTGAATTTTTATTAAATTTACAGAGAATAAACCGCTTCGAATTAGTTTTATTATTTAGATTTGGATTAGCTTTAATCTATTTCGATTAAAGATTAGTTTCAATCTATATTTATTATTTAATCTATTACGTTAAAATTTTAACGGAAGCGTATGGTAGTTCGACCAATGTCGCATGCTTCTTTCGAACATAGATATTTTTAGACCGCTCCCTCGAGGTACAACGAGCGACCGTCAGACAATCTGTTAGACACAATGTTGACGCTTCGCGCACGTGTCAAATAGCACAAAACTTGCAGACGAAATGAAATGTTTTCGTTATCATATCAATGACTGACTCACCACTGAAATAATTCGGTTAAACAAACGGTGTTCATAAATCACACGCGCGAATAGTTGGTCTGATTGTTTTCCTTTTTCTTTTTTTTATTAAATAATCACTAGAAGACTACATCATTTTTTAAATTTAACAGTTAATGTAATTAACAGATAATTATATAAAAATTAATTTTTACGTATCATTTAGTATGGTCATAATGTAGATCTAGTCTAAGTATAAACTAAGATTTATATATGTTGTTTGTAAATGTTTTTCAAGGGAAACGGGGAAAGTGTTTAAAGCGGGGAATGGAAATCTGGAGGATTTTATTTCAGCAGATGACAAAACAAATTCGAACAACTAAGATAACAAAAATTTTGAGTATAAAATATCCACAATGATATCTGACATTCACTCTGATATTTAGTAAGCGAAACGAATCTCTGACTGGGTCCTGCGTCTTTTAGTTGCGTTTAACAAAATATGAACTTAAATCAACATCTAATTGTAGAATAAAATAAAATATCAAATTAGACCGCAAAACTGAAATAAAATAGCTGAATGATTCTACTGTCGCTTAATATTGGAGTAATTTTGATATTGAATGAAACGTCTAATAAAATAAAGACGTCGTCATAGTAAACTGTCATGTTTATTTAAAGAAAATCGATTGCTTTCGCTTTCTTACTACTACTCTCATTCATCCATTTTATCCATTTATATAATCTACGCCCGAAATACTATGTAAACTTGGTGGTAAGTTACAAAATTAATCCAAGAACAACTTCCGTTAGCAATTTGTCAGTAAATAATACCTAATCTAAGAGTACAATTGCGGCATACCGAGAAGGCTTGTATAAATTGTATATTTACTCAGATGGCGGTTATACCGATGACCAAAGTTATATTTAACGGCATCGCTGCATACTGGTGCAAATGCCAAAACTACTCAGCATTATTTACAGTGCATAAAGCAAACCGTTTAGACACCTCTCAACGTTTGTACAGTTTCTTCCACTTTCTTCTATAAACGTCCTTATGCGATATCCAGTTTGCATTAAAATCAAACAGCATTATTAAAGTTATAGATTTAGCGAAGTAAATTAAATATTTTTAATTCTTATTTAAACTTGTATTTAATAAAATGCTCTGTTTAGTGGAAGTTCCATTAGAATTAATAATCGAATATTAATTTCTTAAATCGAAAAGAATTATTAAACTTGCCAATTTAGTCAAGCAAATATTTAAAGCTTTTAATTTTATTTTAATTCGTATTTTTACAATATATAATGAAATATTCTGTTAAGCGAAATTTATTCTATTTACACATTAATCTACATGTTTCGTATCTATTCGCAGTGATCCAGAATGGATTTCATATCAATAATTCTTCTACCAAAAGAAGATTGTAAAACGATTATCAATTGAGAAATAATTATAAAAGTATTATTATAAATGAGGAGAATTTTTTACTCCATTATGCGTTTGTTCCATAACGTCTGAGGTATTTACCTATCTAAGAATATTATTTCAACATATTTCACCGAATTATTTTCGTATTCATTAACTACATTAAATATGGTTATTTAACGTATGGCTAATTATCGTATGGTTACGATAATTATTGGTAATTTATATTGATAGATTGATGAAAGTGAAGTAACAATGAAAAGAAAGAAATTACTATTGCCACGACAAGCTTACTTCCGTTACGAAACTGGTAAATAGCGAATGAAAGAAGGATGACAGTCTCGTACCAGTATCAAGTGGCAAACTCTACCAGAGGTGGATTCACCAGGCTTCTTTTTATGTGGAGAGGATCACTGTATAAGCTCATCTATAGAGAATTACTCTTATTCCTGATACTCTTTGCAGCAATCTCCACTGTTTACCGTCACATACTCAGTATCAAACTGAAAAGGTTCGCAATTCAATTCTTAATATGATTTCCATTAAATAGCGATCAGATGTAATGCTCTATAACTTTTATATATAATTACTATTTGTAACAGTTAAATTTTTATATTTAAGGGAGAAATTACACGTGTATATATGTATAACAATAGGATATACATACACACATATATAATAAATAAATAATTGATGTAACAATTAATTATTAAATATATCGTTTCATTTCTAGAGAATTCGAAAAAATTGTCATTTATTGCGATAATTTTATTAATTTAATTCCATTAAGTTTCGTTCTTGGATTCTACGTGTCTTATGTTGCTCAAAGATGGTGGCAACAATATCAAGCGATACCTTGGCCCGATAAGTAAGTCTGGAGAATAAATATTCAATGGAACAATAAAATTAATATCGATAATTGTTATTAATAGGGTAATGCATTTAATTGCTTTGTACGTTACTGGAAACGACGAATACGCTCGTACGCTTCGAAGAGCTCTGATGCGCTACTTGAACCTTTCCTTGATACTTGTTTTACGTTCGATCAGTTCGGCGGTGAAAAAACGATTCCCAACGCTCGATCACGTCGTTGATTCTGGTAAAGTTTTCTTTCAACGTGAACGTACTAATTTTAACCCGTAGTATGCATTCCCACGAAAGCGTATTATATACGTTACTCACTCCGAAGAAAGACTAACAAGGCACAAACCATGATGAAATGGAATTACGAAAACTGATAACAGAAAATCTTTACGAACGGCAGTAAAAATCATAATCATTGAATTTGGATTAAAAACTTATTCTAACAAAGGTGAATCCGTTTTTCGGTTTATTACTTGTATATATACATACGTGTGCATTTTTCTTGCAATTATTTCAAAATTATTTCCATAGTAAAAGGTTATAATATTACACGATGTTTGGAAATAATATATTTCTTGTTAATATGTAGGAGTCCAGTAAATTACAGCAGTTCTTTGAAATAAAATCGGCTTTTAGTGTCAATGATGATATTAATATAATGGATATTACAGGAATAATACAATAAACATCTGATTGCAGGTTTTATGACAGCGTTTGAATTGGATTTATTTTTGGCAGTACCAAGCTTAGAATTCAACACTTATTGGATCCCTTGCACATGGTTTATCAACCTTTTAAAAGAAGCGCGTCATAATCACAGAATTCCCGATCCTCAGGGATTAAAATTAATTATGGAGGTATGATATCATGTCGCAGCATCAAGTTGCGATTGCAAAAGGAATTTACAATTTACTTGATACAACTCGTATCAACGAATCAAATATTTCGAAAAATCTAATTTGTTACCATGCTATTAAAAGATAATAATCGTTACAGGAATTCAGTGAATTTCGTACAAAATGTGGCCTTTTATGGAGCTACGATTGGATATCAATTCCGTTAGTTTATACACAAGTAGTGACATTGGCGACGTACAGTTTCTTTGCCGTGGCTTTAATAGCTCGTCAGTACATCGATGGTAAAGAAAAACAATTCCAGCTGCAGATTGACATTTACATACCTGTTTTTACTCTGCTACAATTTTTCTTTTTCATGGGCTTGTTAAAGGTACTTACAACTTTTCCTATAACGAGAAAGATAACAAATTGTCAAAACAATAATTATACTTCGATAGGTAGCGGAACAATTAATTAATCCTTTTGGCGATGACGACGAAGATTTCGAATTGAATTGGATAATTGATCGCCATACAAAAGTAATTAAGCTTCTTTATATATCGATGTCTAAGAGTTATTTTACAAATATCTTCTGAAATATTTTCGAATCGTACAGTTTTAGTTTTCCCATTTATTTTATATATCAGGTATCATATCTTGGAGTAGATACCCTTATGAATCGTTGTCCACCATTGGTCAAAGATATTTACTATGACGCTGAAAATCTAATTTTACCATACACTGAAGCAGCGGCTGCTTACAAAAAGAAAACTTATCGCGGTAGTGTGGCACACATGACGTTAGTATCCTTAAAAGGTTTTAATTAATGTATGGAAATTATTATGGGAGGAGTTACTTCCAAAATCAATGTTCATCTTTTGACGTTTAGAGTTCCCGAGGAAAAGCAAACTATGTTTCTACCAGATGTTATAGAAGAGGACGAAGAGGACGTAAAACCGTCACATCACACATCAACGATGAGTTTAGCTACTCATCCTAATGACAGCCCACCGTGTGAAAGGCGGTAAGATTATAATGTATAATGTATTCGAGTAATTTCTTTAATTATTCTCCATATTCTTTTTAAATATTATTCAAGCAATTGTTTTTGTTAAATAATTTAAGAATTCTTAATTAAAACTAAAATTCAATGAAATTATATGCATACCAAGTTCAACATGTATAACAAAGGAATCTTAAAAACCAAATTCCAGGAACGAATAATTAATACAATAATTTGTGTTGCGAAATCGTGTGAAAACGTAGTTAATGAAATGGAGTTTTGTTAAGTTAAACTCGTTTGTTTCAGCCAGATCAGCCCGCGCCCTGAAACACCTACGAAAATTGATCAAACTTGTCCTGAGACAATTTTACAGTTTGATATTCAGGAACCATCGATCCACACCGACCAAATAGAACAAAAAGCGAAAAATATAGCAGACACTATAAAGAAATTTTCATCTTTAGGAAAGTATTCGTTGCCACGAATTGATTCAAGCCGAAAGCCATTTTTCATGTTAACAAAAAGTCCTAAGTTGGTTATACAACCTTGGCCGAGTACGTCCAATTTATCAATACCTTCGAGACAAATCATAGACACACCTTCCGTTTACATGGATAATCTAAATCCATGGAGAGATTATAGTCCAAAAGTTGCACTACCATATTCGTTTGATGTTGATGGTTCGGAACATTCCCCGGAAGAGGAAGGGCAATACGACTTCGAAAGTGTACATCCATCAGACGATACTGCTATAAACCCAAGTGACAGTCCTCATTCAGATACATGCCAATTACAGTGCCAACATTACGGTACTTCTTATTTAACGCTGCCAGAAACACCTTTGTCAATCCCGTCGAAAGCAACGATGCCGAAAAATAGAAGCCCCAAGTTTCTTGTAAGAAGACATAAATCAATGGGGACAGGTAGAAAGAAAGGTATTCAATGGAAACAGATCGTGAAAACTACTAAGAAAAGTACACCAGATGGTATGCCGAAAACCGAACGCAGCTCATCTCGTTCGAGGGGCTCGCCAAATTTAAAATTAAAAGAAACATCACCGAATACAAACAAAGACGATATATCTGATACAGACACATCGGGCGAAGAAGGATGAGTCTAAAGATTGTAATTACACATGTATGTGATAATTATTAAGGAATATAAAATAATGCGTTATATAAAAGTATTTATCAGTATAAAATGGCGTGTTGTATTCTTCATTTGGTGGCGCATACACTGCACATCAGTCTATTTACCCTATATCAACACTAGTCCTAGTCAGTTACGATGCAATTGCAGTTTTACATATTGTGACTGAAATATTCTATTGAAGATATGTAGATACTTGGATGCGCGTTATACTCCTCAGCTGATGTTATTCCAGTTTTGCATATTGAAGTTGAAATATTTAAATCAACGTATCTCCGCAACTATTTGAGATATATAGACATTTCGATACGCTCTATGCTCCATAGTTGGTGCCGCAAACATGTCACACCAGTCAGTTTACCCTATATCAACAATAGCCCCCGTCAAATCCTAAGTAATTGCAATTTTGCAAACGAGTTACACACCCCCTTTGATACCTCATACAACGCACAATAATCGGTTTACTCTTTATGCACCCTAGTCCTTGCCAGTCGCTATACAACAGCAGTTCACTAGATTGGTGTTGAATTATTTAAATCAACGAATCTCCGCTGCAATTTGAGATATGTAAACACTTCGATGCGCGCCGCACTCACATTCTTGTGGTGCATACAGCGCACATCAAGCGGTTTAATCTATATCAACACTGGGCCTCGTCAAATCTTACGAACTTGCAGTTTTGCATATTGAAGCTGAAATATTTAAATAAACGTATCTCCGCTGCTGTTGGAGATATGTAGGCATTTCGATGCGCGTTATACACCACTGTAATATCGTGGAAATTAAAGATATAAATTTTTCCTCGATTACTTACAATTTATTAATATTGAATTGAATATACAGGTGTTAATTGGACAGAAAACGATGCTTGTTTAACTGAAGCTAAATGCGATACTCATATCTATCCCAAATAACTTTACAGTTATTTGGCAACTCTCGTCACAACGAATCTAACACACACACACTCTCTCTCTCTCTCTCTCTCTCTCTCTCTCTCACTAGCAACTCTAACAACTCTACAACTCGATCAATTCTCTCAACTCTACTCTCCGAAGTCTCGATCAACTCTGACTCTCGCAACACACACACTTTTCGATTCGCACACTCTGACCTTTCGGTCTCCCCACCTTGAAACACGAAACCGACCTTCTGCTCTAACGTTGTCTATTGTTCTCCTCACATCACTGTAAGGACTAAGTGACTTTAATCACATAAGCGCTCTTAAATGTAAACGAACCACAGAAAGACGACGTACACGGTTTTTTTCTAATTTCAACCGACCTCTAATTCAAATCACTTTACGATATTACACCTCATTTACTGCCTCATTCAGCGAATATTCAGGCTGAAATATTCAAATTAACGTATTTTCGCTGCTATTTGAGATATGTAGATACGTTGATGCGCGTCATACTCTTCATCTGATGCCGCACGCACCGCACATGTGACTGTTTACTCAATATCACCACTGGTAACCGTCAAAACCTATGTTATTGCAGTCTTTGCATATTGAGGCTGATATATTCAAATCGACGTATCTCCGCTGCAATTTGCGATATGTAGATACTTTGCTGCGCGTTGTACTCCTCTTCTGGTCCCGCATACATTGCACATGTATCGGTTTACCCCACATTAACACTAGCTTTCTGTTTTCGCACGTTCGCGGGGAGACGCGATCTCGAAGAAGCGCGCCAACGGGAGTCGTAAATCCCCGTTACGATTGACTAATCGACGCCACGAATCGTTCGACCCCTTATTTCTTTTGGGATAATAAGGGCAGTTAAATTAAAGATAGCGCTGCTATTAACAGGTTATTATATATTTGTACACCCAACAACTTCGGTGTAATACAAAGTGAATGTTTGATATAAGATGACTACGAATGATTACGACCTGAGACTCTAGTCGTGTTGTCGTGTATGACTTTGGATTTTGTTGACTCACTGTATTCGACTTGTTGACTTCTTGAGGATTCTTGAACTGCTTGCGATGATAGACGGACTTGAGTTGATGTACTGACTCACTTGAGAGAGTCCAATTGCTTGACTGACTATTCGCTCTTATGTTTTTCCGGAAGAAAGCTTGGTGTGGGCGTGCCCTTTGAACGAAGAATGCGGATTCGTTGTTCACATCTTTCGTCAAGGAAGTGAGAGTAAACATCCGCGATGCCGATTGGTTATGACCCATGCTAATGAAAAAGGATATGAAGAAGTCTCCCACCAGTGTGGATCGGGGGGTGACTTCGTTCCCAGGGAAATCCAGTCTTTTTCGGTAGACATGTATTCGGTTTTCCCATTCGGTGACTACCCGCTTTCTCCGTGATTTTTAAGAGCCTAATAAACTCAAGGACTTTTCCGAAACCCGGACATAAACCGAAAATACTTCTAGACAAATAGTTTGACTGGCAATCATGTGGAAACAATGAAGCTAAAAGTTGATGTTTTATGGTGGGTCTTTGAGTTTATTGAGGGTCGTAAAGAATGTAGGTGGACCGCTGGCTGCCAGGTAGCGTCGGCTGGAGTCCAGATGTTCCATGCGACGTAACACCCTGATCAGTTGGTATTCAGCAGCAGTTGTGCTAATTTGCGTAGAAATGCTCAAATCGAAACATCTCTGCTGTTATTTGAGATATGTATTGTAGACAATTCGATGCGCATTATGCATCCCTTTTTATGCTGCGTGCACCACTCATCAGTCGGATGGCTCTATATCAACACTACTGCTTGTCAGTTGCGGTGCAATTGCAGTTGTAGCGGCACATAAGTCAACGGAAGATTTGAAACGGGAGAGACTCATTGTGCCTTGGAATATCAACGTTTTTTTCAAGATCTATAAGCAAATGTACTTCGGACAAGATATTATTGCCGTTACTGGTGTGGCGGATCGGTATCAACAGGACGCCGACAGGTCCAGGCATCAACGCGTCCCAACATCTCCCGAGCGATCCGCGGGTACCAACCGCCAACACCAGAGGGCTGCGACGACAACGAGTCTTGTCTATCTCGCTAGCGGTCGAATATATGGGCGCACGATACAAATACCGCACCTAGCGAGACTCCCTCTACGTCTAAGGCAGGGACTACCGGGCATAGCCTTACTGACGAGTCCTCCGGTAGTCCCGGGACGAAACGCGAATATTCTCTTTTCACCTGGCAGCAAACTACTCCACGGCACATACGCCACACTGGTAATCTTCAACCGGAGTTACATAAGACCTTCAACTTTGAACTTTTTATAGTGCTAGTAGATTTGGTAACGGTATGATTTTCTCACTTAACCAGCGATCGATAATATTTGTTACGTCCGGTGACTCTTTGCATCCCTCAGTCGAGGCGGCCACTCGCTACGTCAATATCATTAGTTGAACCTTAATAATCATAAGGAACTGTCGTAAAACTAACCATTTCGATTTGACCGTTAAGGCCGTCAAGTGGTACAAAACACCTTCGAGTCAAGAGGTTCCTTATGGTTATTGCTCCATCAAGTGGAACGTGGGGAAACGTTGGTTTTCCCATTTTTCCCGGGATTTCCACCCGCAAGCGATCAGTGGTGGGGCGACCAACACCCAGTAAGAGTTCTCCTTTGCGATAGCATTGTCACCGAACTTCACTGGTTCAACGACTACAGATCAGTCAACATCTCTACACTGGGGTCACTTCTTTAATTCAGTCAACATCTCTTCATTCTCTACATCTACTTTTGATCACTCATCTAATTAACATATATGTCGGGTTTACATTAGAATTAGGGTTAGGGGCGTGAAACGAATCTTCATTTGGATTACACATTGTCGTTATGCAATAGAGAAGACATTGACTAGTGCAAATACGATTATTACAGAATTTGACAAGTAACCATGGTAGATACTTGAGAAGCTAATGACAATGATCCTAGGTTCAATAACGAATCCGTGGTCAACGGGATAACAGGATGCCCTTTCTTCCAAAGCCCAAATCGTACTCTACTTGCTTGGCTACGGTGGAAGTATAACTAAACTAACTCTTTGTTAAAACGTGCAATATCCACCGAGCGTAAAGATGCTAAGTAACTGGCTAATACGACCTCACGGGAGAATGACTTTCCGTGCGTCGACATCTGGTAATCATCTTAACCGAAAAATAGGGTCTGCGTGTGGCGAGCCACGGGACAGAAACCGTTGGAATGTTTACTGTAGAGTGCCGCTACAACTATTTCTTTTTAAGGAGAGCTATGCTATTACTCCATACCTTTTTTAGACTGATTGTCGCTTCGAGCCCAAGCTCATTATCATAAATCTCGACAATTATAATCGAGTTAAGTTAGAGGCAAAATATTGGGGGTTTTCCGAAGAATTCCAAAGTAAGGTCCCGGTGTCCTTTCATCTCCGACATATATATATGAGCTTTTGGAATTTTGAATAATCCCGCAACATTGTAACCTCGAGACTACTATAGCTGTAATTGAACAATTGTAGTCATTCAATCCGATTTGTAATTGTTCGAGATTTGTGATAATGAGCTTGGGCTCGAGGCGACAGTCAGTCGCCGAACGTAGCCGCGGTCACGGGATGAACGCTTTGTTTAACAAAGGTATGGAGTAATTCTATAGCTCTCCTTAAAAGAAATATTTGTGGCGGCACGCGACAGTAAACATCCCAACGGTTTCTGTCCCGTAGCTCGCCACACGCAGACCCTATTCTTCGAGTAAGATGATTGCCAGATGTCGATGCGTCTCCGCAGTACATGTTCAGCTAGCCTGAGGGCCCGTTATAAATCTTAGGATTTAGTTGACTAAATCCTCCTGACTTTAGTTTATTTGCGTTTAGTCCCTTTGTAACTGCAAAATCTAGTAGGTCAGGTATTTTGCTCAGGTCTGTCGGCTAGTATGTCGGTCTTCCTGTGGATAGTATATTGAGGTTATTGTTTCTAATGTATTTTTCCAAGGTTCTACCTCTAGGTGTGGTGATTCTTGATCCCCATAGTGTGCTTTGAGTTATAGTCCCCAGTTGCAATATATTTGTCTCCTAAGTGTCGAAAGTACTCTTCCCACATTTGCGATGTAATTTTGTGTCGCGGCGGTACATATACTGCTGACAACTGTAGTTGGTTGCTGCTAGATTGTACAATGACGGTGGTTGCTTGTATATGTTCCTTACTAACCTGGCTGTATAAGTGATGTTTAATGTCGTTTTTTTATTATTACTGCTGTCCCTCCATGTGCTTTTCCTGAGGGGTGTTTGGTATCATATATGGTGTAGTATGGTATTTTCATGTAGCTTTTTGGAGTGAAGTGTGTTTCTGAAACAAGTAATATGTCTATATTGTTGTTATACAGGAATGTTTTAGTTTCTAGGGCCCGTTGTTGTAGGTCGTTTGAGTTCCAGGCTGCTATTTTCAGCGTGTCCATTCTTACTTCTTATTTTTTGCTCAGCATGTTTGTAAGTAGTTGTAGCATAACCGTTATTTGTTGTGTTTGCTGTCTGAGGGCTTCGTTTTGTTCGCTTATCATTTTTGTAAGTATTTCCGTGTTTTTTATGGAATGTTTTAGTAGTTCTTTGATTTGTTTAGCGTCGTTGCTGTGATTGTTCTGTTCTTGATTGTCTAAGGGTGACGACCGGTTGACTACTTGCGCGTAGCATCGGCTACTAACGGTATTGGTGTTCCTGTGGTTATTGTTCATTACGTACTGTGAATTTGGTGTTGTCATGGATTCTGTGTTATCCTGTTGCGTGTGGAAATTGTTGTGTGTCCTGTTTCGAATCGGCGGGAAAAGTTTACTTTATAGCTGTTTTCTGACTAAGCAGCCTTTGTAGCTAGCTGGGTGATTTCCACCGCAATTGTAACATTTTACATCATTTATTTTTCCCTTGTGTGGGCAGGTCATTGTTAGGTGCTTTCCTGCGCATTTGACACACGCCGAGTTTCTATTGCAATAATTTTTTGTGTGTCCATATTGTTGACACCGCATGCATTGTGGTACATCTTTTTTGTAGCGTGGTGGTTCCACTGTTACTATTGTGCTTAGTATTTTTTTGATATCAAAGATTTCCTTGTTGCTGGTTTTGGTTCTAGTTCTATTAAGAATAGTGGTAATGGTTGCTTTGTGTCGTACCTTGTCATATTGTTTATAGTTCTTGTTTGGTGGCCAATTTTTGCTAATTCGTCACTTAGTTTTTTTGTGTTAGTTTTTGGATGCAGTCTAATTTTGTTTGTTTTACTGTGTAATTATCCTTTCCAACTATATTGTTTAGTTGATCAATAAACGGGTCTATTATTTGCGCCTCAACAAATATTGGTGGTGGTTTTGTAATGTGTGTTGGTTGAGTTGTAGTTTTGCTTGTTGGGTCATTATCTATTTCTTCCGTAAGTGAGTTGAAGGAGTTTCTTAGTGGTAATTCTTGCAGCCATCGCTGCTTTTCCGTATCTAGATTACCCGTTATTTTTCTTTTTTTGTTGTAGCTGGCCACCTTCCAGCTTTCATCCTGTTGAGTTGTTTCTTTGTTGGCTTCCATGTCGACTTCAGTTGTAACTGAGCAGTCCTGTCCTTGGTTTGTTTGTTCATTTATTTTTGATGTATCTGTTGTTTTATTTATGTAATATTGATCTTCTTTATTTATAATTTTTATTGGTGTAATTTGTTTTTTCATGGTAGGTCTGCTAGTCTTCTTAATAGAAGATACGGGTTTCCACCATTTGGCTATGGGCGTAGCCGTTCTTAACTTTCTCTTCCCCACTTGCCGCACTTTTCTGAAGCACTTCTTTGCACGTCCGCTTAGCTCGGCTGCTCGGGCAGTACTTATCATCCCAAGGTGCGTATGCCAATAGCACCTACACCATTAAGTTGAATAATTTCTTTTGTGAGTTGAGGTGCTCTTAACCGCGAATACAGACTTAACCGTACTAAATTAAGGTCGCTACCTGTATCTGTCATCTGTCATTGCTTCCTTATACACCTTTTTATCTCCATGCCACAACATGTCGCAACGCGTCTTGTCTTTTTGCATTCTATTACAATTCAATGAAAGGTGCCCGTACTCTCTACATTTAAAACACTTAGGGTCTTTCGACTTGTGTGGACAATCTGCACATGTTCCTTATCACCGCAATTATAACACTTTTTATCCTTCACTACATTTCCAGATTGACTGTACTTCTTGTTGTTTTCGGTTTTGACCGGCTCCGCAGTCGACTTTGTTTTGTAACACTTTCGTTCTTCCTAGATAATTAATCTTTTCCTTAGCCATTTGACTGATGTAGCACCGTATAGTATAGAATTGTTACTCTCTTCGTCTATTATTCCGTCTATGATATATTGTACCTTTGCTTCCTCTTCCATACCCATATGGCCAGCTATTTCGAGCATGCGGTACATGTATGCTTCATCACTTTTTTTTTGTACTCTAGTGTACTTGCCGACTATTAATTTTTTTGAAAATTCTTTTATTAATCCTCGCCTCCAAGTTCTAACATGGCACTCAAAACTCGCAAATATCCTTGTCGATCCTTTTAACAGTTTTCTCGCATAAATTGCCTTCTGTGCTTCTGACCACATGCACATATCTGCAATTTCTTCGAACGACTCGAACCATCGATCGATATTTTTGTCACCACTAAATGCATCTAATGTGTCTTCGACATCCTTAAAACTCAATATTGAACCAACATGTGCTTTTTGACAGTATTTGTCACGATCTTGGCGCGCATCTCGCGTGCTTCTCCTGCGTTCTCTTACGTCTTCTTTATCGTCTTCAACCTCACTTTCGTCGTCACTCTCATCTTCCGACGATGTATTGTTTCCATCCATGGCCGCCTGCAGCCGTGCACGTAGTTCAGTTTTTTCCTGTCGTTTCTAACCCCAAACTAGTGAGGCGTGTTCTTAACTCTTTCGTCTTCAGCTTCTCGGGGTTTTCGTCTTCATCTCGATCGCGCTTAGCTCTCTGCACGCTTCCTGAGCCTCACTGGTCCGTTGACCCTTCACCGCTTGTAATCCCTTAAGGTTCGATTGTCCAGCACTACACGCTCGATTCAGCCTGGCAATCAATACTGACCTCGCACAGGATATTGGTAAATTCATTTGTGAGAGCTTACTCCTCAATTCTTCCGGCGTCAAACTTCCTGCACTTAACACGTTCGTCGCCACGCCGCACATATTCGTGCGACGGGTATACTTCCGTGGGGGCCCCGTCACCAACGTATGGTGACGTTCTTCTTGTTCGAGTTAAGACGTTCGTCGCCCAGTGTGTTTCGGCTATGTTTCCTGCGGGGCCCAAATCCGACCGTGGCTTCCTCAATATTCGAACTCGATGAAATTCTATTTATAATTTTTTTTCTAAAATTCACTACTTCGTCATCACTACTCTCCTCACTTTCAAATATATTTTCACGCTGTTTACTGAACATTTTGAGGATGAAAAAATCACTGATGTACGTCTCACAAGTATGCTTCTCGACTAAATCAAAGATCTGAGATATCTGCCATGAGATCCCTCAGAATACTCTAGCTGGAAAGTTTATCGCTTTCTCCATTTCAGAACTAAATATATTTGTCGGATATGAAAGAACATCGGGATTTCCCGTCTGGAATGTTGAGAAAAACCTTAATACCCTAGTCCAGACTTTTACTTTAGCTACACTTAAGTAATAAAAATAAGAAATAGTTTTAATGTTCCAATCTGGCTTTATGACGATGTGTTCGGGCTCGAAGTGACATAGCGGGTCACTGGACGTAGCCACGGTCGGATTTAGGCCCCGCAGGAAACATAGCCGAAACACGCTGGGCGACGAACGTGTTAATAATTGTTCGTCTTCAACATTTGTCATTTTTATCTTTTCAACACTATTCTTCAAACGACACACTATACTAATTTCAACGGTCAACGATATCGTCTTTTATCACACGGCGCATCGGTAAATTTAAAACTAGCACGATATTATCCCAGATAAGCTCCCAATTATGTGGGAGAGTATAACGCTAGTAGGTTTAGTAATGGTATGATTTGTTTCAATATCGTTCACGTCAACACAAAATCAAGTATGATGCTCCGTCAGTCTATATGCACGCAGTCACCATTCGTCACTCACTACTCTCGTTACAACGGTTCCAACGCTCTTTTTCGCGCTGACCACACTCCTTGACAACGCTGACAACACTCAGCGAGTGTTGAACTCAGAGAATTGAAGAGTTGAATCGTTATCCTTTCTGCGATCGATATACGAGTATTGAGTGAGCCACGATTACGACCGGCATACACTATCTCTGTATTCGTACTTACACTGAATACTAATATAACTGACTATTACGATTTCATCACTCGTTTCTTTATAAAACCAACCAACACGTTTAACCCCTTAACCTACAACTACGGGCATAGCCCGTAGTACGATGATCGGACCAAACGTAAATATTACGTGCATAGCCCGTAGTAGACGATCGGACCAAACGTAAATTCTCGAACGTAAATCGTAGGTTGAGGGGTTAATACCACCTCACAGTTTTCCATATTGGGACTGAAGTATTCAAATCAACGTATCTCAGCAACTATATGAGATATGTAGGCAATTTGGTACACGTTATACTCCTCATTTCCTGCCGCATACAGTGCACATCAGTCGGTTTACTCTATATCAACTCTGGTTCATCTCAAATTCTATGTTGCTACAGTTTTACATACTGAGGTTGATATATTCAAATCAACGTGTCTCTGCTGCTATTGGAGATATGTAAACACTTCGGAACGCATTGTATTCCTCGATTGGTGCCGCATACATAGCACACCAGTCGCTTTATTCTACAGGGTGGTTGGTAACTGGTGGTACAAGCGGAAAGGGTGTGATTCTACGCGAAAAAAGAAGTCGAAAATAAAGAATAAAAATTTTTCGTTTGAGGCTTTGTTTTCGAGAAAATCGACTTTGAATTTTCGCTCGGTACGCGTGCACTTTATTGCGTCTCGTTATAACGGATCTCACTGTAGATCGTTGTCTCGATGGAAAAATTAAAAAAAAAGAAAAAAAAATTTTATTCTATATTTTCGACTTCGTTTTTCGCGTAGAATCATCCCCTTTCCGCTTGTACCACCAGTTACCAACCACCCTGTATATCTACACTGGTCCACGTCAGATCCTACGATATTGCAGTTCTGCAAATTGAGGCTGATATATTCAAATCAACGTGTCTCTGCTGATATTTGAGACATGTAGACACTTCAATACGCGTTACGTGCCTCATTCCACTGGCGTCCTCCGCCCAGGACCAGCGTGTCATCGGCATAACACACCATGTTTATGTCCGGGAGTGGAGGGCAGCAAAGTACCGCTTCATAGCCGATGATCCACAGAATTTATCCTTTGAAACGGAATCTGGGTTTCGGCCTAGGTCCCCGTCTGGACCCGTTGCCATGTCGCGAAAGGCTCTTCGCTGCCTCCAGCAGCCCACCTTCCCTAACCTCCATATCCTCCCGCCACTCCACCATCCAAACGGAGGGTGGCCGTGGTTGTCCCGTGTTGTCATCTTGCATAGAAAACAATGTGCCAATAACCTCAGCAAGTAACGCCGGATCTATGTCTGCCGCCAGTGGAGGAGGGGGGCCTTGGGCGCAACTTCCTCATCACTATCCTGTATGGCCGCCCTCACGGATCGGATTCGACCAACTGGACGAGGTACTTCCAGGACCGGGCTTTCGCGATTTTGTTCTCCCACTGTAATGTGTGTGGCGCCTCTCAGTACGCTTTCTAGCAGCGGGATATCTCCTCCTCGCCATGGAGCCGTCGACGGTGGGGCCTCTGAAACCGCCAGCGTGCCTGGACTCACCGCTCCCTCAGCTCCGCGATCTCAGGGGTTTCTCCAATACACGGCCCCGTTCTATTTAAAGCCGGGTACGGAACGCGGCATCGACGCATCGCATGCCGTGCTCATGTTCCGGCGAAAGCTCACCGGAGTGAAGCAATGCGCGGTCTCTTTCTTTGATCCATCATTTTGGTAGAGGGCGATAACGTTCCACTCCTCTGATACCGCGATCCTCTACTGCGAGCTTTGTCTCAAGTCCCCCCTCCATAAACATATGGAGACCAGATGCCCCCGGTCAACTGTCAAGACATGTCGCCCTCACGTTTCCCTGATCAAGATATTTCAAGCATTGCAGGGGCCTCTTCGCGATGGGTTCGACCTATGCAGTTGACTAGCCCAAGGCAACCCTTCCTGCCTGTAGCAGTTTCTGCGCTGCCACTAGCGGATGCCTAATGCAGGCTGACCTAAAGCCAACTCCGGAAGTCCCGATATTTCCTACCTACACCTCTAGGTTGTTGCATCCTGCCGCCAAGGCGTCCCGTATCTCCTCCTTGGCGACTGATATGTCTATCTCAGCTACCTCAGCTCCGCCGTTCTTGTTGAAGCCGGGACTCGCACCGTTGCCGGGTCCAAAACTTGCGGTGGTCGTGCGGCAAGCGCAGATGCCATCTCCCTATCCTTATCACCTGGGATTTCCAGAATGATGACTCCGGCCATCGTCTTCATCATCTTTACGGAGTGTATGCCAACTTCGGCCAACGGGATCTTCGCCCTAGCTGTCGCCAGCACCTCGGCATACGACATCTTCGCTGCCTCGTTAAGTGTTAGCGTCACCGCAAATGATCTCGATGGGCGGGGAGCACAGCCTCCTTATTGGCCTTTACCGGTCCTCTTTTTGAGGCTTGCTCATAGGTCCTCAGTTGACTTCGCAGCACTTGGTCTCGGGGAGCATTTCGTCCTCTTCTCCGGCTGCGGACAGCGGGCTGGTGGAACTCTTCGCATTTTTTCTACTCTCCTTTTCTGTAGCCTTAGCCTTCTTCCCTTTCTTCTCTCTTTAGGCTCGGCAACCTTCCATTCACTACCCTCCTTCTCTCTCGAGAGCGATGGTAATCGAGAGGTACTACCCGCTGTCGTGGGTTCCTTCCTGGGTCCTGCCTCCGACCGGCTACGTCGCCGACCTCGTAGGCGCTCCTATATAGCCCTCATTATAGAGGGCCCCAGTTCTTCTATCTTTCTCTCCAATGCAGAGAGACAAGGACTTTCCCCATCGCCATCCTTTGGAGGGCATCCCGTCTCGAAAGTGGTGGCGCCGCACCGTATACACTCCTGAGGGGCGCACAATACCCTTCTGTAAAGTTCTTTTCGAAGGGCCGCATTCTCCTCCTCCAGCACCGCCAATCTCGCGTCTGCCAATCTTGCAGCTCCAGTGCTGCAGGCCACCTCGTTCTCCTAGTTAACTAGCCAGTTCGGCGCCGAAATCCACAGCCAAGGTAGTCCTCATAAGAAATGAGGACCAGCTCTTCAGGTACGTTTGGTGCGTGTAATTCGCCTGCTCCTCCTTCTGAATGACACCGATGATGGCGATGCCACAATGGCCAACGACAACCTAATCCCAACCTCTTTTTTTTCTTTTTTGCGCGAGGAGGGGACAATGTAATTACTCATACCCAGTAGCCCTCGGCAAGATGGTAACACCATACCCACTAAAAACCCCTCCTCTTCCTAACCCCAGACAAGCACAACATCATGCTGGTACCGCCATATGGCATTAATTCGCGTGAAGTATTTATATTTCTTTGTCCATTTATAACCAAGTCGTCTATCTGTAAACTGTTTCGTTTACTTACAAATTAATCTTGATTATTTAATTAAGTTCTTCTTAACAATTGTAGATTGTAGGTTGCAATTCTTATTTATATTTATTTTATATTACTTATGATTTCTTTACTTTATATTAGTTAATTATTTTTATATATGTCGGGTTTACATTAGAATTAGAGTTAGGGGCGTGAAACGAATCTTCGTTTGGTCTACACGTATCGTTATGCAATAGAGAAGACATTGACTAGTGCAAGTACGATTATCATAGAACTGGACAAGTAATCGCGATAATTAGATACTCGAGAAACTAGTGACAATGATCCTAGGTTCCATAACGAATCCGCGGTCGACGGGATGATAGATGATCGTGCTCGCAAAATCTAAGTTGGACGCGTAATATTCACCGGTTGTAAGGGGTTACTCTTTTCGTCGATGAGATCGCGAGAGAGAATGCCTTTCCCGTCCTGATGATGCCACAGAGGAAAAACTATATTGGAGTGTGTCTAAGGACACGAGATCATCGGATTCGTCGAGGATAGCCTTCGTTCAGAAAGTAAGGGAAATTGGCGTTGCTGCTAATTGGTCGATCTCCATATCGGTGGTTAGAAAAAGATGCTAGCCACCCTCGGGGGAAAGTTGCTAGTGGGAGACGCGGTTCGTTGAAAAATAGGTCTCTCCTATCTTCCCGTAGCTGGGACAAAGACTGTTTGTTTGAAGGACTTTAGTCAACTAAATCCTAAGATTTATAACGGGCCCTCAGGCTAGCTGAACATGTACTGCGGAGACGCATCGACATCTGGCAATCATCTTACTCGAAGAATAGGGTCTGCGTGTGGCGAGCTACGGGACAGAGACCGTTGGAATGTTTACTGTCGCGTGCCGCCACAAATATTTCTTTTAAGGAGAGCTATAGAATTGCTCCATACCTTTGTTAGACAAAGCGTTCATCCCGTGACCGCGGCTACGTTCGGCGACTGGCTGTCGCCTCGAGCCCAAGCTCATTATCACAAATCTCGAACAATTACAAATCGGATTGAATAACTACAATTGTTTAATTACAGCTATAGTAGACTCTAGGTTACAATGTTGCGGGATTATTCAAAATTCCAAAAGCTCCGGTGTTCTTTCATCTCCGACATATATTTAATATTATTTGTTTAGACTAACTTTATTTCAATTCACTTGAGATTTACCATCTACTATTTATTATTTAAACACTGTGATTTACGTTATTATTGTTATTTCTTGCTTTTATTTCGTTTAATTTTAGATTTATCATGTTACTCATAGTTTATTTACTTATAATTATTTTTATTTCAGTATAGTTATTTGTTAATGTTGCTTTTAGTGCTTTAATAGTATAAAATGTCCACTGAATCATGTGACATTATATTTTATTATTCCACTCTATTATTTGTTCTATTGATAATTATAATTTACTAATTTATTTATTATAATTATCTTATAATTTGCAGTTTAAGTTTATTTATAAGGTTATTTTGTTTTTCTTTAATTTAATTTTTTATTTTATTTATTATTTTTATTTTTACTCATAATTTAAATTAACTGAGTAATTTAATTAATTTAATTAATTTAATTTAATATACTATATTATTTAATTACAATATCATTTTTTATATATAAGTATTTCATTCTCCTATTTTTCAGGATAACATGTCCGCCACCTCATGAGTCGTTTTACATCGTTTATTAATTACTTGCATTTTTATAGATAAGTTAAATGTATTGAGATAAATGTCAGGTTGGTATGATCACTAGTTTCTACATGCAGAGTTGGTACGACTACTTGCGATTCTCTTCTGTTTTTCCCCCTTCGCCGCGTTTTTTTTAATCTGAGTATCCGGTGTGTGAATATCCGTTTATTCATATATTCTTTATAGTTTTCAGAAATAAATTATTTCAATAATTTATAATTGTAATATTACTTTGTTAAATTTGAATTTTATAAATTTTGTGTTGTATTTGATATTAATTTATTATTTTCATACTTTCTGTATTTTGTAACTTTTAGTTCCTATGTTATTATACTATTATTATTATTTTATAAGATTGTATGTATTATTATAATATACTATTAATTTTCTTTTATGAGATTATATTGTATTTATTATGATTCATTTAGGAGTAAGACCAATTTTTATTATGTATTATATATAAATTACTTCAATAATTATATTATTTTACTCTTACTTCTCTATTATGATTATTATTGTATTGTATTACATACTATTATTATTCTACCATTTAGATTATTTAATATAAAGCTCCGCTTGTTCCTATTTAATTAATAAATTAATAGTTACTAGTAACCGTATTGATTTGTTTTGTTAGAAACTAGCTATGTTGGTGTTTTGTCATATACAATTTCTCAATTATCTAGTGGTATTTATATTACCACGTGCTAGCACAATGTCTAGTTTTAAATATATATAATATTTATAATTAAGTTTCAGAAAGTCAATTAAGTGATTGCTTGTTACAATATACCATTATTAATCGTTCGTGAGTGTAATATCTATAATCAAATTAATAATCTTTCAGTTATTACAACTGTGTACCATTCCGTTGTGTACAGGTTATGTTGGGGAACATAACATTCCGTATTAATACTCAAACCATCAAGCAATTATTATTTAAGTGAATATAAATATCGTATAATTGCATATAACATTGCATAATTCAGATTATAGGTAAATAAATAAATAAATAGATAAATAAAAAATTTAACAACACAAGTATTCAAGATAGATAAATAAATAATTACAGTAATTGTTCAAATAGATGGACATTACAAAATACATAAAAGTAGTTATCAAGTAATTAATTCCTTTACTCGTTGATTAATTAGATTTATTTTCTAGATTATGCACTATGTCTATGACTCTTGGAAAGCACGTATTCTTTTTCATTCAGTCGCTCTTCATTATGGAGCCACAAAATATTTGGTAATGCTCCTATATATTATCATCAACTGTAATAAGTTTAATTATATTCCCTGTGTTTATGCTTTTACTGGCAACATTTTCAGGGGCTGATCGTTGGGTGGTCCGTCTTGGATATTTGAAAAGTGAGTGCTCTGTATCATTGGTCTCTTCTTTACAGTCCCAACATTGGTTGATGTTTTCTTTATTTAATCTTATCTTATAATTGTTAAATATATCATGTTCGGTAAGTAGTTGCATTGTGTGATTTTGTATTTTTTATTATTTATGAAGGTGGCTGTGCTGTCTATCAATTTTCTTGCCCAGTTATCACTCTTGTATCGGGCCCATTCCTTCCTCCAATCTTCTATTGCCATTTCTTCCAAGTTTCCAATCTCTCATTTAAGCAGATTTTGTACCCTACCGGTTATGATTCCTAACACGTTTGGTATGTACCTTTTTTTTTTTGCAACGTACATCTTCCGTCGTAACTGTGCTTTAATATGCATAGACATATTGCCTGTTAATATGTACAACACTGCATGCAATACAGTCCTGTATGCTGTTGTTGTGGATATTATTGCTGATCATTGTGTTTCTATTAAAATTTTTATATTTTTTATTCTATTTAATGCTTCTGCCCAGACTGGGGATGCATACAATACTACAGACTCCCAGACGTTATAGTATATTCTTCTCACTGTGTTAGTGGGACCATTTACATTTGGTAAGAGACTTTCCATAGTTCCAACTAGAGTGTCCACTCTACAGCATGTTGATTCAAGGTGTTCAGTATAATTTCTCCTGTTATGTGTCATTATACCAAGGTATTTCATATTTTTGCTGGTAGTCAATAACTTCTTTATGATATTAACTTTAAATATTTTAGGTATTCGCATGCCTGTTGTTAGTATGATTTCTGTTTTATCTGTTGCAATTTGCAATCCTGGTCTATTGCATCATTTTATTATTTTGTTCACATAATCGTTTAATTTGTTCTCAACACTTTCCTTTTTGTTTACGCCAATTAAAATTGCCAGATCGTCTGCGAAAGCTACTATTCTTAGGTTCGTTGTATTATTAAAACTATTAAGAAGGCCGTCATAGACTAAGTCCCACAGTAGGGATCCCACTATGGAACCTTGTGGAACTCCTACATAGACTTTACTTCCTTCCTCGCAATTAATGTTTTTTATTACCATTTCTCTATCTTCCAGGTAGTCATGTAATAAATTCAACAGTTTTGTGGGTAGGGTCCTATACCTGGCTTCTTTTAATATTGTCTCCCATCTAAGTGTGGGTATTGAATGTATTTTTAATGTCGATGGTCATCAATATGCAAGCTAAATTTCTCTTTTTGCAGGTATCCGCAAAGTTACTGACTTGCATAATTGCATCAACTGTGCTTCTACCTTTGCGAAAACCAAACTGATTTTTGTGATGAGGATCTTCCGCAAGGTATTTTTCTATGGCAATTTTAAAAGTGTTTTGCCATACTTTACTCATTGCTGGTAGAATACTGATGGGCCGATATGATCTAGGAAGGAGAGGGTCTTTTCCTTGTTCTACCAGCAGGATTACCTTGGCGACTTTCCATTTTCTGGGTATTTTGCCTATTTTATAAATGGACTTGATCATGCTTAACATGTTGTGGGCTCTGTGCTCAAATAATAATTTTATCATTTTTCCAGTGACCCTATACAAACTGCTTTTTTCGAGTTTAGTCGATTGATGGCTTTTGCCAATTCATCCATTTGGACGGTAGCACAGACGTCTACTCCTACTCCTTTCTCGTATCTGTCCATCATTTCTTCTTCTACCTCATTTATGTCTCTGTTAGTGGTAAAAAGTATCTCAATTATATTCTTTATTTGATTTAAGTTTAGGTTATCGTTCGGATTTTTATTTTTAAGTTTGCCAATGACACTTTTATATTATTATTGAATGCCGTAATCTATTCGTTGCTGTAAATTCGTTCCATGCTTGGTTTTTACTTTTGAAGATTGTGGTTTGCAGTTCCTTTTTCTTTTGTTTGTATTTTTATCTGATTTTTTGCCAGCTCTTTGGGTATTTCTTCTGTGTTTGTACATTGTTCTTCTAAGCTTGGCAACATGATCGTTCCACCAATAGTCTGCATTCTTCATATCCCTAGATGGATAGATTTTTTTTAATACTGTTTCGCAGGTAATTTCTACAATATTTTGTAATAGTTCCTCTTGGTTCCTCACGTCGGCTGTAAGCTTCTTTAATAAATTATTTTTAATTTCGTCATGGTTTTTAATAATGATATCCGCGTAGAGGATGGTTGGTCGTGTGGTAGTTTAAATGACGAGGGACAACGGCCTAGCCGCGCTGAGTGCACTCGTTCCCATCAGATCACGAAAGTTAAGCAGCGCCGGGCAGGGATAGTACTTGGATGCGTGATCGCCTGGGAACTCCGTGTGGCGTTGGCGAAACGCGCTGGGCCCGCCGCGCCCCCCGGTGGGGTTCGGGCTTGGGCGCTGGCGGCTCAGCGCCTCAGGGCCGCCAAGCAGTCCGGTAGGGAAACCGGGCTGCCTGGCACGGCGGTTTCGGCGACGAGGCGCGGTGTGACATGGCCACACACCGCTCCATCAGCGGTGGTATTAGGCGTGGGGGGGGGGGGGGCGTTGTGATGCTCGCACCGGTTCCCGGGAGCCGGGAATGTCATCGTGGAGGTTTTAGTCGGTTGGAGTCCGACACTATCACGCCGCTTTCCCCAGAAGCGGCCTGGCGTCCGTGCGGATTTCCTCCACGTTAAAAAAAAGAATGTAATATATATATGTATAGATGTGTGCGAATAAAGCAAATAATTTATTTTTCCTTAACATGCACCCTCTTTTATTTTCATTGCACAACCTATCACAACGCGTCTTGTCTTTTAGTATATTAGCACAGTTTAATGAAATATGTCCGAATCCTGTAAATCTAAAACATTTAGGGCCTCTTGATTTGTTCGTATAATCTGCACTCACATGTTCTTTATCACCGCAATTATGATACCTTTTATACTTCACTACACTTCCAGATTGCCTGTATTTCCTGTTGTCCTCAGCTCTGACCGGTCTCGCAGTTGGTTCTGTTATGCGGGATTTTTGTTCCTCATAAATAATTAGATATTGCTTTAGTTCTTTCATTGATTTAGCCCCGTATAGTATTGCTTTGTTGACTTCTTTGTCTCTTATTCCGTCTACGATATACCGCATTTTTGCTGCTTCTTCCATATCCATGTGACTAGCTATTCCAAGCAATCTGTACATGTACGCTGTACATCCTTCGTCATCTCCTTTTTTTGTTTCTTGAAGTCTACGGTGCATTTGCCAAGTATTAAGTTTTTTCGAAAATTCTTTTATTAGTCCTCTTTTTAATTCACACTGAATTGTAGCATGGCACTCAGAATTCACAAATATTTTTGTTGATCCTTTCATCAGCTTTTTTGTATAAATTACTTTCTGTTCTTCTGTCCACATACACATGCTTGCAGTTTCTTCAAACGTCTTGAACCATTGATTGATATTTTCATTGTTTTCGCCCGTAAAAACTTCTAAGGCGTCTTGGACATCTTGAAAGCTTAATGTTGTACGTCTACGTGTTTTTCTACGGCATTTGTCACAATTCTGATGTACATCTTGCGCGTTCCTTTTGCGTTCTCTTTCGTCTTCTTTGTCGTCTTCCGTTTCGCTCTCGTAGTCACTTTCTTCTTCCGATGACGCATCTTCTTCCATGGCCGCCTGTAGTCGCTCACCTAATTCAGCTTTTTTTCCTCTCGTCTCTAGCCCCATGCTAGCAAGACGTTCTCTTAATTCCTTTGTTCTAAGCCTCTCGAGATTTTCGCCTACATCTCGATCACGCTTAGTTTTTCGTACGGTCTGCGAACCTCGCCTCTCCGTGGACCTTTCACCGTTTGCTGACTCTTTGAGATTTGGTTGCCCAGCACTACCCGCTCGTTTTAGCCTGGCAACCAACGCGACCCTGCACCAGATATTGGTAGATTCATCCCTGCAAGCTTGTTTCTTCATTCTTCCAGCGTTAGATTTTCCTCACTTGAAAATTGTTCCCCTTCACAATTTGCCATCTTAATCTTTTCAATAATGTCTTTTGAATACACATGATATTATTCTCAGCGGTTAACGATATTGTCTTTTATCACACCGCTTCCCGATCAAAAACAATAAAAAAAAAATTGTAGATTGGCACGGTTTAAATCCTCGGCACGAGCCTCCAATTTTGTAGGAATGTTATAGTATTAGTTTATAGGTAACAGTATGACTAATACAATATCATTTGCACTCACACGTAATCGAATATAAAACCCCGTTTCACGTATTCGTTACTCACTACTTCTGCGACACAACGACACAACGATCTTCACACGACAAAGATAAATTCAACTCTAACTCTCTCAACTCTCGTTACAATGTTTTCCGTGCTCACTTTTTTCCAAACATACCTTGGTAACGCTCATAACACTCTTTGACAACGTCAACATATCTTGGCAACGCTAATACACAATTACCCCTCACGCCACGTCTTTCCCTGATGTCACACTATCCCACATGTATATCCTAAAGATCTTGGTACACCGAGGCAAAACAACAACGTGGCCCGAATTGTCCTCTAGGTCGTGTGCCGCTACATCCGGATCTAAGTCCTTCGTTAAGTATTTTAAATGACCTCTGTTATTATTTATGACTTTATTAAAAAATTCATGCATAACATAAAAGTGGTCGGAATTTTGTCGGAATATAGTATTACGTTATACGGTAATACTACATAATGTAATACTACATAACGTAGTACTATATACCGTAATACCATATACCATAATACAATATAACGGCATACTATATACAGTACTATTACATACCGTGATACTATATATGTTATACTATATACCGTAATATGTGATATGGTAATACTCTATAACGTAATACTATATAGCGTAATACGTTATAACGTAATACTATATACCGTGATACTACATACCGTAATACTATATACCGTAATACGTTATACGGTAATACAGTATAACGTAATATTATATACCGTAATACGTTTTGCGGTAATACTGTATAACGTACTACTATGAAAAGTAATACTACATAACATAAGACTATATACCGTAATACTATACAACGTAATACTATATACTGTAAGAAGTTATACGGCTATACTATATAACGTAATATTATATACCGCAATATGCTATAACGTAATACTATGTAACGTAATACTGTATAACGCAATACTCTATATCGTAAAACTTCATAACGTAATACTATGCAACGTAACAGCATATACCGTAGTACTGTATTCCGTAATACGTTATAACGTAATACTCTTCACCGTAATAAGTTATAACGTTATAATATATAACGTAATACTATATAGCGTAATACGTTATATCGTAACACTGTATAACGCAATACGATATACCGTAATACGATTCAACGTAATACCTTTATAAGGTAATGCGTTACAGCTTAATAGCATATAACGTATTTCTATATACCGAAATACGCTATACATAATACTATATACCGTTATACTATATAACGTAATACTATATACCGTAATATGTTATAACGTAATATTATATAACGTAACGATATATAACGTAATACTATATAATGCAATACAATATATCGTAATACATTATAACGTTATATTATATAACCTAATACTATATACCATAACAAGTTATAATGTAATACATGGTATACCGTAATACTATATAACGTACAACGGTATAACGTAATACTAAATACTGTATGACGTAATATTATATAACGTAATACTTTAGACCGCGATACTATGTAACGGAATACGTTATACGGTAATGCTGTATAACGTAATACTCTGTACCGTAATGCTATAAACCGTAATACTATATATCGTTATACGTTACAATGTATTACTATATACCGTAATAGTATACAACGTAACACAATTCGTCCACTTCTTTTTTCTCAGACGGTGCCAGTCTTCGCAGTGTTCGTACTACGAGTTTGTCACTTTTTAAAACTATTTTTGCAGTTATCCCGACGTCCCGCTTTTTCTCCGGCTTATAACCTCACGTTAATGCGGTTCCTGTACGTGTGATAAATCTATTTCGTCAGTCTGTTCTACTATATTGATTCTAAATATATCCGGCTCGTCTTTGTAACCGTCAGCCTGTTCGTCAAGTCGTAAAAAGGTCACCTCGCCTCGTTTGTCCCGCAACTCTATCTGGTCCAAGAAATCAGTACCTAACAACAGGCTGTGTCTTGACAATATTTTATTTGAAACAACATGCAAAGTGATTGGAAATCTATGCCCATCGACCGTCATTACCTTCGTAAATTCGCCCCAGGTCTCATTGTCAATGGAACCAAAACCTTCAAACATAAGCTTACAATTACTTAAAGGTGGTGATCCTAAACTCGCATACTCGTTTGATCGTATAAATGTGAGATCACTACCCGTATCCACTAACGATATAAACTTTCAGTCCTCTATCAACACTTCTTTCATGTATTTCTTCTTCTCGGGTCTTGAAATGACGTAAGTCTCTTTTGGTCGTGCTGTACACTTCGCCGCAATATATCCAAATTCGTTGCACTTAAAACACTTAACACCTCTTCCTTTCTCCGGATACTTGGCACTTAAATGATCCTGACCACCACAATTAAAACATCTCTTGTCACTACTTGTTTGCCTCGACTAATTTCGCACTTCTGATCATTTTCCCTTATCGTCCTTGCGTTCCCCAAATTTTGTTTTCGCTTTCATATCCCTTTTCATCGCTTCGTACTGCTTAAAACATTCTTTCAACTGTTGCATGTTCCTGGCTCCGTATAACGTAGCCTTATCTGCGACCTCATCAGGAATACCCTGAATAATATAGTCGATCAACGATTGTATATCAACTCTTCCTTGTCCCGCAATCTCGCGCATATTGTACATGTATTGCTATAGACTCTCATCGGCTTTTTTCTTTCTATGTGCAACTGTCGATGTATGTGCTGGACACTCACTACGTTCTCAAATTCATCTTCCAGCGCCTTTTTTAGCTTCGCCCAGGACTTCGTGCATCGTTCTTGTCGTACGAAAGCTTGAGCGGAGCCGGTGAGCAGTTTCTTAGTGAAAGCTACCGTGTGGATGTCTGACCAACCACACACTTCTGCCATTTCCTCAAAATCTTCTATCCACCGCTTTATACTCAGCAGATCATCCCCGCTGAATTTCTCTAGCAAGTCCTCTACGTCTTTGAGCGTTAACACTGTGCACTTAGACTCGTCTTGCCTTGGTCGTCTTATCACTGGAGTTACCTGAACTCCGCCGTCTTGATTATTGAGATCGCGATTTTCTGGATCGTTGACGTCTAAACGGTCCCCAATCACGCCAATCTCATCGTTGTCGTCGTCGTCTTCTAAATCGTCGTTGTTGCTATCGTCTGGATCGTCTTCTCGCGCACCGTGTTTCCGCTCTAAGTATAACGCAGCAAGCAATCGCGCTTTCTGCCCGTTAGTCTCAGCTGTCGTCTTCTCAGCTCGTCTTTTAGCTCTGGTATTTGCATCTGAGCCACCTGCTCGTCAGTCAAACCTGCTTCTTCTGCATTGTTGTCAGCCAGTGTTGTGAGATATCACTTTTACTCTGCACTTGTCCTTAGCGCTCTAGATCCCGAACGAGCCCCCAAATTGTAGTATCGTAAATATAATATTATAATGATGATTTATTTACGATGAATCGATTGTACAGATGTTGATTAATCACAATAACGTATTATGGTCTAGACAACGCAATAGTTAATTTGTAACTCTCGTCACAACGGATCCAACGTTTTCTCTCTCTCACGCGGACCACACTCTCACGACAACGCTGGCAACACTCTCACTTCTTGATTTGCACTCTCTGACTCCTCAAAATGATACTGCCCGCCCTTCTATCTTTTTTGTCTTCCCTCGGAGACGACCCCCCACTACCACAGTCATGCCACCGTTCGCGCCTATGATCGCGTATGCACCTTTCTTGTGTATGTGGAAAAACGGACCGAAGGCGAATCGACGTTTCTGGAACTATACGCTGGTCGCTACATTATATGCATTTCGCCGGTCCTATACGACGATCTGTCTACGGCACTGCATTATACTATCCCGAGAAACTCGAACTTAAATATATGATGGACCAAGCATATGCCCCCCCCCCCTTTCTTTGATATTACACTCGGCCATCCTGCAGTAACATCTGCCCTCAGATGTTGTTGTCTTTAATTTCGCTGTCGTCGGATGCGTCATTTTCGACGTTTATGACCCAAGGCTTCATAAAATCTGCAGTCGTTGATGTTTGTTTAGGCCCTTCAAGCTCCCCTACTTTCTCCACAGTGTAACGGTCATTCCGCATTGCTCGCAATACCCGGTGCGGACCCAAAAATGTTTCCCCGAGTTTTAATCCTGAGCCAAACTGTGTTCTCCTTATGGCCACTAAATCTCCGCTTAGGTACTGTTTCGCACCTCTTCTTCTTTTATCGTAGTTACTTCGATTTTCCTCTTGAGTTGTAGCGATCTTCTTTTTTGCGTCCTCACGTAGCTCACGACGTTGTTCTTCGAATTTCACAGCCCACTCTTCGTCAATTAATTTTCTGATTTGTGAATCTTCTTTAATTTGCATCTCGATCCCGACAAATAGCTGGAAAGGAGTTTTTCCTGTACTTCTGTTTATTGTAGAATTTAAATACTTCTGGACTTGGTCGACATGCTTGTACCAATCATCGGGCTTAGCAGCAGTCACTTTAGTTAATAATGGTATGAGTGTCCTGTTGACCCTCTCTGCCTGTCCATTTCCCCTCGGTACCCCCGGCGTGATTAATAAATGCTTTATGTTCTCTTCTTCACAATATTCTCGGAAAGCGTTAGATGTGAATGCTGTTCCCCGATCGGAGATGATTCGTTGTGGGTTCCCAAAAATAGTCGCTTGCTTCGTTAGTCGGTCGATAACATCCGCGGTATCGGTAGATCTGGTGGGATAAAGCCACGTAAACTTCGTGAACGCATCCACTACTACAAAGATGTGTACATATCTTTTCTTTGTAGCTGCTGTCATAGGGCCCACATGGTCAATATGGTAGATGTCTAGCGGCGTGTCATCTTTGCCTAAAGGATTTAAATATCCTTCTTGCTTGCCCCACTTTCGTTCGGCTAGGATACAGTCAAGACAGTTGGATATCACTTGCTCGACCTTTTCACGATACCCCTTAAACTAAAAATCCTTCTTAACGATAGCCTCTGTTTTAGTGACCCCAAAATGCCCACGCTCGTGCAGCTGCCTGACTACCCGAGTCTGCCTTCGGTACTACTATTAACAAATCGTCTTTAAAATCTTTGTACAAAATATTATTTCTAACTACATACCCATCGACCTGACTGCACGTTGCGGCATATAAAATCTTACGGACTTCAATGTCCTTGTTCTGTGCACTTCTCAACCATGCAATCAGCCCGTTCTCACTCTCAGTTACATACATGGTACTCGGCAATGGATTTCTACTCAGGGCATCCACATGCTGCATATTTTTACCCGGCCGATGATATACCTGATACTTAAAATCGCCTAGCAATAAAGCCCATCTGGCTACACGCAAACACAAATCTTTTTTTTTTCATTGTCATAGCGAATGCTTGACAATCCGTGACAATAGTAAACGGCATACCTAACAGATATATTCTAAACTCATTTAATGCTTTTATCATCGCTAGTACCTCCAGTTCATAACTGGTGTACTTTGCTTCGGCGGGAGTTGTTTTTCCACTGGCAAAGTAGACCGGATGGAATTTTCCATCGTCTAGATGTATATAAAGTAATACTATATAATGATAATAGTAATATATAAAGCAATACTATATAAAGTAATACGTTATACGGCAATAGTATACAGGGTGGTTGGTAACTGGTGGTACAAGCGGAAAGGGGGTGATTCTACGCGAAAGAAGAAGTCAAAAATATAGTATAAAAATTTTTCGTTTGAGATTTTGTTTTCGAGAAAACCGACTTTGAATTTTCGCTCGGTACGCGTGCGATACGTTATAACGGATCTCACTGTAGATCGTTGCCTCGATGGAAAAATTAAAAAAAAATTTTTTTTAAATTTTTATTCTATATTTTCGACTTCTTTTTTCGCGTAGAATCACCCCCTTTCCGCTTGTACCACCAGTTACCAACCACCCTGTACTATATGACTTAACGCTGTATACCGTAATACTATATAACGTAGTACAATATATCGTAATACAATATACCGTAATACGTTACAACGTAATACTATACACCGTAATACTATATAACGTATTAGTATATACCGTCTTGTTATATACCGAAATATGCCGTAACATAATACTATATACCGTAATACTATAAATTGTAATACTGTAGTATCGCAATTATAATAATAATTAGTTTAGTTTATTAATAAGAAATGGATTAAACAGAAAACAATGGTTATTTAACATGAACTAATCGTGACAACGTATTATAATTAATTAACAACTCTCGTCACCACAGATTCAACTCTCTCTCAACAACGCTAACAACATTATCTCGACAACGCAATCCGCACTCTCTGGCTTCTCAACTCATACTGCCGTTAATTCGTTTATGTCTCTTAGTAACCCTTTGTCTTTTGTCTGATATCTTTTGTTTAAGCTCCATCATGCACACGCTCAGTAACCGCTCGTTTACAATTTGCACGACACCCCCCTAAGCTCCTCGTCCACGATACTACAATACTATATACCGAATTACTATAAACCGTAATACTATGTGTCGTAATACGTTATATCGTATTTCTCTGTAACATAATGCTATTTACCGCAGTACGTTTTAACGTAATTCTGTATAAGGAAATATTATAAGTCGGGTTCACATTATGATTAGGGCTAGGGGCGTGAAACGAGTCTTCATTTGGATTACACATTGTTGTTATGCATGAGAATGTATTGACTAGTACAAATATGATAATTACAGAATTTTACATGTAACCGTGGTAATTAGATACTCGAGAAGCTAATGCCAATGATCCTAGGTTCTTTAACGAAACCACGGTCACCGGGATAACAGAATGCGCTTTCTTCCAAAGCCCAAGTTGTACTCGACTTGCTTGTCTACGGTCCAAGTATTACTGAACTAACTCTTTGTTGAAACATAGAATATCCACCTAGCGTAAAGACGCTATGTAACTCGCTAATGCGACCTCACGAGAGAATGCCTTTCCCGTCCCGATGATGCCACAGAGGAAAACTATAATGGGGTGTGTCTAAAGACACGAGATTATCGGATTCGTCGAGGGAAGCCTTCGTTCAGAAAGTAAGGGAAATTGGCGTTGCTGCTAATTGGTCAATCTCCATATCGGTGGTTAGAAAAAGATGCTAGCCACCCTCGGGGGAAAGTTGCTAGTGGGAGACGCCGTTCGTTGAAAAATAGGTCTCTCCTATCTTCCCGTAGCTGGGACAAAGACTGTTTGTTTGAAGGACTTTAGTCAACTAAATCCTAAGATTTATAACGGGCCCTCAAGCTAGCTGAACATGTACTGCGGAGACGCATCGACATCTGGCAATCATCTTACTCGAAGAATAGGGTCTGCGTGTGGCGAGCCACGGGACAGAAACCGTTGGGACATTTACTGTCACATGTCGCCATGAATATTTCTTTTAAGGAGAGCTATAGAATTACTCCATACCTTCGTTAGACAAAGCGTTCATCCCGTGACCGCGGCTACGTTCGGCGACTGGCTGTCGCCTTGAGCCCAAGCTCATTATCACAACTCTCGAACGATTACAATCGGATCGAATACTACAATTGTTTAATTACAGCTATAGTAGACTCTAGGTTACAATGTTGCGGGATTATTCAAAATTCCAAAGGTTCCGGTGTTCTTTCATCTCCGACATATATATGTCGGGTTTACATTAGAATTAGGGTTAGGGGCGTGAAACGAATCTTCATTTGGATTACACATTGTCGTTATGCGATTGACTAGTGCAAATATGATTATTACAGAATTTGACAAGTAACCGTGGTAATTAGATATTCGAGAAGCTAATGACAATGATCCTAGGTTCAGTAACGAATCTGCGGTCAACGGGATAACAGGATGCGCTTTCTGTTACGCCGCGCGACCCTCTACCTGGACCAGGCCATTTACCGCGGGCCAGACGGACGCCAGATGTCCACTCATCCTTACGGCGGACCCTCATTAAGCTTAAGGGCCCATCATAAATCCTAGAATTTGCAATCTAAGGTCCTTCAGACCCAACAAATATTCTTCCTAAAGCACTTTCTAACGACTACGGCTACTATTGTTTACTACGGCTTGACAAGGAAAGGTTAGTTTTTCTCACGTGCGATGCTTCCTACTAACAACTTTCTATCGAGGGCAGGTAAGACCTTCCTAATCCAACCAGCAGCAATACATATTACCCTCACTTTCCTGCCCAAAACGTCATGAACGAATCCGATGGTCCCGTGCGCTAGACACACCCATCGCTAGTTTTCCTCCAACATAGTGTCACGGGTGAAATTCGAGCTGCCAGTCTGAAATTATTCTCAATTAGGCCAAGTATCGAAAGTTGTTGCGTCTAGCAACGCTCTACCTAGACCCGGCCACACCCGCGGACAGGATGGCAGCCAGATGTCTTCACATCCTTACTGCGTACACTCAATAGTCTCAAGTACCCGCCATAAATCTCAGAAATTTCTTAGTCGAGGTCCTTCAGACCGGAAAAATATTCTGTTACCGAATTGTTCTCTAAAGTTTATTGTCCACCACGGTTTAATACGGAAAAGTTGGGTTTCCTCACGTATTAGGCATCACACGTGTAACTTCATCTCGAGGGCGGTTCGCATCCTTCCTCATCCACCAACATTGCAACTACCCAATTAACAACAAAGTCTCCTTCCCTCACTCCCTTAACGAAAACTCACTCTCAACGAATCAGCTCATCTTATGTCCTTAGATCCACCCATCCTAAGTCTTCCTTCGCGGTATCAGCTTGAAAAACCGGCATTCGTTCCTACGATCTAGCCCTCTCATCATCTGAGCTTACGTGATACATTCTGTCTCTGTTAACTAAGTTCATTTTGTATTAGGTTAAGTAAAAAGTTCTGAGCGTTTTTCGCTAGATGTCTTTAGTGAGCCATATCTCACGATGTGCACATCGCATCGAGTCATAGTATACACCGATTTCAAGGTGATATTACGCATCAAAAAGGTTCTTTGTCAGTTTTGTGTTCGGTGAAGCCAGTTGTGTGTTACAGCGTTCGAAAATGGAGATAAAAAAAGAGAAAATTCGATACATTCTTCAGTACCACTACGACCAAGGTGAAAAGGCGGAGCAGGCGGCCAAAAAAATTTGTGCTGTTTATGGACCCAGTACAGTATCGAATGCAACAGCAAAGCGGTGGTTCCAACGATTCCGTTCTGGTAATATGGACGTCGAAGATGAGGCACGCTCTGGTAGGCCAATCGTCGAAAATGTGGATAAAATCATGGAAATCGTCGAGTCGGACCGGCATGTGAGCACTTATTCCATTGCCCAGGAACTGAAGATTAGCCAGAAAACCGTTTGGAACCATTTGCATAAGGCTGGTCTCAAGAAGAAGCTCGACGTATGGGTGCCACATGAATTGACGCAAAAGAACCTTTTGGACCGAATTGATGCCTGCGATTCTTTGTTGAGACGTAACGAAATCGACCCATTTTTGAAGCGGATGGTGACTGGCGATGAAAAATGGGTCACATACGAGAACAACAGCCGAAAAAGATCGTGGTCCAATCGCGGTGGGCCGGCCCAAACGATCGCCAAGCGTGGATTAACGGCCAAGAAGGTTTTATTGTGTGTTTGGTGGGATTGGAAGGGAATCATCCATTATGAGCTGCTCCCATCGGGGCAAACACTTAATTCGGACCTCTATTGTCAACAACTGACCAGACTGAAGCAGGCGATCGACCAGAAGCGGCCAGAATTGGCCAATAGGAAAGGTGTTGTGTTCCATCAAGACAACGCCAGGCCGCACACATCTTTAACGACGCGTCAGAAGCTCCGAGAGCTTGGCTGGGAGGTTCTATCGCATCCGCCGTACAGTCCAGACCTGGCACCAAGCGATTATCACCTTTTTAAGTTTTTGCAAAATTTTCTTGATGGTACAAAACTGGCCTCAAGAGAGGCTTGTGAAAATGAGCTGGTCAAGTTTTTTACCAATAGGGACGAGGACTTCTTCAACCGCGGAATTATGAAATTGCCTTCAAAATGGACAAAAGTAATCGAACAAAACGGCGCATATTTAATCTAAATCGAATAATCTTGACTATGTTAATTTCATCGTCGAAATAAAGCGAAAAAGCGCTCAGAACTTTTTACTTCACCTAATATACACGGCGTTATAATAAACCATAAACAGTGATTTGCTACATCAGCGTAACATTCAATCAACCACCTCTATTGTCCTAATCGAGATAGGGGATCGATCAATTCGCGGCGTCGAGTGAACAATCGTAACGGGAACTTACGACTCCCGTTGATGCGCTTCTCCGCGATCGCGTCTCTCCGCGAGTGATCGAACAAAAGTGTATCATCGCGAACCGAAAATTATACTGTATAAATTGAGTAAAAATAAAAGAACTCGATCTCCTGTTCGGAAATTGACAAGTTTCTTGTTTTCACCTTAATTTTTACGTTACATTTTTGGCGATTCTGCCAGGATCCATTCGCTTCAGTGTAAACGAAATCTCGATTTCGGCGTACGCGCATCATTGAAGATTGAAGGATCAGCGGACCACCGCGAATCTTTGCTACTACAAAGCCCTGCAGCAACTTTCAACGTTCCGCTACTGTGAAACTATACGAGAGGACTACGGTCAGCGCAGAGCAAGCCTACGAATAGGATTCGAACCAACCAGAGAGAAAACATCCCAGAGACTCCTCAACAGTCATAACTACCACGGTAAGCTGAAAATCTGGATTCATTCTTACGTTACCGTGTGAAAAAACCAAGTTTCTCAAGCGTTTCGAATAGCAACGATAGTTCAAACTCAATAAGATCGATTAAAATCATGTCCACATCACGAAAGGACAAAATCGAAACTATTGAAACCGTTTCTACAAACGGAGCTATGGATAATTCGATTCGTACCATACTCGACGCGATACAAAAACAAATCGAACTTCTTACGCGACGTATAGAAGAGACACAACGGACAGCCGACAGCGAGAATAAGAAGCGTACAGCGGAAATAGAACTATTAGGCAAAAATATCTCCAAACTAAAAATAGGACACGACGCTACCACAGAACTAGGCTCTCTTATTACCATGGACGAATCTGTTGCCGCGAGAGATAGAACTTCCCCACCATGCGTTCCGATTCGAACAGAAGCAGATAACCATCCCTCTTACGAAGACCGTCTACCGCAATTCGCCTCTCCGAGCTTACGGGCCAAAGACGCGATGGCATGCATTCCACAATTAAACGGCGAAGACGATATCGGAGTAGAAGAATTCATACGCGAAGTGCGCGAAATGCGAGTCATGTGTAGCGAACCCACGTTATTACTAAAAATGATCAAAATCGGGAAAATCACGGGTAAAGCCGCAATGGCCATTCGCAATATACCAATCAACGAATAACGGACACCTGTACGATGCCCTACGACGAAACGTAGCCACCCAAGATTTCGTTAGAGAACAACAAGACCAGCTACGCGAAACGAGACAGCGTCACGACGAAAGTGTGCAAAGTTATATCATCAGGTTCCGCAGAGCACTCAATAAGCTACAATACAGTATAACGAACGAATACTGTGACGAAATTACTAGACGAGCTATGAACGACAGGATTTTAAGAGACTCCGTAATCGATTTTATTCGAGGCCTGAAGACCGAAATAGGACAATTACTACTCGCCAATCCACCATACAATATCCTTGAAGCCGAAAAAAAAGCCACCGACATTGAGCGATTCTTCAGGGAAGATCGAAATCGACGACCAAAACCAATGGAACGATTACGACTCCCCGAACAGCGACGACTAACGACTAATAATCCCAACCCATTCATTAGAAAACCAACTCCAACACCTAATCCAATGCCAAGAAACTTCCGGCAAACTGAACAAATACCACCTGCCCAAAGGACTCAATTAAAATGCTTCAAATGCAACCAGATCGGACATGTCTCTAGTCAATGCAGAAATTTTCAAACACCCAGTCAATTTCCGAGACCACCAGCAGTCCACAATCTCGAGACACACAAGGAAGAAACAGAAGAACTAATAGACCAGACTTACGAATTAACGCAACAACAGGAAAACTCCCCACAGTACTTTTACGGTACGACGGACGACGACATAAATTCCTCGTTGACAGCGGAGCAGGAATTAACATACTCAAACGAAGATGTGTATTACGACCAAGAATAACAAAAGAACAAAAATTGTCTATGGGACACTCTAAATTTAAAATTAACGAACACGCTTTGGTAAAACTATTTGGCAAAACTCTAGAATTCTTCATAGTAGAAGACAACTTCCCAATTATAGAAGACGGCATACTCGGTTTTCCAGCTCCATCTAAATTCAAATTTGATCTCTCAAATCAACAATTAAAACTTGACAATAATATTCTTTTATTGCAACAGGAAAACGATGTACCTCCAAAACAAGCAGTGTCAAAAACAGTCTACCTGGAAGGAAAACCGACTACGATATGCTTTATCAATGGTGGTGAGTGCCCAGCCAAAATAACCAATTTTATCGAAAATTCAAACACGTACGATCAAGTCTCCACATTTAAAGATTTAGTCAGACTTTCGCATATAGAAAAAACTCTCCGTGAACCAATCGAAAAGATATTGCTGTTCTACCTCGACGTATTCAATCTAGAAACCGACTTGTTACCATGCACTAACCTTGCTAAACACACAATAACGTTAAAAGAAAATAAAATCATTAACACAAAATCTTACCGACCGCCTGAATGCCACAAAGAAGAAATCAAACGACAAATGGACGAAATGCTACAAAAGAACATCATAGAACCATCTGATTCTCCTTACAATTCACCAGTCTGGGTAGTACCAAAAAAGGCAGACGCCTCAGGGAAACAGAAATGGCGAATTGTAATAGACTTCAGAAAAATAAACGAACTAACTGACCAAGACGCATATCCATTACCCGACATAGACGACATACTATCCCAATTAGGCAACGCAAAATTCTTCTCAGCCCTCGATTTATCCTCCGGATTTCACCAAATCCCAATGGACACAGACTCTAAGAAATACACAGCATTCTCCACACCACAAGGACACTACCATTACAATAGAATGCCATTCGGTTTAAAGAATGCACCTGCAACATTTCAACGCATGATGGATACCGCGCTAAGAGGACTCATAAATAAACATTGCTTCGTATATTTAGACGACATTATAATATTCGGACAGTCGATTGAAGAGCACAATAGCAACCTCGCGATAGTATTGCAACGCTTACGCGAACTCGGACTCAAAATACAGCCGGACAAATGCGAATTTCTCAAACCAGAACTAGAATATCTCGGACATATAGTAACCGCCGAAGGTGTAAAGCCAAATCCCAAAAAATTAGAAGCCGTTAGCAATTTCAAACAGCCACGTAATCCCACAGACATCAAATCTTTCTTAGGACTAGCAGGTTATTACCGCAAGTTCATCAGAAACTTTTCCAAAATCGCGAAACCATTGACCGAACTTACAAAAAAGGAGACACCATTTCATTGGACAGATAAGACCCAGGAAGCATTCCAGACACTAAAAGACAAACTCTGTTCATCACCCGTACTAAAATTCCCAGACTTTTACAAAACAATTCACATTAACGACTGACGCCAGTAACGAAGGTATAGGTGCGATCTTATCACAGGACGGACATCCATGTTGTTATATCTCGCGAACTCTAAACCCACCGGAACGAAATTACTCTACTACAGAAAAAGAACTTTTAGCAATAGTATGGGCCGTGAAACGCCTCCGACAGTATCTGTTAGGGCGGAAATTCCTCATCCGAACCGATCACCAAGCGCTAAAATGGCTACAAAACTGCAAAGACCCCTCATCACGCTTGATGAGATGGCGATTAAAATTAGAAGAATATGAATACGACATAGAATATACGAAAGGAAAAGATAATGCTGCAGCCGACGCACTATCTAGAATACATGTTCTGACCAGACGACGCGAAAATTTGAACATAGAACTCGATAAAAAGTATCACGATTGGGAAAAATCTACCGACGCGTTACCCAAAGTTCTCAAAATGACTCCGAACCGTAAATCTTTCTATCAATTATCCAAAACAGAGCTAGGAAATTACAACAGAATCGAATGGTTGACTAAATTAAACGAAATTATTCATACAAACGATAAGATAGGTATAGGCGACAACAGTTTCACAGAGACCGAGAAGAACGCGATCAAACAAATTTTATTATTCCTGAACGACACCGTAAAAGAATTAAATTTTGCATGGGAACCAATCCAAACATATAGCGACGAAGAAATAGACGAATTATTAAAAGAAAATCACGATCTAGTAGGACACCCCGGTATACAAAAGACATACGACCGCATTCGTGAACGGCACAGAGTACCAGATTTGATGAAACGCATACAACAACATATAGAATCATGCGACGCTTGCCAAACATCTAAAACTACACGTATCAGACCGCGCGAAGAACCTTGTATCACCGACACACCCCTCGAACCAAACGATAAAATTGCTATGGACTTATTAGGCCCACTGAAAAAGACGAAGAAAGGCAATCAGTACATTCTATCCATACATGACGAACTGACAAAATACTTAATACTCGTGCCACTAAAAACTCAGCAAACGGAAACAATTTGGAACGCACTCTTAAATCATTACATTTACATCTTTTCCGCTCCAAAAAAGATATTAACTGACCGCGGACAGAATTTCATATCTAGTTTGATGCAACAGTACGAAGACGCGTTCAAAATCAAACATATCAAAACGACATCCTTCCACCCACAAAGTAACGGATCTTTAGAACGAACACACGCAGTAGTAACAGACATGTTAAAATCAATACAGCGAAATTCGGATGAAGAATGGGACGATCAACTTAACTTTGTATGCCTTGCATATAACACAATGATACACGACTCCACTGGTTACACGCCATTCGAACTCACATTCGGACACCAAGCCAATCTTCCCTCTACAATATCCAAGAATCCCCAACGCACATACGCAGACGAAGTCACGTTCCGAAAAAAAGAATGGGACTCTAGACTCCGACACACTCGCGAAACATTAATCAAAAGTAAACAGCGATATCAGCGCGATCAAAGACGTAAAATTATAAAACCTCAATCAGTTTTCAAAGAAGGAGACTCCGTTTTAATACATAACGATCATAAAAGGCATAAACTTGATGTGGAATGGTTAGGACCATACACGATTGATAAAGTATGTACTCTATGCTATCTGATTCAAGACAAAAAGATACACGGTAATCGTTTAAAACCTTACTTTCCAGGTCGACGCTCCTCTTTGCCGGAATAATATCCGCGCAAATAAATATTACACCATTAGAAGGGAACTCTGTATTTGTAGAAAACATAGGAAAAGGATATTTGTACAGCGACACTGCCAATATTGTAGTAGGATTAGACACTAGCGGCATATACGAGCAGATAAGCGCAATAGAATCATATAAATTAACAATAGACTCGCGTACAATCAGCAAAAGAATACGCCGAAGAGTTAGACGGATTACAAAATCGTATCCATAACCTAAAACAACTCGCAAAACACCTGAAAGCGTTAACACATACCCGAAGCACACGAGGTTTACTCAACATCATAGGCTCCGTATCGAAAAGTCTGTTCGGAACTCTCGACGATGACGATCTTACGCTCATAAACGAGAATATGGACAAACTATTCGATGACAATAATAAAATCAAGACCATAATAGCTAATCAAACAGCACTTATTAGAAAAATTGTAAACTCAGAAAACCTAAACCACTTAGAGAAATCATATAGCGATATATTAAAACAGCAACGGCAGGCAAATATCGATAGATTTATGCTTAAGATGATCATGAAACTCGACACCGCGATGCAAACTTTACACTTTCAATTAGATGAAATACTTAATGTCATGATATTAGGCAAACAAGGAATAATTAGTCCGCAAATACTCGACCCCGATGAATTTATAGAAAATTACGCCAAAGCAATAGGTAGCCAGATGTACAACACCGCGATCTCTGCCAAAACCGAACATTTTCAATTCATACTCGACATCAGTGATCTTAAAATCTTCACAATAAATGACAAAATATTTTTCAAAATCATAGTTTTAAATCACCCTTAGTCTCTAACACAGAATGGAACATACTACAGGTATATCCTATCCCGAGTAACAGAAATGGAGTATTTTTGGCTCCAGTAGTCGAACATCAGATATATTTAACATCAGGTCTTTCATTTATAAACGCTGATATCGAGTACTTCGACAAACTTTGTAAGATTCGAGCCGGAACCACTATATGCAAACAAACACTACCAATCCATGACAGAAACTCGAAAACCGACTGTCGCAGCGAAATAATAAACTTCAAACCTCACGTTGAACATTGCCAAATAACCGTACTTAAGATTGAAGACATTAGCTTTATACCGCTCAAAACTAGCAACTGCTACATTGCGATACCGGCAAATCCGATAGAAATAGACACAATTTGCAAAACGAAACATACCTTGCAAAAACTTGACAAGCCTTCCATCATAAGAGCCAACACTTCTTGCGATATATTGTACAAAGATGAGCACATGCGTATAGGCGAAACCAAAAACGAAGTCAAATACGAAATCAAAACAAAAACCCTAGCGCTCAAAACAAATGATAGTTTCACTCATCTGTTAGATAAACTCGAACGAGCACCAAAGATAATAGATAATTTACAAGGCTATAAAACCACGATCGATAAAATAGGCGACGAAATAGAAACTCTTAATTTCGAACATAGAATCAAAAGTATACAGTATTGGGGCCTAACCACGCTCCAGATATTAGGCTACATAGCATTAGGCATTCTAGGTATATATGGATTAAACAAAATAGGGGTATTCAAATGCATCAGGAAATGTATACCGAACAAATTATGTATCCATCTACTTTGCTGCCGAAATGAAACCGTAATCAATAGCCACAATGCAACAGCCCCACCAGTACCAAGCACCCTGGCCTCGACACCCAACATCTATATTCCAACCAACGCATATCACCTAGAGGAAGAGGAAGAATCAGCTGTAATTTTCAAGCCACGTCAAGTCCGATTCCACAAAAGTCTTCTGAAAAAAACTTGAGGGACCAAGTTCAATCTAAGAAGGGGGGAATGTCACGGGTGAAATTCGAGCTGCCATATGATCAACCAAACTTCCGAGCGCCTTATCACGTGTGACCGTCCGGTCAACGTCCGTTCTCAGCTGCCTGGGTGGCATTCAGTCACTCTAGCCGTTCTCCGAAATATATGATAAGTATAAGCAAAGATTTCTCCCACTCCAACGAATAAAGGGGTATAAATGCTCCCTTCAAAATCATCCTGCCAGTCTGAAATTATTCTCAACTAGCCCAAGTATCAAAAGTGTATCATCGCGAACCGAAAATTATACTGTATAAATTGAGTAAAAATAAAAGAACTCGATCTCCTGTTCGGAAATTGACAAGTTTCTTGTTTTTACCTTAATTTTTACGCTACACTGGCATTGACAGGGCACAGAGTTAAGCTTGGGGAAACGGGTTGAAGTGCGCTGTATTTGGCAGCAAATGTGGGTTATGATGCGCGCCGAATTGTCGAGATATCTCCAATGCAATCGGTGCTAGGTTCAGTTATATTGAATATTGAAGATGATTATGGAGTACTGCAAAAACATTGGATTTGACTTCGACCGGAGTTTACATAATGTAAATAGGAACAGGTGCATTGTATCTGGCAGTGAATGTGGAGTATAGCGCGTCGAATTGTCGACATATCTCTAATGGTAGCGGAGATATGTTCAGGTGAATATTGAAGCCTGGATACGCTGTAGTGCAATAACATTGGATTTGTCCTCGTCCCAAGTTGACATAATGTAAACAGCAGCAAGTGTGCTGTATTTGCCAGCAAATGTGGAGTACATAGCGCATCAAATTGTCAACATATCTCCAATGGAAACGGTGACAGGTGCAATTGAATATTTCAGGCAGAATCACCAAAACTGCTATAACCCTCTATTTGACAGGGTCCAGAGATAACGTAGCGCAAACCGGCCGAAGGGCGCTTTATTTGGCAGCGAGTGAGGAGTATTACGTGCATCGAGTTGTAGACATAACACCAATAGCAGCGAAGATACGTTTAATTGAATACCTAAGGCTAAATATGCTAAACTGCAATTACAATGGATTTAACACGACACAAATTTGACAATGCGGAACCCGATTGATGTACGCTGTATCTAGACAGCGAATGAGGAGTATAACGCGCATAGAATTGTTGACGTACCACCAACAGCAGCGGAGATACGTTTAATTAAATACTTGAGCCTAAATATGATAAACTGCAATTACAATGGATTTTACAGGACACAGAGTTGACAATGCGCAAACCGGCACATGTGCGAAGTATTTGGCAGCGAATGAGGAGTTTCACGCGCATCGAATGCCGACATATATCGAGTGGAAACGGAGATACGTTTAATTGAATACATAAGACTAATTATGCTAAACTGCTATTGCAATGGATTTAGCAGGGACCAGGAATGACATAGCAAAAACCGGCTGATGCGCGCTGTTTTTGGCAGCAAATGTGAAGTAGAACGCGGATCGAATTGTCGAGATATCTGGAATAGAAACTCAGATACGTGAAATTAACTATTTCAGACAGAATCTCCACAGCGGCAATTACGCTGGATTTGATAGGACACAGATTTGACATTGCGCAAGCCGGTTAATGTGCACTGTATTTGGCAGCAAATGTGGGGTATAACGCGCATCGATTTGTCGACGTATCTTCAATGGAAACGGAGATACTTTCAATTGAATATTGAAGCCTTAATGTGCAGTACTGCAAAAACATTGGATTGGTCCACGACCCCCGACTTGACATAATGTAAACAGGAGCAGGTGCGCTGTAATTGGCAGGAAACGTGGAGTATCACGCGCATGGAATTGCCGAGATATCAACAATAGCAGTGTAGATACGTTCAATGAAATATTGAATTCTGAATATGCAATACTACAGAAACATTGCATATGTCCTCGACCCGTGTTGACATAATGTAAACAGGAGCAGTTGCGCCGTATTTGAAATGGAATTTGGAATATCACGCGCATCGAATTGTTGTGATATCACCAATAGCAGTGTAGATGCATTCAATGAAGAATTGAATGCTGAATATGCAGTACTACAACAACATTGCTATTGTCCTCGACCCGAGTTGACATAATGTAAACAGGAGCAGGTGCGCTGTATTTGGCGGCAAATGAGGATTATAACGGGCATAGATTTCTCGACATACCACGAATAGCACCGTAGATGCGTTTAATGGAATACTTAAACCTAAATATGCAAAACTACAATTACAATGAGTTAGGCAGGGACCTGAGTTTACATAGCGCACAGGGGCTGATTTGCGCTCTATTTGGCAGCAAGTGTGCCGTATTCCGCACATCGAATTGACGAGATATCACAATAGCAGTGTAGATCTGTTCAATGAATGATAGAATCCTGAATATGCTGTACTGCAAAAACATTGCATTTGTCCTCGACCCGAGTTGACATAATGTAAACAGGAACAGGTGCGCCGTATTTGGCAGGAAATGTGAAGTATCACGCGCATCGAATTGTCGTGATATGGCCAAATGCAGTGTAGATACATTCAATGAAGTGTTGAATGCTGAATATGCAGTACTACAAGTTCATTGCATTTGTCCTCGACCCGAGTTGACATAATGAAAACAGGAGCAGGAGCGCTGTATTTGGCAGGAAATGTGGAGTATCATGCGCACCGAATTGTCGGGATATCACCATGGCAGTGTATATACGTTCAATGAAGTATTGAATCCTGTATATGCTGTACTTTAACAACATGGCACTTGTCCTCGACCCGAGTTGACATAATGTATACAGGAGCAGGTGCGCTGTATTTGGCGGCAACTGTGGAGTATAACGCGCATCGAATTGTAGGCATACCACCAATAGCACCGGAGATTCGTTTAATTGAATACTTAAGCCTAAATATGCAAAACTACAATTACAATGAATTTGGCAGGGACCTGAGTTGACATAGCGCACAGTGGCTGACTTGCGCTCTATTTGGCAACAACTGTGCGGTCTACCGCTCATCGAATTGACGAGATATCACAAATAGCCGTGTAGATCCGTTCAATGAAATATTCATTCCTGAATATGCTGTACTGCAACAACATTGCAATTGTCCTCGACCCCAGTTGACATAATGTAAACAGGAGCAGGTCCGATGTACTTGGCGGCAAATGAGGAGTATAACGCGCATAGATTTGTCGACATACCACGAATAGCAGCGGAGATACGTTTAAATAAATACTTGAGCCGAATATGATAAACCCCAATTACAATGTATTTTACAGGACACAGCGTTGACAATGCGCAAACTGTCTGATGTGCGTTGTATTTGGCAGCGACTGAAGAGTATAACGCGCTTGGAATTGTCGAGATATCACGAATAGCAGTGTATATACGTTAGATGATATATTGAATCCTGAATTTGCAGTACTACAACATCATTGCATTTGTCCGCGACCCGAGTTGACATAATGTAAACAGGAGCAGGTGCGCTGTATTTGGCAGGTATTCTGGAGTATCACGCGCATCGGATTGTCGGGATATCACTATAGCAGTGCATATACGTTGAATGAAGTATGGAATCCCGTATATGCTGTACTGCAACAACATGGCACTTGTCCTTGATCCGAGTTGACATAATGTAAACAGGAGCACGTGCGATGTATTTGGCAGGGAATGTGGAGTATCACGCGCATCGAATTGTCTGGATTTCACCAATAGCAGTGTATTTACGTTCAATGAAATATTGAATCCTGAATATGCAGTACTACAACAACATTGCATTTGTCCTCGACCACAGTTGACACAATGTAAACAAGAGCAGGTCCGCTGTATTTGGCGGCGAATTAGGAGTATAACGCGCATAGATTTGTCGACATACCACGCATAGCAGCGGAGATACGTTTAAATAAATATTTGAGCCTAATATGATAAACTGCAATCACAATATATTTGACAGGACACAGAGTTGACAATGCGCAACCCGATTGATGTGCGTAGTATTTGGCAGCGATTGAGGAGTATAACGCGCATCGAATGGTCGGGATATCACCAATTGCAGTGTATATACGTTCAATGAAGTATTGAATCCGGTATGCGCTTTACTGCAAAAACAATGCATTTGTCCTCGACCACAGTTGACACAATGTAAACAAGAGCAGGTGCGCTGTATTTGGCAGGGAATGTGGAGTATCACGCGCATCGAATTGTCGTGATATGACAAATTGCAGTGTAGATACATTCAATGAAGTATTGAATCCTGAATATGCAGTACTACAACAACATTGCATTTGTCCTCGACCCGAGTTGACATAATGTAAACAGGAGCAGGTGCACTGTATTCGCAGGAAATGTGGAGTACAAGGCGCGTGGAATTGACGAAATATCTCCAGTAGCAGTGTAGATTCGTTTGTAGAGGAATGGTCAACTAATAACTTGTACGAGATCGTCTATAATTAATTTATTGTGCGCAGTCACTATACACTCGTCACCGTGTATAATTATTCGTAAATAAATACGCGTAGTTCGAAGAATTCTCGTATACTTGTGCATGCAGTGTCTTCGATCGCGATCGATGGACTCTCTCGCTCGTCACACGGTTTGTTTATTTATACTCGTCGGGGGACAGTCGGCAAATTCGAATTCGACTGCGTTTGACGGTTGAGAGTAGCGGCATCATTGTTTTGCTCGGAGTTCATTACTCCTTACCATACCTACGCCGTAACGGTCATGATACTCCGAACAAAACAAAAACAGGATTTGAATTGATCTGCTCGCGTGCCGCTACAGATTTAACATCACCGATACCGTCCACGTCGACAATGCCACAGATATTCTCGGTAGAAATGCCGCCGGTTCCATCCACATCGCGTGACGTCCAAGAAAATTATGATGATTTTCGGTTTGAAGTAGCAAGACGTTCGAGTTTTCGAAATTGGCTTGTATCTTTCATTGACCCTGTCAGTCTTGCAGCTACAGGATTCTATTATACTGGAAACTTGGATGTAGTGAGATGCTTTGAATGTCAATTGGTGGCAAGTCACTGGTCGAAGGGTGATATTCCCATTCAGATTCATGAGATGTGTTCTCCACAGTGCAGATTTATCCGCAATGAACATTGTAATAATGTACCAATTGGAGCAGACCCTGCAAAAGTTCTACGCACAAAACGAAGAAATAGAAATATATCTTGTCCTTATGGTTTACAATATCAAGATAACTTCGTTCGCAACATGGCCTACGTATATGACACATTCAAGTGAAGAATTAGCCCATGCAGGCTTCTACTACACCGGAGTAAATGATTGCACTACCTGTTACCATTGTGGAATTGGTATAGGAAATTGGAGACCAGAAGATGATCCATGGGAACAGCACGCAGTTTCGTCTCCCAGCTGTTCTTATTTATTAACAGTACGGGGCTGGGAATATGTTAATAAAGTAACAGGCCAGGAGTTATATGAAACTTCTGAAGGTGTAAGTATAAAAACTTATACCCTGAACAATATATATAATTAACAATGTGTATAATTGATGATAGCAATATATACTTATGTACATTATATTTACTTCAGGCACCAATAGAAATTGCAAGTGGGAATCCTGAGAGATCCAATAGTGAAAATTATACTAATGAAATGACTCTCGTTGAGAAAATGGGTAAGTAATAAAAATAAAAACACAGATTCGTTAATTTCTATACAATCCGTATGCATATAATAAATTTTATTATATATTACATTTAAATATACTGTTTACTATTTTAGCTGCCCTGGAGCAAGAAAATCGAGCATTGAAAGATGCTCGTTCGTGCAAAGCTTGCACGGTACGAGAAGCGTCAATTATATTCCTACCTTGTGGACATCTAGCAACTTGCCATCACAGTTCACCAGCTTTCGCACAATGCATAATTTGCCAAAGAGAAATTAAAGCCACTAGCCGTACATTTTTCGCGTAATGCATGCACATATGTACATATATACATGAACATATATAGATATATAGGTATATAGAATCTATATAGATATGAATAAGCTAATTTATATATGTACATAATTACATATACATATGTAATCAATAAATACATTCTTTCTGTATATTTTTGGCTTTCCTTGTATTTTCAGCGTTACTTAATTCAACACTAATTTGTATCATTTATCATATTTTATCTGAATAAAGTTAACTTTTTCCGCATCTAACTAAGTGTTCTTTATTTTATTTCCCTTATTGTTAGTAAAATAAATAAATATATATATATATACATGTCGGAGATGAAAGAACACCGGAGCTTTTGGAATTTTGAATAATCCCGCAACATTGTAACCTAGAGTCTACTATAGCTGTAATTAAACAATTGTAGTTATTCAATCCGATTTGTAATTGTTCGAGATTTGTGATAATGAGCTTGGGCTCGAGGCGACAGCCAGTCGCCGAACGTAGCCGCGGTCACGGGATGAACGCTTTGTCTAACAAAGGTATGGAGTAATTCTATAGCTTTCCTTAAAAGAAATATTCGTGGCGGCACGCGACAGTAAACATTCCAACGGTCTCTGTCCCGTAGCTCGCCACACGCAGACCCTATTCTTCGAGTAAGATGATTGCCAGATGTCGATGCGTCTCCGCAGTACATGTTCAGCTAGCCTGAGGGCCCGTTATAAATCTTAGGATTTAGTTGACTAAAGTCCTTCAAACAAACAGTCTTTGTCCCAGCTACGGGAAGATAGGAGAGACCTATTTTTCAACGAACGGCGTCTCCCACTAGCAACTTTCCCCCGAGGGTGGCTAGCATCTTTTTCTAACCACCGATATGGAGATTGACCAATTAGCAGCAACGCTAATTTCCCTTACTTTCTGAACGAAGGCTTTCCTCGACGAATCCGATGATCTCGTGTCCTTAGACACACCCCATCATAGTTTTCCTCTGCAGCATCATCGCGACGGAGAGTCATTCTCTCGTGAGGTCGTATTAGCGAGTTACTTAGAGTCTGTACGCTCGATGGATGTTTCACGTTTTAACAAAGAGTCCAACTTAGATTTTGCGAGCACGTTCATCTATCATCCCGTCGACCGCGGATTCGTTATGGACCCTAGGATTATTGTCACTAGTTTCTCGAGTATCTAATTATCGCGGTTACTTGTCCAGTTCTATGACAATCGTATTTGCACTAGTCAATGTCTTCTCTATTGCATAACGACACGTGTAGACCAAACGAAGATTCGTTTCACGCCCCTAGCTCTAATCCTAATGTAAACCCGACATACATATATGTAGGAATGTTGTATTATAAGTTAACAGAAAACACTATGCTAAACACAATATCGTTGCACTCTCACAAAATCGAATATAATATCGCGTTTCGCGAATACGTTTCTCACTCATTCTACGTCACAACAACACGACGAACTTCTCTCGACCACGATAGATTCAACTCTGGCAGCAATTACCACGCTCTTGTTTCCCTTAACAAACCTTGGTAACGCTCACAACACTCCTTGACAACATTAACAATTCTTGACAACGTTTATAAACATGCAGCCACGTCCTTCCCAGACGTCACACTATCCCATATATATATATTTCAAATCATAAGGATCATAGCTTGCTTTTTCTTTTACTTATATTTCCATAGTTTATGCATCGCTAATAATCTTCTCTATTTAAAAATAGCTACCGCAGGAAAAAGATCAAAGACAAAAACATTTAATACTCAAGGAGAAACTATGGAAAGCTAAATCTGATAAAGATAGCAGCACATCTGCACCAGTATACACACATTTACGTTCCTAAATTCTGTATGATTAAGTTAAAATTACATATAACTATTCAATAATTTATTAAATAGAATCAAAACAATATTGTGCAGACAATGGTAAAAATGAATCAGTTGGATCAAATGAAGAATAGTGAATTGAGTGATTGGCTAAAAGAGCGTTCAATTCTACATAATTCTAAAGGAAAAAAAAATGTACTTACTAATAAAGTATTATCGCACATCAATAATATAACAATTGTACAGCCATTCCGTATGTAATTGTAACTTTATAAGCAAAAATAGAAATGTATCATATGTGTTCTTAAGCGTACTAAGATAGTATAAAAAATATTACCAATATGCTATGACATATCATATTATATTTTTACATTTATACATTAAAGCTTCTTTAGTATATAACAAATAAAATAATAATATATAATTAGATATAATTAATAAAGGCTAATAAATTCTTCTTCTATCACTGATCTTTTATCATCTTTTTATCACTTCTAATATGGCTTTTCTGTCAGCTTCATTTTTTATACCAATATCAATTAAATCTTCATTAGTTAAAGTCATAAACAAATCAATGTTAACCTAAAATAAATTTACAATATTAATTTATAATAAAATTTTACACATATATATAACACACATAATTTAATAACATGCTGCATTGACTTCTTGTTTGAGGAATATAGACACGTATCCACCTAATCCGCAATGTCTTAGTAAAACAAACATGTTTGCTTCTTCTGAATTTAAAATTACTCTTCTTGGAAGAGTAATGGTGTCCTGTAACGTGGTGGTGTTTTTGATGGTGGTGGTATTTTGATTAGGGAAGTTATATTTTGATAGGGGAAGAAAAGAGCAGAAGAACTTGTTTCGTAGGAGTAGGCATAATTGTATACGCAGGTGTGAAAAGTCCTGTGGAGGAAATCAATTTTAATAAATAGTAGTAGGAGTCAACCGACCATCGTTAAACGCTGAGATCAAGTGATTGGAATTCTGTATTTGGTGCCATTTTTTTTGTTATACACAATAACTGCGTAGCTTAGTAAAGAAAGTAGAGGATATATTTAGACTAAATTTCATAACTTTTCACCATTTCTTTAAATTAAGTGCATGTACATTATTGCCTTGGCACATACAAGTATATAATGCATATTTGTTAAAATTAGTTAACTATTATATAATATGTTTCCTAGGAAAGCTGTTAAAAAATTTGAGAAATGTTGCAAACGTTTACGAATAACTATAACCTTCGTTCGTTAAGTACGTGGGAGAAAATATTTATATCGTCTTTGGGGAAAAAATTGCGAATGGAATGAAAAGCGAGATTTTTGAAGTGTAGAAATGAAAAAGAATGTAAATGTTGCAAACGAAAACGGAGAAAGTAATTATATAGAAATATTCTATTATTGCATAGAAAATCATTGAAGAATGTTCAGAGTAATGTTTTTATATTAATTTATAATAAACCCTTGCATTTTTCGATATACGACTCTTTTATTCGCAAGCTGCTTTCTTGGATGTTATCGTTTTTCAGATGCTGTTTCAAGCTCTTATTACACTGCTTTGGGTTTTGATATTCAATTGATTCATACAGATTAGTTTTATATGCTGTGTATTTCACCACCTTGTACAGCCATTTACAACACACGGGATACTCAGATAATGAAGACGTGGCGGACGGGGAAAAACAGAAGAGAATCTCAAGCACTTGCACCAACGCTGGATGTAGGAACCAGTGATCATACCAACATGACATTTATCTCAACAAGACGCATCGAATGCAAGATGCTAGAGAAAAATAAGGAAAAATTGGAAAAACAAGCGAAATGAGAGTAAACGGATACCGTAGATACACCGCTACATTGTACACGAAAATAAAAAGCTGCTTGAAAATTCAATTATGAGAATGATGGACTCACTTTAGCAATTTCAGGATTGTTAGTAACAAAACATAGACATATCGTCAATTTACTTCGTCGATACTTTTTTTTTGCATTTGTCAGACGAGAACGTTTCCCTCGTTATTCTTCAAGATATTACTGCTTTTCAAGCTCAGTATATTGCGTTTTGCCCGAATATCTTTATTCTTCATTTTTACTATCATCTAGTGCATACGCAATTAACACTTTTAATGCCAAACGATGGTATATTGTTACAGGGAACATTTGTGAAATGTGCCGCCGACGATATATGATTGCGATATGTATATATATAATATGATATAATATGTATAATGTAATATAACATAATGCTACAGCGTTCTACTTTTCACATCGCGAGATAACTTTATCTCTAAATCAATTTATAAAATGTTACAAACGCTTGAATTTTCCTGCAGAAACCCTGAGTCAGATGTTTCACATATTGAAAAACTGCGTACTTATTTGTAAAAATAATTTCATTATTCCGCGATGAGTAATACCGAGGCAGGGTATACACCATAAGGTATAGGATGCCATAAAGTAAAATTACACATGTAATGATTAGCAATTATCCTTCTACAAAAATTATAACTACCTTCAAACAGGGATCGTACTGTCTTGTGCATAGAGTATTTACTTAGGACGGTGACCACCTAATAGAGTTAATGTACAGATTAGGAGTTGACGAATATTGGAAATCTAAAGTAGAACGTTATAGAAATTCCGGTAGGAATTGTAGGAAGACGATGTCGAACTAGAGATATTACGAAAACTCGACTAGAACATCCGAGCAAGCATCTATTATCATTTTCTCTTTAATTATATCTGTTAATAATAAATTGTAATTTTTTGACGTTCTCCTTGACTCTCTAGGCTCCGTAGCAGTTTTTACTGATATTTTAAACATCGTGTTAATATTACCAAGTGAAAACGGAGTAAATAAGAATTCGTTCAAAAGCGGCATCATTTTCGAAAGTGAGTAAATAAGAGATATATTTTCACATTGTACCTAGCGAGCATCGTTTATTTTACACAATACAGTAGAGTAGAGTAGAGTAGAGCAGAGCAGAGTTGCGTTAGAGTAGAGCAGAGCAGAGTAGTGTTAGAGTAGAGCAGAGCAGAGTTGCGTTAGAGTAGAGCAGAGCAGAGCTGTGTTAGAGCAGAGCAGAGCAGAGCTGTGTTAGAGCAGAGCAGAGCAGAGCAGTGTTAGAGCAGAGCAGAGCAGAGCAGTGTTAGAGCAGAGCAGAGCAGAGCAGTGTTAGAGCAGAGCAGAGCAGAGCAGTGTTAGAGCAGAGCAGAGCAGAGCAGTGTTAGAGCAGAGCAGAGCAGAGCAGTGTTAGAGCAGAGCAGAGCAGAGCAGTGTTAGAGCAGAGCAGAGCAGAGTAGAGTAGAGTAGAGTAGAGTAGAGTAGAGTAGAGTAGAGTAGAGTAGAGTAGAGTAGAGTAGAGTAGAGTAGAGTAGAGTAGAGTAGAGTAGAGTAGAGTAGAGTAGAGTAGAGTAGAGTAGAGTAGAGTAGAGTAGAGTAGAGTAGAGTAGAGTAGAGTAGAGTAGAGTAGAGTAGAGTAGAGTAGAGTAGAGTAGAGTAGAGTAGAGTAGAGTAGAGTAGAGTAGAGTAGAGTAGAGTAGAGTAGAGTAGAGTAGAGTAGAGTAGAGTAGAGTAGAGTAGAGTAGAGTAGAGTAGAGTAGAGTAGAGTAGAGTAGAGTAGAGTAGAGTAGAGTAGAGTAGAGTAGAGTAGAGTAGAGTAGAGTAGAGTAGAGTAGAGTAGAGTAGAGTAGAGTAGAGTAGAGTAGAGTAGAGTAGAGTAGAGTAGAGTAGAGTAGAGTAGAGTAGAGTAGAGTAGAGTAGAGTAGAGTAGAGTAGAGTAGAGTAGAGTAGAGTAGAGTAGAGTAGAGTAGAGTAGAGTAGAGTAGAGTAGAGTAGAGTAGAGTAGAGTAGAGTAGAGTAGAGTAGAGTAGAGTAGAGTAGAGTAGAGTAGAGTAGAGTAGAGTAGAGTAGAGTAGAGTAGAGTAGAGTAGAGTAGAGTAGAGTAGAGTAGAGTAGAGTAGAGTAGAGTAGAGTAGAGTAGAGTAGAGTAGAGTAGAGTAGAGTAGAGTAGAGTAGAGTAGAGTAGAGTAGAGTAGAGTAGAGTAGAGTAGAGTAGAGTAGAGTAGAGTAGAGTAGAGTAGAGTAGAGTAGAGTAGAGTAGAGTAGAGTAGAGTAGAGTAGAGTAGAGTAGAGTAGAGTAGAGTAGAGTAGAGTAGAGTAGAGTAGAGTAGAGTAGAGTAGAGTAGAGTAGAGTAGAGTAGAGTAGAGTAGAGTAGAGTAGAGTAGAGTAGAGTAGAGTAGAGTAGAGTAGAGTAGAGTAGAGTAGAGTAGAGTAGAGTAGAGTAGAGTAGAGTAGAGTAGAGTAGAGTAGAGTAGAGTAGAGTAGAGTAGAGTAGAGTAGAGTAGAGTAGAGTAGAGTAGAGTAGAGTAGAGTAGAGTAGAGTAGAGTAGAGTAGAGTAGAGTAGAGTAGAGTAGAGTAGAGTAGAGTAGAGTAGAGTAGAGTAGAGTAGAGTAGAGTAGAGTAGAGTAGAGTAGAGTAGAGTAGAGTAGAGTAGAGTAGAGTAGAGTAGAGTAGAGTAGAGTAGAGTAGAGTAGAGTAGAGTAGAGTAGAGTAGAGTAGAGTAGAGTAGAGTAGAGTAGAGTAGAGTAGAGTAGAGTAGAGTAGAGTAGAGTAGAGTAGAGTAGAGTAGAGTAGAGTAGAGTAGAGTAGAGTAGAGTAGAGTAGAGTAGAGTAGAGTAGAGTAGAGTAGAGTAGAGTAGAGTAGAGTAGAGTAGAGTAGAGTAGAGTAGAGTAGAGTAGAGTAGAGTAGAGTAGAGTAGAGTAGAGTAGAGTAGAGTAGAGTAGAGTAGAGTAGAGTAGAGTAGAGTAGAGTAGAGTAGAGTAGAGTAGAGTAGAGTAGAGTAGAGTAGAGTAGAGTAGAGTAGAGTAGAGTAGAGTAGAGTAGAGTAGAGTAGAGTAGAGTAGAGTAGAGTAGAGTAGAGTAGAGTAGAGTAGAGTAGAGTAGAGTAGAGTAGAGTAGAGTAGAGTAGAGTAGAGTAGAGTAGAGTAGAGTAGAGTAGAGTAGAGTAGAGTAGAGTAGAGTAGAGTAGAGTAGAGTAGAGTAGAGTAGAGTAGAGTAGAGTAGAGTAGAGTAGAGTAGAGTAGAGTAGAGTAGAGTAGAGTAGAGTAGAGTAGAGTAGAGTAGAGTAGAGTAGAGTAGAGTAGAGTAGAGTAGAGTAGAGTAGAGTAGAGTAGAGTAGAGTAGAGTAGAGTAGAGTAGAGTAGAGTAGAGTAGAGTAGAGTAGAGTAGAGTAGAGTAGAGTAGAGTAGAGTAGAGTAGAGTAGAGTAGAGTAGAGTAGAGTAGAGTAGAGTAGAGTAGAGTAGAGTAGAGTAGAGTAGAGTAGAGTAGAGTAGAGTAGAGTAGAGTAGAGTAGAGTAGAGTAGAGTAGAGTAGAGTAGAGTAGAGTAGAGTAGAGTAGAGTAGAGTAGAGTAGAGTAGAGTAGAGTAGAGTAGAGTAGAGTAGAGTAGAGTAGAGTAGAGTAGAGTAGAGTAGAGTAGAGTAGAGTAGAGTAGAGTAGAGTAGAGTAGAGTAGAGTAGAGTAGAGTAGAGTAGAGTAGAGTAGAGTAGAGTAGAGTAGAGTAGAGTAGAGTAGAGTAGAGTAGAGTAGAGTAGAGTAGAGTAGAGTAGAGTAGAGTAGAGTAGAGTAGAGTAGAGTAGAGTAGAGTAGAGTAGAGTAGAGTAGAGTAGAGTAGAGTAGAGTAGAGTAGAGTAGAGTAGAGTAGAGTAGAGTAGAGTAGAGTAGAGTAGAGTAGAGTAGAGTAGAGTAGAGTAGAGTAGAGTAGAGTAGAGTAGAGTAGAGTAGAGTAGAGTAGAGTAGAGTAGAGTAGAGTAGAGTAGAGTAGAGTAGAGTAGAGTAGAGTAGAGTAGAGTAGAGTAGAGTAGAGTAGAGTAGAGTAGAGTAGAGTAGAGTAGAGTAGAGTAGAGTAGAGTAGAGTAGAGTAGAGTAGAGTAGAGTAGAGTAGAGTAGAGTAGAGTAGAGTAGAGTAGAGTAGAGTAGAGTACAGGAAGGGGCGGAGCATCGATGAAATTGGTTGGTCGACAACATGCCCACTCTGCACAGTGGGCATGCCTTATACTGCATGGAAGGAGTATAGTGCTACCGGGTGCTGTGGGTTGGGATAAGATTTCTAGAAAGCAGGAAGTACCTTCTCGGCACATACTAGCAGCAAGGTTCAGTATTACACTGATGGTCGAAGAGTTTGTGTGGCTCCTTCGTACGATTTAGTAAATCTATAAATTAAAAATATACAAGAATAAGATATTAAATATTTGTCAAGATTCCATTTGAAGAATTGGAGAGGTGTTGAAGCGGAACGCGATCATCTGATATTCGTAAGTTTTGTCTGTAATTTATTTCTCTTTGATCAATTGTACACGTATAATATTTCTTAAGTCATTTACGATTAGTAGATATCTCAAAGTCTTTTTCTTTCAAATAGGTTTGAAGGCGCATTATATTACAATTAAAATGGATAAAATGATTCCTACGATCAACTTCCGATATTTGTTGAAAGGTGATACAGAATCTTCAGAAGATGAAGAATTACTGCCTGTTAATTCGACATTGTCAGACGATTCAAATCCGTCGGTTCATACAATATCGGCGGATGAATTAGCCGCACCTTCAACATCCATGGTACTTCCAGTAATTATGGTTGATATACCATCCCCTAGCGATGGGTGTGTCTAGCGTACAGGACCATCGGATTTGTTGGTGACGATTTCGCTTCAGAGGGTGAGGGAAGTAGGCTTCGTTGTAAATTGGTTAAACGAAGGTTGATGGCCTAGGAAGGGTCTTAGCTGCCCTCGATAGAAAGTGGCTAGTAAGAGGAAAGTTATATCGTATGTGAGAAAAACTAACTTTCCCGGGTCAAGCCGTAGTAGACAATAATCGTTAAAAAGGCGAGTTTAAAAACAGATGTTTGTTGGGTCTGAAGGACCTTAGCTTGCAAATTCTGGGATTTATGATGGGCCCTTAAGCTTAATGAGGGTCCGCCGTAAGGATGAATGGACATCTGGCGTCCGTCTGGCCCGCGGTGTATGACCTGGTCTAGGTAGAGGGTCGCGCGGCGTAACAGGTATCATGCATCCTTAAATAAAGTGTATAAATACTATTCTATACATAATATTAAACTAAGCAGATACATTTTTTCTGTATATTTTTGGCTTTTTTGTATTTTAAGTGTTACTTAATTAAACATTAATTTGTATTATGTATCTTATTTTATCTGAATAAAGTTAACTCTTTCCGCATCTAACTAATTGTTCTTTGTTTTATTCCCCTTATTGTTAGTAAAATGAAATTGTATTATATATATATATATATATATATATGTCGGAGAAGCGTCAGGAATAGGGTTGTAGGCGTTTGATAAATCTGCATTGGGCTTGACCATCGTTGTGATATAACAAAGGCGCGGCTTGCTAACACGAGCAGGGATACTACAGACTCGACAATCATCCGTGGCGGTTGGACACTCGCGATACTAGTCATGTTGATCTTAGGCTCAATAACGAATCCGCGGTCAACGGGATGATAGATGTACGTGCTCACAAAAATCTAAGTCGGACTCTTTGTTAAAACGTGGAATATCCACCGAGCGTACAGACTCTAAGTAACTCGCTAATACGACCTCACGAGAGAATGACTCTCCGTCGCGATGATGCTGCAGAGGAAAACTATAATGGGGTGTGTCTAAGGACACGAGATCATCGGATTCGTCGAGGAAAGCCTTCGTTCAGAAAGTAAGGGAAATTGGCGTTGCTGCTAATTGGTCAATCTCCATATCGGTGGTTAGAAAAAGATGCTAGCCACCCTCGGGGGAAAGTTGCTAGTGGGAGACGCCGTTCGTTGAAAAATAGGTCTCTCCTATCTTCCCGTAGCTGGGACAAAGACTGTTTGTTTGAAGGACTTTAGTCAACTAAATCTTAAGATTTATAACGGGCCCTCAGGTTAGCTGAACATGTACTGCGGAGACGCATCGACATCTGGCAATCATCTTACTCGAAGAATAGGGTCTGCGTGTGGCGAGCCACGGGACAGAAACCGTTGGAATGTTTACTGTCGCGTGCCGCCACGAATATTTCTTTTAAGGAGAGCTATAGAATTACTCCATACCTTTGTTAGACAAAGCGTTCATCCCGTGACCGCGGCTACGTTCGGCGACTGGCTGTCGCCTCGAGCCCAAGCTCATTATCACAAATCTCGAACAATTACAAATCGGATTGAATAACTACAATTGTTTAATTACAGCTATAGTAGACTCTAGGTTACAATGTTGCGGGATTATTCAAATTCCAAAGGCTCCGATGTTCTTTCATCTCCGATACGGCCATCCTGACTATCACACGTCCTCGTGTGTAACTAAAATACTGCATTTTTCCAACATTAGATTCGGTACAAATAACATTATTTACAACTTAACTAAATCAAGGGTCCGGTTTAACAGCAAATTTTGTTCAGGGATTTGGTAACAAAAGGAATAAGAGAAACAAACTAATGACATCATGATTGGTATTCAAAATGCTAGTTGCATCCTGCAGGTTGTTAATCTGGTCGCGATGACATGACGGACCATTCTCGATTTCGCACCCAAGTGGATCTCGCTTTTCTGGATCGCACGACCGCCCAGAGTTTTGTTACATTGTCGCCCCAAGAGCATGTGAATCTAACACACGGTCCGACGGGCTTCCTAGCATTATCACCCAATGGTGCCTTTAACCTGTTACACGGCCTCCACTCGATGGTACATTTAACTTATTGCTCGGCCTTCCTGACCTTTCTTACATTATCGCTCCGAACGCATGTGAACTCCATCACATCGAGCTTTCCTTCATTATCGCTCGGAACACATGTGAACTCCATCACACGGACACATCGAGCTTTCCTACACTATCGCTCGGAACACATGTGAACTCCATCACACGGACACATCGAGCTTCCCTACATTATCGTTCGGAACACATGTGAACTCCATCACACGGACACATCGAGCTTCCCTACATTATCGCTCGGAACACATGTGAACTCCATCACATGGACACATCGAGCTTTCCTACATTACTCTGCTAGGCGTTATCCTCATCGTGCTTGTGATCCTCCGAGATCCGGGTACCCATATCGCCCTGGTCACTGTCCTCGCCATCGCTACAGACGTCCAATTCTGCAGGGATACAACCATCCGGCATTTTCCTCAACCTATCATGACTATATTTATAGGATCGTATACCGTCTACTGTTTTCAAAACATACCTATCTCCTTCCAAAATTTCAGCTATTACCAACGGGCCCTTAAATTTTGGATTTAATTTAGTTTGATTTTATTTCCTCGTTTTTGCGTAGTACAAAATCACCAAGATTAAACCTAACTATTACTTTAGCTTTAGTTTTGTCAAATCCACCTTTATCGTACCTAGCACTAATTTCTATATTCTCTATTGCCTGCTGTCTTACATCGGAGATATCTGAATATCTTTCTTCGATATTATCGGGTATCAACATGTCGTAAGGTCTTTGCTGTTCTACCGATTAATAGTTCCGATGGACTCGATTTAGTCGCGCTGTTGACGGTGCAATTCGAAGCCAACTGTATTTTGCCGATCGCATCTAGCCGCGATCGCCCGGTCGTTTCTATGATTGGGGACATAATTTTCAACGTACCCATAATATTCTCTACCTGTCTGTTGGTCCTACTAGCACCGGTTGCTATTAAGTGGAGTTTAATATGTTTATCTCGACAAAATCTTGGAATTATTTGCCCGTAAAACATCTTCCTTGATCTGCTATTATCCGGCGAGGATTGCCGAAGAAAATATAGCATACTTAAGTGCTTCAACGGCACCAAGGGAGTCTATTTTACGAGTATAATGCAGGTATACGAATTTAGTGAAGACGTCGACCAAAACAATGACATACTCCCTCGAATCACTCCCACCGCTCAGCCTGCCCGTTACGTCCACGTGAACTGTATGCCAAGGTATGCTGGTCTTAGGTATAGGATGTAATTCAGCTTGTATTTTACCTGAACTAGCCTTCGAAACTCGACAAGCATGACAGTTCTCTACGAATTTGCGAACATACTTCGCCATTCCTTCGAACCAGTAATACTCGTACAGTTTCTCGAGCGTTTTATCCCAACCTAAGTGCACAATTGACTGTTGCACATGGTTAATAAAGGACCACCTGAAGCCTCTTGGGACAATGGCAAGCAGAGAGTTCTGCCTTTTCTCTGTATTTTACGATGAAGGGTACCGGACCGTAATTCATGCGTATTCGCAATATCTTCCGTGAGCTCCTCGTTCTGCAATTTATTAACGATCTCAGAAATTTGTGGGTCGCGGCATTATTCCGCTAATAGTCAACCTTCGGAGGTTTCGGTCGGATTGATTTCCTTCTCTATGACTTCGTTGATCGTACGGTGATCCAAGTCTACGGGATTTCGCGAGAAGAAATCTACGTGTGCCTTTCGTTTACCTCCTTGATACGTAACGTCGAAAGTAAGAGTTTGTAAGTAAGCCCATTACCTATAAACCCTGTCATTTAAATTCACCGCATTACTAGATGCCTTCAAGGGATTACAATCAGTAATAACAGGAAATTCTCGTCCATGTAAATAGTAACGAATATGTTTAACAGCGTGTAACGACTGCTAACGTCTCTAGTTCATATGAAAAATACCTAGATTCCGCAGGGCTAAGTCTTTTACTATGATATTCTATCACCCTATTTTACCTTCAACCTTATGCATTAAGGTAACCCCACATACATCCAAACTAGCGTCAGTATGTAATCCTATCGGATAATTAGGGTCAAATATCGTTAACACCAAAGCATCGGTCAGGACAGAAATTACCTTTTGCCTCATCTTTTCGCGTCTATCTGTCCAGGTTATGTTCTTGTTACCAGAAGTAAGTGTGCATAGAGGTTTCATTACCTGTGAAAACTTAGAGACGAATTTTCGGACGTAAGAAACTAAGCCTATGAACTGTCTATACTGTGTGACGGTCGTTGGTTTAGGTAAAGAACTCAAGGTTTGTATTTTACCCGGGTTGGGGCGAACTTCTCCGTTATAATTTACGTATCCCAAATAGAGTACCGATATGTTTAGGAAAGAGCATTCAGAAAAATTAGAAGAAAATCCGGCATTTACGAGGGTATTTACTACGGTGTACAATCCTTCGAAAGCTTGATCTATGGAGTCGACAATAATTAGAACATCATCAAAATAAACAATAACATACGAATGGCACGTTGGCTGCCCTACGTATTTTCAAAGGAATCTCAAGAATGATCTCCCGTTTCGTTTGTTCGCAACATTAAAATCACCAGCCGTTGTTGAACATAACGAAGGAACGCGTGGTACAGATTATTCCGACCAAATGGTTTCTTTTGCCACCACAATTAGAAAAGGGATCAAATGGTACAGAAGACCCGGCATGCAACTCCTTCTGGGGATCTCCGCTGCAAATACTTTGACGGTTCGCAAAACTGCAGCAAGGTGGAACATAAATATTAGAATATTTGGACAAGTATCAGTTGCAAAATTACTAGGGCTGTCAGAAAACGCAAGAATCCCCGCTTTCGACGGAGTCAGCACAGTATCGCCGTTCGGAAAAATGATTTCCGGAAGAAACACCAGACGCGCACGCAACCATGCCATGCAAACAAAAGACGTCGAATGGACCGAACAAGGGCACAAAGGAATCCGAAGAAAGCAACAACTTATTGTCCAAATCGTCCAACCGTAACCGATGCTGTATATTTCCTAAAATTAGGATGCATAGGGATTTGGCGAAGCCCGCTGGCCATATCCAGAATAATAAAATATCTCGCTTTTGCAATCTCGCGACTTGATTCGCAATAAGGGGTAAAGGATACCGATCCGCGACCGTATTTTTATTTAGTTCTCGAAAATCTACACACAATCTATCTGAACCATCGTTCGTCTTCCCGAATAACATAGAGCTCGAGAACGGTGAATTACTAGGCCTTATGATTTTGGCTCTAATTAATTCGCTTGTTCTCTCGCGTACTATTCCGCGCTCTTCTTCACTAAGTCTATAAGGACTTCCTGGCACGGTGATGTTGTGATCAATTAATCGCGTTTCTAACTGGCCTGTATTTACGCAAGTACGTGGGAAACCCGCAACGAATGAATCTTTGAATTTTCGAAGAGAAAGATTAATCGACTTTTATCACTACCACGTACATCAGTGTCGACTTCATTAACATCGATCTCGTTTTCAGCGGTATTATTATAGGCAGTAATTATTTGTCTTACACATAGCGAGGCTATTTTGTGTAATATTACGTCAAAACCTTGACTTAAAATTTCACGATCAATTGCGATATCATATTCTAAAATAACTATCAGCGAGGGGATGACGAATTTATCTCTAATGTAAAACCACTAACACCGGCAACGGATAAGAGTTGAGATGTACAAATATTTCTCATTCCTCGCATTGCTACTATATGAATCGTTTTCTTGGCCAGAAAATCTCAAGACTACGGACTCTTTAATTAGCGAACACACGGCTCCAAAATCGGGGTAAAATGGAAACGACTCACCCGGACGACTTGGTCCACCAGTTAATGCTCCCACTACGCAGAAGTCGATTCGCCGCTCATCATCGAGATTATATTCAGGGCACTGCTTTGTAAAGGATTTTCCTCCATAATCAGATTGATAGCTGCGCGCCATGCAGCGGAGTCGAAGCCCGCGGTTTCAGGATTAAAACGCGGTGGCGAAAATTATTAGGTTCCACACTCGATTTTTGCACTAGCGACTAAATTAACTCGCGCACGATGGTCGTAGCTCTTGTAGTGTTGTAGTCGGCACTTATCCCACTTCTGATGTCGGAGAAGCGTCAGGAATAGGGTTGTAGGCGTTTGATAAATCTGCATTGGGCTTGACCATCGTTGTGATATAACAAAGGCGCGGCTTGCTAACACGAGCAGGGATACTACAGACTCGACAATCATCCGTGGCGGTTGGACACTCGCGATACTAGTCATGTTGATCTTAGGCTCAATAACGAATCCGCGGTCAACGGGATGATAGATGTACGTGCTCACAAAAATCTAAGTCGGACTCTTTGTTAAAACGTGGAATATCCACCGAGCGTACAGACTCTAAGTAACTCGCTAATACGACCTCACGAGAGAATGACTCTCCGTCGCGATGATGCTGCAGAGGAAAACTATAATGGGGTGTGTCTAAGGACACGAGATCATCGGATTCGTCGAGGAAAGCCTTCGTTCAGAAAGTAAGGGAAATTGGCGTTGCTGCTAATTGGTCAATCTCCATATCGGTGGTTAGAAAAAGATGCTAGCCACCCTCGGGGGAAAGTTGCTAGTGGGAGACGCCGTTCGTTGAAAAATAGGTCTCTCCTATCTTCCCGTAGCTGGGACAAAGACTGTTTGTTTGAAGGACTTTAGTCAACTAAATCTTAAGATTTATAACGGGCCCTCAGGCTAGCTGAACATGTACTGCGGAGACGCTCGACATCTGGCAATCATCTTACTCGAAGAATAGGGTCTGCGTGTGGCGAGCCACGGGACAGAAACCGTTGGAATGTTTACTGTCGCGTGCCGCCACGAATATTTCTTTTAAGGAGAGCTATGGAATTACTCCATACCTTTGTTAGACAAAGCGTTCATCCCGTGACCGCGGCTACGTTCGGCGACTGACTGTCGCCTCGAGCCCAAGCTCGCTATCACAACTCTCGAACAATTACAATCGGATTGAATACCTACAATTGTTTAGTTACAGCTATAGTAGACTCTAGATTACAATGTTGCGGGATTATTCAAATTCCAAAGGCTCCGATGTTCTTTCATCTCCGACATATATATACAGGGTGGTTGGTAACTGGTGGTACAAGTGGAAAGGGGGTGATTCTACGCGAAAAAAGAAGTGGACAACATAGAATACAAATTTTTCGTTCGAGGCTTTGTTTTTGTGGCGGATCGGTATCAATAGGACGCTGACAGGTCGAGGCATCAAACACGGCGCAACACCTACCGGGCGATCCGCGGGTACCAACCGTCAACACCAGAGGGCTACGACGACATCGAGTCTGTCTATCTATCTCGCTAACGGTCGAACATTCGGGCGCTTGATACAAATACCGCACCTAGCGAGACTCCCTCTACGTCTAAGGCAGGGACTACCGGGCATAGCCTTACTGACGAGTCCACCGGTAGTCCCGGGACGAAACGTGAATTCTCTTTTCACTTAGCCGGCTACTCCACGACACATCACCTCCTTAATTTTCGAGAAAATCGACTTTGAATTTTCGCTCGGTTCGCGTACACTTTATCACGTCTCGTTATAACGGATCTCACTGTAGATCGTTGTCTCGATGGAAAAATTAAAAAAAAGAAAATTAAACAAAAAATGTTTATTCTATATTTTCCGCTTGTACCACCAGTTACCAACCACCCTGTATATATATTTCAAATCATAAGAATCGTGGCTTACTTTTTCTTTTATTATACTTACTTATCCTGTTTTCAATTCGTTAAATAATGCCGATTAAAGGACAATTCTAATTTTTATATTAATAAAACTTCGAAGTTTTGAAGCAAGCAATTTGTTAGTTAGAAGTTTATGATTGCAAAACTGAGCATTTTCAAGGTGTTTTACAACTTATTTGTTCGCTATATCGACTTATATTTTTAATTCGTTCAGTAAATGGAATCGTTGTCTGTGAATACATAAATACAGTTCGATGGCGGCCATTTTATGATGTGATTTTGAACTTTGATTGAATTAGGTTTGAGAAATTTTTTACTCTTCGCCCATCATGTTATGTTAGCAGCTATTATGTTAGTAAATACTTGGGAACTTGTATAAACAAAGGTATTTCCCACAAATTTCGGTACAATGGTCATCTGTACGGACCAACTGAATGATGGATAGAAGCAATATGTCGTGAAAGTAACGTGTAAAAATTGCTGTAATATAGCCAAAGAATGCTCAGTTTTACATAGTCATAACTTTTGAACCAGTAGATGCCCCGCCTTAAAACTTTTATTTTCTATCTTCGCATTCTAAAGGTCAATAATTTTTTATTTCCTAACATAAAATAAGTCGAGAACACTATTATACTTATTGTACGTTTATGTATTTAATATAGATATCTGCATGTATGAATACTATTCGTATTCTCCCTAGTTTTTACATAGTCTGAGAGAGAGTGCGTTACCTCGACACTCGGCACCATCGTCGTATATCGTAGCGCACTATCTCTGTCCTTCAACATGATCTTCAACTCACCTGTAACGCGCAATCCATCTCTGTCATTCTATGGGAGAACTACATGGTGTCGATGATAACTATCTATGTAAGTACACAGTGATTAATTTATTCGTTACCTATTCGAATACTACACTATGCCTAGTGTTGAAATTTGAATTACGCGGCGTTTACTTCAAATGGCTTGAAGTTACGAATATACAACATAATTGAACATTACTGAACCGTTGTGTTACATATGAATCCGGCCTAATATTTAGCGATATCAATATGCAATTTAGGAGCAAAATTTGAAATCACGTTCACATATCTGAAATGCCAAATACATCTATATATTGGTGAAAAATTCGATGCGAGTACTATAGCAAGGAGTGAATAAGAATTCAAAATACAGGAAATACGCTATTGGATAACTTGAAGTTTAGTCGTTAGAAATCACAATAAATTAAAAGGTTTTCATTCAGCCTTTGAGGTTATTAAAAAATGTTTTCTTTTCTAAGGGAGAATTTCAAGCAAGTCTCTATAAAAAAAGCTATTCTTACATTTTAATATGTAGTTATCTTGAATTTTTCGTGTACTTTATTGAACAAAGCGGTTCAGCGATCCGTACCAATATATATAATATAAACTCCTGAGTAACCGCTAAATAAGATAATGTATTAATAATAGAAATAGAGTCGTCCTTTTACTTAACAACATTTTAAATCTGTTTTAAATAGAAAAAGTTTAGATATCTCACATACAAGTTTAATTTTGAGATAATTGAGATAAAAGCTTCTTCACAAAAATCAAATTTAAAGTATTAGTACAACTTTTGAAATTTTAAATGTTGGCTATTCATTCGAAAATACGTTTTTGAAAACTTGTTAGCATAAATTCGATCTACAAGAACATAAGATAATTAAGAATAGCAAGCAATTATATATAATGGATGCTTGTAATCTTATGAATAAGAAAAAAGAACAATCTCTTCTATATCATTTCGTCATTCACAATCATTTCCGGCAATGAGTAACATATGTTGTGCAATTTGCGAAATTGATTTTGTTGAAGTTCATGATGCGTCGGCAAAATCAAATTTTCATTGGCAAACAATGAAATGCCGGTAAGTCAAGGGCAAATTCTGCGAATCAAAAATTTTCTATTGCATAATATTATCTTAATAAGGATCTTAATATTTTACTAAGAATAAAATTTTAGATTACTTATTCATTTAATATCTGACGTTATTGCTTCACCAGTAATGGCTACAGAAAGATAAGATATATATATTTGTTATAACACATAAACAATTTTCTCAAACTGGTAGATTGGAACAAATTTTGAGAAATTTTAAACTAGTGTTATGTTCAAGACACAAATCTTTATTGGCTCTAAATATATTATTTCAATAAAAAACTGGTTTTTATTCCTGTCAGTATCACGGATTAAGATCAGTTACTACAGAAGTTTATAAATATTGTCTTAGGTATATGATACAAACTAAGATACCTCCGTTGTTGAATAAAATTAATGATTATTTTGTTCAAGGAACAAATTTTTATAACTTTATAGAAGGAACTAGAGCATTAAAGTTAGATATACTTATAGAGGGTAATAGAAAATCTAATTTTGTTCTTCGTATAACTAATATTAAAAGAGGCGAAATGTATTAACATTAAAAAGTTTTTAAATAGAAAAATGTGTTTGCAACTTACTTAAAATTCAAGAATACTTAAAATTCCATATATAAAATTTGAAAACTATCTTTCTCCATCTATTATATCACGTTTTTTAATAGATCCCAAAGGATTCGTCGATTTATCTCGCTATAATTTTCCATTTGTACATGTATTACCAAGGTAACAATAATTTATTTCATTTAGTGGAATATATAATATATGGAATATATATGTATATTTGGTTTAAAATAAAATTGTTTCATTTTTGTAGTACAGAAAAAGGGCAAACTATTATCAGTGTCTAAGGAACTTGCAGCAAAATGTGATTTTAAAGATTATGACCAATTACGTAGACACTGAAAAAATATGGTATAAATGACAATACCTATGTTTGTTCATCTTGCAATTTACTTTCAAATATATTTGTATGTATAACGCTTTAGTATGGATATTATGTAGCCAAAAAGAAAGGTGGAATTTTATTTTATGAAATGAAATTTTTGATTTCCAAATCTAAGGTGTTTACATATCCTTATATGTGTGTAGCAAGTAGTCCATTAGAAATTATTCCAAATAGAGAAAAAGAATCTACAACTACACATTTTGTATCTGATATGCTTATGTAATTAGCTGGAGTTTGTGGTAAACGGCTACAGATATCCAAAGATACCCCATTCGATACAGTGAGTTACACAGAATATTTAATAATTTCTATTCAACAGTCGTAAGTAAAATCTATTCTCCATTATATACAGAAATCTTTAAATATAAAATCAAGTAATGCATCACCAAAGGACAGAGGATTAGATAGTACATATCTTAAGGAAAAGGCTAATATTATCTCACAATTAGAATTTTCTGATAAATATTAGGTTAAGTAAAAAGTTCTGAGCGTTTTTCGCTAGATGTCTTTAGTGAGCCATATCTCACGATGTGCACATCGCATCGAGTCATAGTATACACCGATTTCAAGGTGATATTACGCATCAAAAAGGTTCTTTGTCAGTTTTGTGTTCGGTGAAGCCAGTTGTGTGTTACAGCGTTCGAAAATGGAGATAAAAAAAGAGAAAATTCGATACATTCTTCAGTACCACTACGACCAAGGTGAAAAGGCGGAGCAGGCGGCCAAAAAAATTTGTGCTGTTTATGGACCCAGTACAGTATCGAATGCAACAGCAAAGCGGTGGTTCCAACGATTCCGTTCTGGTAATATGGACGTCGAAGATGAGGCACGCTCTGGTAGGCCAATCGTCGAAAATGTGGATAAAATCATGGAAATCGTCGAGTCGGACCGGCATGTGAGCACTTATTCCATTGCCCAGGAACTGAAGATTAGCCAGAAAACCGTTTGGAACCATTTGCATAAGGCTGGTCTCAAGAAGAAGCTCGACGTATGGGTGCCACATGAATTGACGCAAAAGAACCTTTTGGACCGAATTGATGCCTGCGATTCTTTGTTGAGACGTAACGAAATCGACCCATTTTTGAAGCGGATGGTGACTGGCGATGAAAAATGGGTCACATACGAGAACAACAGCCGAAAAAGATCGTGGTCCAATCGCGGTGGGCCGGCCCAAACGATCGCCAAGCGTGGATTAACGGCCAAGAAGGTTTTATTGTGTGTTTGGTGGGATTGGAAGGGAATCATCCATTATGAGCTGCTCCCATCGGGGCAAACACTTAATTCGGACCTCTATTGTCAACAACTGACCAGACTGAAGCAGGCGATCGACCAGAAGCGGCCAGAATTGGCCAATAGGAAAGGTGTTGTGTTCCATCAAGACAACGCCAGGCCGCACACATCTTTAACGACGCGTCAGAAGCTCCGAGAGCTTGGCTGGGAGGTTCTATCGCATCCGCCGTACAGTCCAGACCTGGCACCAAGCGATTATCACCTTTTTAAGTTTTTGCAAAATTTTCTTGATGGTACAAAACTGGCCTCAAGAGAGGCTTGTGAAAATGAGCTGGTCAAGTTTTTTACCAATAGGGACGAGGACTTCTTCAACCGCGGAATTATGAAATTGCCTTCAAAATGGACAAAAGTAATCGAACAAAACGGCGCATATTTAATCTAAATCGAATAATCTTGACTATGTTAATTTCATCGTCGAAATAAAGCGAAAAAGCGCTCAGAACTTTTTACTTCACCTAATATACAGATGGGTTAACAAAAGGTGTAAATACTGCTACATCATTAAGAACACAATTAACTAAAATTCATCAAATTCATAATGTACAATTTCATGAAAATATGAGAGCAACATCAAACAACAGGGATGTGAAAGAAAATCAAAGTGGTACTAAGATAATAATTTACCTGTACAAATGCAGGTGCTATGCATTTGGCAGCAAATGTGGAGTATGACGCGCATCGAATTGCCGACATAACACCAATAGCAGCGAAGATACATTTAACTGAATATTTAAGACTAAATATTCTAAACTGCAATTGCAATGAATTTGGCAGAGACCAGAGTTGACATAGCACGAACCGGCCGATGTGCGCTGCATTTGGCAGAAAATGAGGAGTAGATCCTGCATGGAATTGTCGACATATCACCAATAGCAGCCGAGATTCATTCAAATGTATATTCAAACCTGAATACGCAGAACTGTAATATCATTGTTTTTGACACCGAACAGAGTTGTCATAGCGTAAACAGGAGCACGTGTCCTGCATTTGGTAGCAAATAAGGAGTATAACGCGCATGGAATTGTCAACGTAACACGAATAGCAGCGGAGATATGTTTAATTGAAAACTAATGCCTAAATATGCAAAACTGGAACTACATAGGATTTGCAGAGACCAGGGTTGACATAGCGAAAACCGGCTGATGCGCACTGTATTTGGCAGCACATGTGGAGTAGATCGCGCATTGAATTGTCGCGATAGATTCATTGGAAATGGAGATACGTTCTATTGAATATTTATCGTAGAATCTGCAAAATTGTTATTTCGTTGGATTTGACAGGCCAGAGATTTGACATAGCGCAAAGTGAATGTCGTGCACTATATTTGTCAGAAAATGTGGAGTAATATGCGCATCGAATTGTCGACATGCCACCAATAGCAGCGGAGATACGTCCGATTCAATAGTGAAGCCTGATTATGCAGTACTGCAATAACATTGGACTTGGCCTCGACCTGAGATGACAAAAAGGCCAACCGGTGTACGTGTGCTGTATTTCGCAGAAAATGTGGAGTATAACGCGCATCGAATAGTCGACATACCTACAATGGCAACGGAGAAACGTTCAATTGAATATTTAAGGCAGAATCTGCAAAATTGCAATTACAGTGGATTTGACAGGACACAGAGTTGACATAGCAACAACCGGATGATGTGTGCTGCAAATAAGGAGTATAACATGCATGCAATTGTCGACATGTCACCAATAGCAGCGGAGGTGCGATCAAATGAATATTGCAGCCTGAATATGCAGAACTGTAATATCACAGTATTTGACATTGAATAGAGTTGATTAAACGTAAACAAGAGCACGCGCACTGCATTTGGCTGAATTCGTGGAGTATAATCCGGAACGTGTTGTCGAGATATTACCAATAGTAGTGTAGATACTTTCAGTTGAATATTTGAGACAGAATTTGCAAAATTGCAATTATGCTGGATTTGACAGGACGCAGAATTGACAAAGCGCAATCAGTATGAAGGGCGCTGTATTTGGCAGCGAATGACTAGTATAACGCGCATAGAACTGTCGATATATCTCCAATGGAAACCGAGATTCGTTCAAGTGAATATTGAAGCCTCGATATGCAGTACTGCAATAACATTGGATTTGACCTCGACCCGAGTTGACATAATGTAAACCTGGGCAGTTGCGCTGTATTTGGCAGTAAATTTGGAATAGAACGCGCTTCAAATTGTCGACATTCTTCCAATGGAAACGGAGAATCGTTCAATTGAACATTTAAGACAGAATCTGCAAAATTGGTATTACAATGGATCTGACAGGACAGAGAGTTGACATTGCGGAAACCGGTTTATGTGCGCTGTATATGGCAGCATATGTGGGGTATAATGCGCGTCAAATTGTCGACATACCACCAATAGTAGCGGAGATACGTTTAATAGAATACTTAAGCCTAAATGTGCTAAACTGCAATCACAATAGATTAGACAGGACAGAGAGTTGACATTGCAGAAACCGGATGATGCGCCCCGCATTTGGCAGCAAATGTGGAGTATATCACGGATCGAATTGTCGAAATATCTCCAATGGAAACGGAGAGACGTTTCATTGTATATTGAAGCCTGGTTGTGCAGTACTGCAATAACATTGGATTTGAACTCTACCCGAGCTGCCATAAGGTAAACAGGGGAAGGTGTGCTGTATTTGGCTGTAAATGTGGAGCATATCACGGATCAAATTGTCGACATATCTCACATGGAAGCGGAGATACGTTCAATTGAATATTGAAGCCTGAACACGCTGTAGTGCAATAACACTGGTTTTGAACTCGACCCGAGTTGACATAATGTAAACATGAGCAAATGTGCTGTAATGGGCAGCAACTGTGGAGTAGAACACGTATGGAATTGTCGTGATATCTGTAATAGAAACTGAGATACGCTGAATTAAATATTTAAGACGGAATCTGCAAAACTGCAACCACGCTGTATTTTACAGGGCCCAGAGTTGACATAGCTTCACCGAATGTCGTGCGTTGGAAGCATATGTGGAATAGAGCGTGCACCGAATTGTCGACATATCTCCAATAGAAACGGAGATACGTTTAATTGAATATTTCCAGCAGTATCTCCAAAGCGGCATTTACGCTGAATTTGACAGGACACAGAGTTGACATTGCGCATACCGAGTGATATGCGCTGTATTTGGCTGGAAATGTGGGGTACAACGGGCATCGAATTGTAGAGATATCACCAACAGCAGTGTAGAAACGTTGAATGGAATATTGAATCCTGAATATGCACTACTGCCAAAACATTGGATTTGACGTCGACCCGAGTTGACATAATGTAAACTGGAACAAGGGCGCTGTTTTTGGCAGCACATGTGGAGTATAACGCGCATCGAATTGTCGAGATATCTGGAATTGAAACGGAGATAAGTTCAATTGAACATTGAAGACTGACTATGCAGCACAGCAATTACATTGGACTTGACCTCGTCACGAGTTGTCATAATGTAGACAGGAGCAGCTGCGCTGCACATGGCAGCAAATGTGGAGCATAACGCGCACCGAATTGTCGACATATCTCCGATGGAAACATAGATACGTTCAATTGAATATGTAACGTAGCATCTGCAAATTGTTATTGCGCTGGATTTGACAGGGCACAGAGTTGACATAGCGCAATCCGGCTTATGTGCGCTGTACTTGGCAGCATATGTGGAGTATAACGCACATAGAATTATAGACATGTCTCCAATGGAAACGGAGATACATTCAATTGAATATTTAATACAGAATCTGCAAAATTGCAGTAACAATGTATTTTGGCAGGGACTAGAGTTGACATAGCGCAAACTGGCTGATTCTCTATGTATTTGACAGCAACTGTGGAGTGGAACGCGTATTGAATTCTCGAGATAACTGTAATAGAAACTGAGATACGTGCAATTAAATATTTCAGGCAGAATCTGCAAAACTGCAACTTCGCTAGATTAGTCAGGGCCCAGTTTTGACATAGCGTCAACCGGCTGATGTGAGCGGTACTTGGTAGCAAATGTGGAGATGAACGAGCAACGAATTGTCGCCATATCTCGAATGGACACGGCGATACGCTGCAATGAATATTTCCGACAGAATATCCAAAACGGCAATTACGCTTCATATGACAGGACACATAGTTGACATTGCACAAACAGGTTTATGTGCGCATTATTTGACAACAAATGTGGAGTATAACGCGAATCGAATTGTCGAGATATCACCATTAGCGGTGTAGAAACGTTCAATGGAATATTGAATCCTGATGATGCAGCACTGCAAAAACATTAGATTTGTCCGCGACCCGAGTAAACATAATGTAAACAGGAGCAGGTTCGCTGTTTTTGGCAGCAAATGTAGGGAAGAACATGCATCGAATTGTCGCCATATCTCGAATGGACACGGAGATACGCTGAATTGAATATTTCCCGCATAATCTGCAAAACGGCAATTACGCTGGATATGACAGGACACAGATTTGGCATTGCGCAAACCGGTTGAAGTGCGCGGTATTTGGTGGCAAATGTGGAGTATAACGCGCATCGATTTGTAGGCATACCATCAAGAGCACCGGAGATACGTTTAATTGAATGCTTAAGCCTAAATATTTAAAATTACAATTACAATGAATTTGACAGGACACAGAGTGGACAATGCGCAAACCGGTTGATGTGCGCTGTATTTGGCAGCAAATATGGAGTATAACGCGCATCGAATTGTCAAGCTCTCACCAATAGCAATGTAGATACGTTCAATTGAATATTTCAGGCAGAATCTTCATAAATGCAATAACGCTGTATTTGACAGGACCCATAGTTGGCATAGCGTAAAGTGGCTAATCTGCGCTGTATTTCGCAGCAAATGTGGAGTAAAACGCGCATCGAATTGTCGACATATCTCGAATGGAAACTGTTAGAATTTTAATTTCGGAATTAAGATTAATAATCTGTGGTAGACACAATGTTTGTGTTGAAATAATATAATGTGATATTTATTAAACAAAAAGTCAATATAAGTACAGTAACTATAGGTAAACGCTGTGAATGTTGACAGTTGGCTCGTTATTCTCAGACTGACTTAGTAACCCATGGCCTTTGAGAAGATTTCGAACCCCCACTCTCTATGCAATAATGAGTGTGATCTATGTGGAAGTCTTTGTGGCTGCACGTGCCACGGAACCTTCTAGTGGCTTCGCGATACAGAGCGCTATGCCGTCAAAGCGCGACACCGACGAGTCGAAAGTTCCATCCATGTCCTTATGCTTCTTCCGCCGAATTCTCGGAAGACCATGCACGCGCTAGCAGCCGCGGTACATCTAAAGAACGAACGCTAGTGGGGATAGCGCTAGGCAACGAAGGGAAGAATCCATTTGCCATCTGCCAAATACAGCGCATATTAATGAATTTGTGCAATGTCAGCTCTGTATCCAGTGAAATCCATTGCAATTGCATTTTAGCATATTTACGTTTAAGTATACAATTAAACGTATTTCCACTGCTATTAGTATTATGTCTAAATTCGATCCGCATTATTCTCCACATTTGCCGCCAAATACATCGGACCTGTTCCTGTGTACATAATGTCAACTCGGGTCGAGGTCAAACAGAATGTTATTGCAGTACGGCATATTCGGGCTTGAAAATTCAATTGAAGTTATCTCCGTTTGCATTGGAGATATGTCGGCAATTCGATGCGCGTTGTACTCCACATTTGCCGCCAAATTCAGCGGGCCTGCTCCTGTTTACATTATGCCAACTCGGGTCGAGGACAACTGCAATGTTACTGCAGTACTGCATATTCAGGATTCAATATTTCATTGAACGTATCTCCACTGCTATTGGCGTTATCTCTACAATTCGATGCGCGTGATACCGGACATTTCCTGACAAATACAGCGCTCCTGCTCCTGTTCACATTATGTCATGTCGGGTCGAGCACAAATGCAATGTTATTGCAGTACTGCATAATCAGAATTCAATATTGCATTGAACGTATCTACACTACTATTAGTGATATCTCGACAATTCGATGCGGGTTATACCGCACATTTCCGGCCAAATACTACGCACATCAGCCGGTTTGCGCAATGTCAACTCTTCGTCCTTCCAAATCCAGCACAATTGGCGTTTTGGAGATTCTGCCTGAAATATTCATTTGCCCGTATCTGAGTTTCTATTCCAGATACCTCGACAATTCGATCGGCGGTCTACTCCACATTTGTTGCCAAATACCGCACATCAACCGGTTTACGCAATGCCAAATCTGCGTCCTGTCAAATCCAAAGTAAATGCCGTTTTGGAGATTCTGCCGGAAATATTCAATTGAACGTATCTTCGTTTCCATTAGAGATATGTCGACAACTCGAATCTCGCTATACGCCACATTTGATGCCAAATACACCGCATGTCAAGCGGTTTGCGCAATGTCAACACTGTTTCCAGTCAAATCCATTGTAATTGTAGTTTAGCATATTTTGGCTCAAGTATTCAATTTAACGTATCTCCGCTGCTATTCGTGGTATGCCAACAAATCGACGCGCGTTATACTCCACATTTGCCGCCAGCAGCGTACCTGCTCCTGTTTACATTGTGTCAACTCGGGTCGAGGACAAATGCAATGTTGTTGCAGTACTGCATATTCAGGATTCAGTACTTCATTGAACGTATCTACAATGCTGTTGGTGATATCTCGTCAACTCCATGCGTGTAAAAAAAGCACCGTATGAACTGTGGTACGGGAAACCACCAAATTTAGAAAAGTTTAGGATTTTCGGTACTGAGTGCTTTGCACACATACCAAAAGACAAAAAGGCGAACAAAGGATATTTGATAGGGTATTTAGATGACGGACGAGGTTATCGACTGTACGTGCCGACAGTAAGAAATGTAATATTGAGCCGTGACGTAATATTTAAGCCCGAACTAGAAAATGCGAAATTTATTAATTTAAGTTTTCTGAAAATTGTCGAGCGCGAAGATGTGAGTGCGCAGAGCGATAGAGGATGTACGTATGAAAGTGCAGAGAGTGAACATGAAAAACAACCTCATGGAACTAGCGACAATGTGAGACAATTGAGAGATAGAGATAAGATCAAACGAACCGATTTTTATGGTAGCCCAGTAACGTACGTAGCGGAAGAATTACCGGTGGGTTATAACGAAGCGATGAGTTCCGAAAAGAAAGAGTTATGGGAAGCGCCTATGAATGATGAAATGGAATCGGACCATGAAAATAAGGCGTGGATTCTTGTAGAAAAACCAAAAGATACGATGGTACTTAGTAATAGGTAGGTTTTAATGGTAAAGCTAAATTCGGACAACTCGGGACGAATTTTGCGCGACATAAAGGGGACCGCAGACATGGGACTCTTATATACAAAAGCAGGCAATCTCGAAACCTTTAACGATGCTGACTATGCAGGCGACAAAGAAACAAGAAAGTCGACATCAGGCGTTGTATGTAAGTATGCGAATGCGGCCATCAAATGGCAATGTAAGCGACAACAATGTATAGCTCTATCTTCGACCGAAGCTGAATATGTCAGTGCAGTCTCAGGAGCGAAAGAAATTATGTGGCTAAAGAAAATATTTCTTGATTGTAAAATAGAGATCCTTAACTATATGCTATGTGTAGACAATACTAGTGCCGTGAAATTAATTAAGAATCCAGAATTCCATCAAAGAAGTAAGGATAGTGACCTAAGGTATCATTTCTTGCGAGATTTATACAATAGAGGCGAAACTGATGTAACGTATGTAGCAAGCGAAGAGCAACTGGCAGATATATGTACAAAGGCGTTGCCAAAACCGAGATTTGAATATTTAAGAAAAAAGTTAGGTTCGAAAAATAAAAAGGATATTAAGCGGTAATTGTTTGTAGACATGTAGAGTATTAGGGAGGGTGTTGAAGTGGTTACCACTTATAAGAAAACTCAACATCTGGACTTCTTAGTTTTATCAAGAACTGAAGCCATCGACAGCGCGTAGACAAAAGACTGCGACGAAGTCAGACCATAAACAGTAGACAGGCACCGTCGGCTTCGGGGTTTTCAGTTATTGGGTAACACAGCTAGCGTGCGGAAGTGGACCAGCCCAAATGGTATTCTTACTTATAATTACACTTCTATTTAAATATATTTTCTGCCTTACAATTTATCCACGTGTTCTCTCTGTTTACACATCGAATAACCTCAACAAACATCACCAATAGCAGCGGAGATACGTTTAATTGAATACTTAAGCCTAAATATGCTAAACTGCAAATTCAATGGATTTGACAGGACACAGAGCTGACGTTGCGCAAACCGGTTGATGCGCGGTATATTCGGCAGAAAATGTGGAGTATAACGTTCATCGAATTGTCGACATGTCTCCAATGGAAACGGAGATACTTTCAATTGAATATTCAAGCCTGAATATGCAGTACTGCAAAAGCATTGGATTTGTGCTCGGCCCGAGTTGACATAATGTAAACAGGCGCAGGTCCGCTGTATTTAACAGCAAATGTGATGTATTACGCGCATCGAATTGTTGTCATACCACCAATAGCAGCGGACACACGTTGCACTGAATGCTGGAGACTAAATATGCAAAACTGTAATTACAAAGGATTTGGCAGGGACCAGGGTTGACATAGCAAAAACCGGTTGATGCGCGCTGTCTTTGACAGCAAATGCGGAGTAGAACGAGCATTGACTTATCGAGATATCTGGAGTAGAATGTGAGGTACGCTCAAATCAATATATTAGACAGAATCTGCAAAACTGCAACAACGCTGTATATGATAGGGCCCAGAGTTGACATAACGCAAACCGAATGACGTGCGCTGTAATTGGCAGCATATGTGAAGTAGAGCCCGCTTCGAATTGTCGACATATCCCCAATGGAAACGGAGATACGTTCAATCTAAGGTAGTACGTAAGGTACGTAGTAAGGTAGTACGTATTACGCTATATAACATAACGTTATATGGTATAATGTTATAACTTATTACGTTAGGAGGTATAGCGTTATAACGTATTACGTAATATTGTATAACGATATATCGCATTAAATTATATAACATAACGTTATTACATATTACGGTATATAGTATAACGTTATAACGTATTACGTTATATAACATAACGTTATATGATATGACGTTATAACGTATTACGTTATATAGTATAACGTTATGATGCATTACGTTATGTAGCATAATGTTGTACGGTAAAACGTTATAACGTACTGCGATATATGGTATAACGTTATAACTTATTACGTCATATAACATAACGCTATATGTTATAATGCTATAACGTGTTACGTTAGAAGGTATAACGTTAAAACGTATTACGTTATATAGTATAACGTTATAACGCATTACGTTATATAACATAACGTTATATGGTATAAAGTTATAACGTATTACGTTATATTGCATAACGTTAAAACGTATTACGTTATATAACATAACGTTATATGGTATAGCGTTATAAACAATTACGTTTTATAGTATAACGTTATAACGTATTACGCTATATAACATAACGTTATATGGTATAATGTTATAACTTATTACGTTAGGAGGTATAGCGTTACAATGTATTACGTAATATTGTATAACGATATATCGCATTAAATTATATAACATAACGTTATTACGTATTACGGTATATAGTATAACGTTATAACGTATTACGTTATGTAGCATAATGTTATACGGTAAAACGTTATAACGTACTGCGATATATGGTATAACGTTATAACTTATTACGTTATATAACATAACGCTATATGGTATAATGTTATAACGTGTTACGTTAGAAGGTATAACGTTAAAACGGATTACGTTATATAGTATAACGTTGTCACGTCCCGCGCTGCGCACGCACCGTAACATAGACTAAAACTACCAATAGCGCGAGTAAAATTTGAGATTTAAATGAAATCTAACAATTTGTATAGAAACCAAATTCGAGCCTCACAACCCCCACGGAATAACCCACCACATGACGACCCCTCCACGGTAGACCCAATTATAAATAAGCGTAGCGACATAGAAGAGACACAATAATAATTCCTTTGTTCAGTAGTTAACTCCTCAGTTCTGTGTGATTAGTTCCTCAGTTCTTGGTGATTAATTCCTTGGTTCTTGGCGATCAATTCCCCAATTTTTGGCAAGTAATTTCTTTGTTCATAGCGATTAGCCTTCAATTCTTTTAGCTCATCATTTCTCAGTTCCTTTGCCTATCGATTTTTTAGTTCCTTAGCTTTAGCTCTTAGTTCCTTTAGCTCTTAGTTTTGCTCTTAGTCCTTTAGTTTTTTAGCTTTTAGTTCTTTGTTTCATTAGTTCCCAGTTCTTGACAGCTTCGTCAATCGACGTGTTTGTATTTGTCAATTTGTAAATTATTAAAAATCAATTAAATCAAAATCTCGTATTTAATAAGAGTGTAAACGTATAGCGAACGATTGTAACTTCGAGTATTCGAAATTTTAACGACAATTCTGTCAATACCCAAATTAGAATTCGAATAAACATTTGTTGTGGAAAACATTTGTCTAATAATATAATAGGATTAAGCGAATATTTATTTTCACCAACTTTGATCCTCTCCCGTGCCAGTACTCCTGCGCGTAGCAGGTTAGCCGAAACGTGGAGTTTAATTGCCAATCGTATTAAACATCAGACAACGCTACCATTTAATCCAAATTCAAAATTAACGGCAACACAACCAAAATAAGTCAAATAAAAACGTAACAGGGTAAATATTTTGGTGGCAGCGGTGGGATACGCTCCACGGAGGATTAAAGTTGGTTTAAAGGGTTGGATTAGAATTTTTTTGGTTATTGACAAGAATAAATAAATGCATGGCGATTTCATCGGAATCATCGGACAAGGATATGCTTTTGTCATTATTAGAAAAATTATAAGCATGGGACGCAAACTTTCGTACGATGAACGACATGGACGAAAGACTCCGCGCATTACAAAACGACATAAGTGTACTCAAGACAAAGAAAGAAGTAGAGACTCCTGTATCACAGCCGACAATCCAGTCACGGACAGTATCGACGGATAGTGGTTCACAACTGATTAAATTAAGAGACGCGATTGAGTCGGTACCAATATTCGACGGACATCAACCCTCAGTATTTCAGTTTTTAAGAGCATGTGAGCGCGCGCGAAACATGATTCCGCACCATCAAGAGCCCCAAATAGTAAAATTATTAGTAAACAAGCTTCGCGGACACGCGCTCCTCGCCGTAGAGGACAGTAAAATAAAGAATCTAACCGATTTTGGGAACAAATTAAAAGACATGTTCGGTCCCGAAAAAACGGTTAATGAATATAAAGGGGAATTAGCTACAGTATTCCAACGACCGAGAGAAGATATCTTGGACTACATAGATCGTGTCAGAGATCTTAGGATGGCCATAATGGTCGGAGAAAGATGCGATTACGGCCCCATCTCTCCGGATGTTCAAGACGCAATAGACTGGGATACGATGGAAGCCTTCGTAAAAGGACTTCCACACGAGATATATTTACGAGTAAAGATAGCAGGATAACAATCTTTGGACGATGCGTACCGCCAAGCCGTGAAAGCAACTCGAGAATTAAAACAAGCAAACAATAGAATACGATACCAACATCCGACATTTTCGAATTATTATAACCGAAACAACGCTCATCCCCCATACAATAGTAACTACATCGGAAACAACCGCCAGGACTGGAGATTTGTACCGCCGTCGCGGAAGCATCTAAACAACCTTGGAATAGAAGAAGATGTCAGGAAGGGAGCAGGAGCAATAACCTGGGAAGGAAAATACGTAAGTAAATACCTCGATAGAGATCTAAATCAAAAGAGGGATGCTGATCATTTGAACCAATCAACTTTTCAATACAAACACCATTCCGTTGCTGTGATAAGGGATAATGTCACTTTAAATAGCAAGAGGACACACGGCATCACAGACAGGATCATGAGTGAAAAATTTTCCAAGTTCCCCAAGAAGATAAACAATACTAATGCCAAAGAACTTTCAGATGAAGCAGAAACTAGGAAATTGAACGACGAGACGATAGGCAACGCTTATCCACTGCCTAATATCACGGAGATATTGGACCCGCTGGGAAGTGCGAAGTGCCTCTCCACGTTCGACTTGACAATGATACAAAAGCAAGGCTCCACGAATTTCGTGAATGTCTCAACCATAATAGGAAAAGAGATAGCGAGTGTATCTCACTCAAAAACTTCTATAAAACCATCAGTAAGTAACTTTATCGAACTCAAAGCCAAATCATTAAATTGCAAGGAAGATCAGATTACAGAGAATAAAAGTATAGCTATCCCTAAATCCAAAACAGAATCTCTAAGCGAAAAGGTTTGTAATAAAAATTCAAAGAATAATTCTAAATCTACCGAAAATATTCCTAAACGTTCCATACAAATAAATAATAATTTAATTATAATAAGCACTTCCAGTGAAACTATTCATCCTGAAAAGGTAGAGAAAAATCAACGTGTTGTGAATAAAGTAAATAAAGAAGAAAAAAGGGTAACTAAGGAAAAGGATTCTAAACATTTTCAAGCTGAAGAAACGCAAGTTCAATGGGCTCAAAGAAATCAACAGGAAGAAAAGATGGAATCACCAGTCGAAGATATGTATAAAAACTTGAATAAATACGCTAGCCATTGGATCATAATTGGATTAAAAATACTTCATTGGTTACTACATCTAGTATTTGACGTGGATAACATGAGTGCTGATCTTATGATTCTTCTTGGAAAAGATAGATGGTATCATACTATAATATACCCAAAATATTTTTGGGTTAATATGGCTACGACATTTTCAAAAATTTGTATTTTGAATGCTATTGGCAAGCAATTGGATAATTGGATTGTCAGTAAACTTGCGTCTTGGCGCAAAATAAAAACTAAAATGAAGAAAAGGAAGAAAATAGTAATCGGATACATGGAAGTCCTGCAGCCAATACTACAAAGTTTAGTAGCTTGCAAAGGAAACGAAGGAATATCAATAACACCGACCAGTACAGTAAAGCAACTACCAACCGCCACTACATCCGCTCCGAACGAGCTCAGGGATGCGATCAGTCAAATTTCCTCTGGAAATTTGAACACCAAGGGCGGGGATGTCACGTCCCGCGCTGCGCACGCGCCCTAATATAGACTAAAACTACCAATAGCGCGAGTAAAATTTGAGATTTAAATGAAATCTAACAATTTGTATAGAAACCCTAATTATAAATAAGCGTAGCGACATAGAAGAGACACAATAATAATTCCTTTGTTCAGTAGTTAACTCCTCAGTTCTGTGTGATTAGTTCCTCAGTTCTTGGTGATTAATTCCTTGGTTCTTGGCGATCAATTCCCCAATTTTTGGCAAGTAATTTCTTTGTTCATAGCGATTAGCCTTCAATTCTTTTAGCTCATCATTTCTCAGTTCCTTTGCCTATCGATTTTTTAGTTCCTTAGCTTTAGCTCTTAGTTCCTTTAGCTCTTAGTTTTGCTCTTAGTCCTTTAGTTCTTTAGCTTTTAGTTCTTTGTTTCATTAGTTCCCAGTTCTTGACAGCTTCGTCAATCGACGTGTTTGTATTTGTCAATTTGTAAATTATTAAAAATCAATTAAATCAAAATCTCGTATTTAATAAGAGTGTAAACGTATAGCGAACGATTGTAACTTCGAGTATTCAAAATTTCAACGACAATTCTGTCAATACCCAAATTAGAATTCGAATAAACATTTGTTGTGGAAAACATTTGTCTAATAATATAATAGGATTAAGCGAATATTTATTTTCACCAACTTTGATCCTCTCCCGTGCCAGTACTCCTGCGCGTAGCAGGTTAGCCGAAACGTGGAGTTTAATTGCCAATCGTATTAAACATCAGACAACGCTACCATTTAATCCAAATTCAAAATTAACGGCAACACAACTAAAATAAGTCAAATAAAACCGTAACAACGTTATAACGCATTATGTTATATAACATAACGTTATAAGGTATAAAGTTATAACGTATTACGTTATATAGTATAACGTTATACCGAATTATGTTATATAACATAACGTTATAAAGTATAAAGTTATAACGTATTACGTTATATAGTATAACGTTATAATGCGTTGCGTTATGTAGCATAATGTTATACGGTAAAACGTTATAACGTATTGCGATATATGGTATAACGTTATAACTTATTACGTTATATAACATAACGCTATATGGTATAATGTTATAACGTGTTACGTTGGAAGGTATAACGTCAAAACGTATTACGTTATATAGTATAACGTTATAACGCATTACTTTATATAACATAACGTTATATGGTACAACGTTATAACGTATTACATTATATAACATATCGTTATATGGTATAACTTTATAAACAATCACGCTATATATTATAACGTTCTAACGTATTACGTTATATAACAAACGTTATAAGGTATAACGCTATAACGTATTACGTTATATAGTATAACGTTATAACGCATTACGTAATGTAGCATAATGTTATACGGTAAGACGATATAACGTACTGCGATATATGGTATAACGGTATAACTTATTACGTTATATAACATAACGTTATATGGTATAATGTTATAGCGTGTTACGTTATAAGGTATAAAGTTATAACGTATTACGTTATATAGTATAACGTTATAATGCATTGCGTTATGTAGCATAATGGTATACGGTAAAACGTTATAACGTACTGCGATATATGGTATAACGTTATTACTTATTACGTTATATAAAATAACGTTATATGGTATAATGTTATAACGTGTTACGTTAGAAGCTATAACGTTATAACGTATTACGTTACATTCTATAACGTTATATCGTATTATGTTATATAGCATAACGTTATAACGTATTACGCTATATAAGATAACGTTATAACGTATTACGTTATATAGTATAACGTTATAATGCATTGCGTTATGTAGCATAATGTTATACGGTAAAACGTTACAACGTATTGCGATATATGTTATAACGTTATAACTAATTACGTTATATATCATAACGCTATATGGTATAATGTTATAAAGTTTTACGTGAAGGTATAACGTTAAAACGTATTACGTTATATTGCATAACGTTATAACGTATTACGTTATATAACATAACGTTATATGGTATAGCGTTATAAACAATTACGTTTTATAGCATAACGTTATAACATATTACGTAATATTGTATGACGATATATCGCATTAAATTATATAACATAACGTTATTACGTATTACGGTATATAGTATAACGTTATAACGTATTACGTTATATAACATAACGTTATATGGTATAACGTTATAACGTATTACGTTATATAACATATCGTTATATGGTATAACTTTATAAACAATCACGTTATATAGTATAACGTTATAACGCATTACGTTTAATAACACAACGTTATATGGTACAACGTTATAACTCATTACGTTATATAACATAACGTTATAACGCATAACGTTAAATAACACAACGTTATATGGTATAACGTTATAACTTATTACGTCATATAACATAACGTTATAACGTATTACGTTATATAACAAACGTTATAAGGTATAACGCTATAACGTATAACGTAATATAGTATATAGTATATAACGTTATATAGTATAATGTAATAACGCATTACGTTATATAACATAACGTTTTGTGGTATAACGTTATAACGAATTACGTTATATAGTATATCGTTATAACGCATTACGTTATATAACATAAGGTTATATAGTATAATGTTATAACGTATTACGTTATATAGTATAACGTTATAACGCAATACGTTATATAACATAACGTTTTGTGGTATGACGATATAACGTATTACGTTATATAGTATAACGTTATGATGCATTACGATATGTAGCATAATGTTATATGGTAAAACGTTATAGCGTACTACGGTATATGGAATAACGTTAGAACGTATTACGTTATGTAGCATAACGTTATAACGTATTAAGTTATATAACATAACGATATATGGTATAACATTATAAACAATTACGTTTTAGAGCATAACGTTATAACGTATTACGTTATATAACATAACGTTATATGGTATAAGGTTATAACGTATTACGCTATATAACATACGTTATAAGGAATGACGTTATAACGTATTACGTTATATAGTATAACGTTATAACGCATTACGTTATATAACTTAACGTTACATTGTATAACGTTATAAACAATTACGTTTAAATAGCATAACTTTATTGCGTATTACGTTATATAATACAACGTTATATGGTATAACGTAATAACGTATTACGTTATGTTGTATAACGTTATATCGCATTAAATTATATAACATAACGTTATAACGTATTACGTTACATGGTATTACGTTATAACTTATTACGTCATAAAACATAACGCTATATGATATAACGTTATAACGTATTACGTTATATAGTGTTACGTCCTCGTTTAAATCAAATTTAAGTTTGAATGTTATTTAAATTAAATTTCTGGTTGATTTGAATTTAGTCGGAAGATTTAATTTGATATGTTTGTATAAGGAAATATTGGTTTAAAAATTTCCAATTTGAATTCGGTAGTTGCTGCCACCAGAAATAGTCTAAGGGCTATTTCAAAATATATTTTCTTTTATTGGACAATACTATTTTGAATATTTAAATGAGCACTCGAAAATTATGATTTACACGGTAGTTACTGCCTCCGGAAACAGTCTGAGGACTGTTTCGATTAGAGAGATTTCTTTAAATAGTTTACCGATGAATTTATTGCTTATGGGTAGCGTTAGTTAGCGTTAGGCTATTGATAGATAAGTTCCACGTTTTCGGCTAACCTGCCATGTGCAGGAATACTGGCACGGGAGAGGATTAAAGTTGGATAAAATAAATATTTGACTTTGTTGCACAGAGTTTATTTAGGGTTAATATTGGTTTAAGATGTTATAATATATATAAATATATATATATATATTATATATATATGTGTGTGTGTGTGTGTGTGTGTGTGTGTGTAAACAAGTTAAAAATTAAATTGTCCTTGAAATTCGATCTCGTTACGCAGAATTTAGTTAGGTCTGAATATCTGGTTGTTTAAATCGTATTGGATATATATATATATATATAAGTATATTTCTTCGCGTATGGTTGGTTTGTGAATTCAATTATTTCCGAGATTCGATTCTGCCGCACCGAATCTATTCGAATTCGGATATTAGATTGGTTAACTAACGAGGTATATATATATATATATTTCTATTTTATGGTTCGCGTGTGATTGGTTAGAGGATTGAATTATCTTCAAAATTTGGTTTCGCCATGCAGAGTTTACTAGGTTGAAATGTCCGGTTGTTTAGATTTGAATACTGAATTATTCAAACAGATGTATGGGAATATATATATATATATATGCGTATCTTGATGTGTTAGTATTGGAACCAGCGGGACATGAAATTTGCGTGTTTGGGGTTCGGATAGGAGCTTGGGGTTCTGTTAGTCTGACACAAATTTACTTTTACGTTTCCCCTTTTCTTTCCCTAGGTTTCGTGAGTGGATTTGTTGTTTCAACTAAATCTCAGGTTGTCTGCTAGGGTGGTTTTGTCATTACGATTTCCCCGTCTCTCAAATTCAGTAATTAAACAAATGACTTTAACGATCCTCTCTGCGTAAAGTTTGTGTGATTTCGCAAGCCTTGCCCAAAGACGGGCGATATTTGCCAACAGTGGGAGGAGGAATGCGAAAATCAATAAGTGTTTCAATAAATGAAAACACCGTTGCACAAGATCACACAGCGAACGACTCTTTGTTTAAAGTTCAACACTAATGGTTTAGATTTGAACTCCCTTCAGGGTAAAAGGAAAATAAGACCGGATGTGTTACTTGGAGGTAAAGGAATTTAAATTGCCTCTTAATTATAATGAATTTATCGAAGGGGAAGGAGTTTTATAAATTTAATATATCTTACCTTGAATAGAACGTGCTATCAGGAGCCATGTCTTCGTCGCTGTTGGTGACCGTCGGTGTATTTATAATCGGATTTAGTATTCGAATTCGGGTATAATTATTATTAAAACTTTTCGTTTTACGGATTTATTCTAAGTATAATATACATCGAATAAAACTTATATCGCGGTTACTGGTATGTTTATTTTCTCTTGATTTCGCTAATGGAAGAGGAATACTTATAAAGCTTAGCACGACTTAGCTACTGACAAAGACCACAGAATGAAACGTACATGGACGACAAAATAATAATGCGCGAATTCTTTGTTGCTGCGTTTATTTATAATAGCATCCCCCGCAGGGTGGAGGCTATCCGATAGTCCGCTTCCGTGGGAGTCCGGATGTCGAAGTTTAGGATTTCTGGAATTGTACGTGAGAGAATGTAAATTCCGTGATCGTTGGTGATTTCTTCTGCTTCGTTGTCTTGTCTCGAATTTCTAGACTTCCGTCGTTGGTACCTGAGAGGTTGCAATATTCCGTATTTCAACTTAGCTCTTGCATTTCTGCTGAGGCAGTGTTTAGGAGACTTGGAGTCTTTCGTGCTGATCTAGTTTTCTCGAGAACTTCTATGTTAGTGCTGTGGGAATTGTCTGTATTCCTCGGTGGCGACTGGAGTCTCATTATTATATCGACGTTTGCTCGGACGACACGCGTGGTCCACTGCTCTCCCGTACTAAGGGTTTCCTCCGGGTTATTTTGCGTAAGTTTGGTTTTGATTAATATTTCCGCATCCTGGTTGTTTTCAGTATTCAGTTAAATTTGATTTTGCTAGTTCCGTAGGTTCCGGTGGTTTTTGGTTTGTGACGCTTGAATGATGGCTGCGGAGGCATTTTCTTCAGAGGTTCCTATGCAGTCTGTCCTGGTGCGTTTTGTCTTGTTTTAGACTGCTTATTTTATCCTATTTTGTTTCATTGTATTATATTATTTTAGCGCAAGAGGAAGAGAGACTGCGAAGAAACCGTGAGTGAGCCGTGCGAACGGAATCAACGCCCGAGGTGTTATGACCAACCACAAGTATCAGAGTTGTTGGAAGAGTTATGCGATATTGACATTGATATTGATATTGATGTCGATGCCTTGGATTTTTCGTCAGAGTCGAATTCTGCTGCTGATGAAAGCTTCTTCGATGCGGAAACTATCATTCTCGAGTGGGATGATCCTCCGCTCGAAGTTGTTGATACCGACCGATGTGTGAAGATGCGTTTCCCCGATGAAGTTCCTGAAGAAGTTTTGGAAGCACATCTTCGTCACTATACTTCCGGAAAAAGGGGAATTTCTCCTGTAGTGCGTCATTGGTGCATGTGTAGGTTTAGCGAGCTTTATCCTGGAGCTCCGTGTTTCGATTTCGACTTAGTATAGTTGCTTTATATTAGTTCGCTGTTTAACAATTTTGTTACATGTGTATATGAATATCTATATATATATATGTATATGTATATACGTGTGTATATATGCATACATGTTTCATAATATAGTTTCATCGGATTGTTGTTTTGCTAGTATAAGGTAATGTTTTCCTTTTTATACTTACTATATATATATATTTTATTATATATGTATATATATATATTATATATATATATATATATATATATAGATATTTTGTTTTTACATCTGTATTCGAAAATGTGGTTACGCATGGGATTTACTCAAAATTTAAAAGTGTTAGCTAATAGTGCGTTTTCATGATGTGTTTCTTATGGCTGATTTTTATCAATTTCTAACATTTCTGTTACAATAATGTGTTATGTTGTATTTATTATTATATATTTTTTTTTTTATATATATATATATTTTTTATCTTGTATCAAGTATTTACTGTTCCTTTATATTATATTTTTTTCCTTTTTTTTTTTTGAAAAAGAAAATATAACTTATTTGTAACGCGTAAAAATTACCATGTGTGTTGATTATCCAAAATGGCCGCCTATGAATGTCCCTAGTATATGGTGACTTTTTATTGATATCAGATCTCATTGTTTATTAATTACTTATGACCTATTTTAACCTTTGGCGTAGGATAAAAGTGAGAATAATATAATTTGCATTTATATGGTTATTGCATGTATTCCGATGTGTACGTATAAGAGCTATTGACAATCTAAGATGGCTGCTCGTGAATGCAGAGTGACGGGTTTCGATATTGAAATAATTATTCGCCCGTCACTAAATTTATTTCGTTCTGGTGCGGTTTAAAATTGAAATGACCATAGTGTTGCTCGTGTAATTGTAATGTACAGACATATTTATATATATATATGTATGTATATCTATATATATTCATACATATATACATCTATGCGTATGTATTGGTGGTGTGGATTTTCGTGCAAAATTACTTTAAAGTTGTCTGAACAATTTTGTTTTTAATAATATCGTGTTGTGTATTCTATTTCTTTTATTGTTCGTTTGGATTATCAGTGGTTAGATTTGAAGTATAGGTATCATATATATATATATATATATGTACATGTGTATTTATTTTCGAAATTTGGTTAATCTTAATTACTCATTTTATGTTCAATTTAATATATATATATGGATATATATATATATATATATATATATATATATATATATATATATGTATATATATATTATTTTTTTGATGGTGTAGTGTGATATTATATATTTGAGGTTATGTGTCAATTGTTTGATTTCATATATGTATTTTATAATATAATTGTAGTTTGTTTCTGATGTTTATAATTTGGTGTGATTATGCATATTTATACTGGGTGGTAGAGTTACTGTGCGTAACTCTCCAAGTCGTTGCAGTGTTAATTTTGATCGAGTGATTAATTTATAGTTAGTTCTGATGCTGTTATGTTGTGTGTTCTATTTTATGTTCATTTAGATGCATGTACGTTCCGTAATGTAGTTTTCATATATAATTATTTACTGAGATGGTGCCTAGCTTAATTATGTATTTCGTGTTGCGTCTACTAGATTATCAATTTGGTTTTATAACATAGAACACGCGCACACATATATATATATATATTTTTCTGACAATATGATTTAAAGTAATGTTGTGTATTTGGGGTGATGTGTCAATTATTTGATTTCATGTTCGTGATATGATAACATAGTATTGGAGATTTTGTTCTTGATATTAGGTTATTGTATGTTTGATGCGGTTATACATATTTATGCTGGACGGTAGAATTACTGTGCGTAATTCTCCAAGTCATAATGTTAATTGCTTTGATCGTGTGGTTAGTTAGTAGTTAGTTTAATGTTGTTTGGATTATTAGTAGTTCAATTTGAAATGTAGATTTTATGTATATACATGCATGTCTCGTAGCACAGCCATCATACATGATTCCCCCGCTGGAGCATTGGCTGGTTTCCAATTATCGATTCAATTAATCATTGATTTAATAGAACACGCACACATATGTATATTTCTAACAATGTGATTTTATGTAAATTCTTCAATATTGTGTATTTAAGGTTATGCATTCGTTCGACTGTTAATCATTTGGTTTCTTATATACATATATATATTTGTAGTTTGATAAGTTTGGATTTGTTACGTAGCACTGAGGATTTCATCGCCAATATATTTATATTTGTATGTAGTTCTCTAAGTTATTGCGGTATTAATTGTTTTGATCATTTTGATTTGTTAGTAGGTTTACTTAGTCGTTAATGTTTTATCCTTGCATTAAAATGTTTATTCCTGTTGTTTTGATTATTTCCCTTCCATAGTCATTCTTGTTTGGTTCGTCGGGGCAGTTAGTGTACTGTTGGTTAATTAGTTTCTTCAGTCGTTTACATATTTCATATTTGTAGATCAATTAACATAAGTTCTCCTATTGTTTTATTTATTTTCCTTTACTGATTATTCTTATTTCTTGATTTATTTGTTTGGTTCGTGACTCAGTTGATTCGTTAGTTAGTTTTATTTAAATTCTTCCTTCTTGATATTGAATTCACTGAATGTTACATTCATATATTTTGTTTATTGGATGATTGAGCCATTGATTTCCAAATCACAAGTTGGTTATTGGTAGACCTATTTAATGTTATATTCATTTGTTTCGTGTATTGGTTGGTTTACACGGTACTGAGCCATGGGTTTTCAAATCGCGAATCAGTTATTGGTAGTTTTATTCAATGTTATATACATAGATTTTTGAACTATATATATATATATATATATATATATATATATATATTCGTCCTTATATGCGAGTCTATTAGTCGTCCCCTTATTTAATAATATTTTATGTTAATTTCTTATTTAACTTCGTAGTAGCGTGCGTTGATTGGTGTGTTCGAGTCCTTTTCTCGCGTTAATTGGCGCATAGTAGTTTTGTTTCTTCGTTACGGCACGTGCGGAGCGCGGGACGTGACAATAGTATAAAGTTATAACGTATTACGTTATAAGGTACAACGTTATAACGTGTTACGTTATATAGTATAAAGTTATAACGTATTACGTTATATAGCATACGTTATAAGGTATAACGTTATAACGTATTACGTTATACAGTATAACGTCATAACGCATTACGTTATATAACTTAACGTTATATGGTATAAGGTTATAACGTATTACGCTATATAACATACGTTATAAGGTATGACGTTATAACGTATTACGTTATATAGTATAACGTTATAACGCATTACGTTATATAACTTAACGTTACATCGTATAACGTTATAGGCAATTACGTTTTATAGCATAACGTTATTGCGTATTACGTTATATAATACAACGTTATATGGTATAACGTAATAACGTATTACGTTAGAAGGTATAACGTTATAACGTATTAAGTTATGTTGTATAACGTTATATCGCATTACGTTATATAACATAACGTTACATGGTATAACGTTGTAAACAATTACGTTTTATAGCACATCGTTATTACGTATTACGTTATATAACACAACGTTATATAGTATAACGTTATAACGCATTACGTTGTATAACATAACCTTATATGGTATAACGTTATAACGTATTACGTTATATAGCATAACGTTATAACGTATTACGTTCAATAACACAACGTTATATGGTATAACGTTATAACGTATTACGTTGTATAGCATATCGTTATGTGGTATAACGTTATAGCGGAATTCGTGATATGGTATAACGTTATAACGTATTACGTTATATAACGTAACGTTATATGGTATAATGTTATAACGTATTACGTTAGAAGATATAACGTTATAACGTATTAGGTTATGTTGTATTATGGTTTATCGCATTACGTAATACAACATAACGTTATATGGCATAACGTAATAACGTATTACGTTAGAATGTATAACGTTATAACGTATTAAGTTATGTTGTATAACGTTATATCGCATTACGTCATACAACATAACGTTACAAGGTATGACGTTATAAAACATATCGTTATATGGTATAAAGTTATAACGTATTACGTTATAAGGTACAACGTTATAACGTGTTACGTTATATAGTATAAAGTTATAACGTATTACGTTATATAGCATACGTTATAAGGTATAACGTTATAACGTATTACGTTATACAGTATAACGTCATAACGCATTACGTTATATAACATAACGTTATATGGTATAAGGTTATAACGTATTACGCTATATAACATACGTTATAAGGTATGACGTTATAACGTATTACGTTATATAGTATAACGTTATAACGCATTACGTTATATAACTTAACGTTACATCGTATAACGTTATAAGCAATTACGTTTTATAGCATAACGTTATTGCGTATTACGTTATATAATACAACGTTATATGGTATAACGTAATAACGTATTACGTTAGAAGGTATAACGTTATAACGTATTAAGTTATGTTGTATAACGTTATATCGCATTACGTTATATAACATAACGTTACATGGTATAACGTTGTAAACAATTACGTTATATAGCATAACGTTATAACGTATTACGTTCAATAACACAACGTTATATGGTATAACGTTATAACGTATTACGTTGTATAGCATATCGTTATGTGGTATAACGTTATAGCGGAATTCGTGATATGGTATAACGTTATAACGTATTACGTTATATAACGTAACGTTATATGGTATAATGTTATAACGTATTACGTTAGAAGATATAACGTTATAACGTATTAGGTTATGTTGTATAATGGTTTATCGCATTACGTTATACAACATAACGTTATATGGCATAACGTAATAACGTATTACGTTAGAATGTATAACGTTATAACGTATTAAGTTATGTTGTATAACGTTATATCGCATTACGTCATATAACATAACGTTACAAGGTATGACGTTATATAACATATCGTTATATGGTATAAAGTTATAACGTATTACCTTACAAGGTACAAAGATACAGCGAATTACGTTATATAGTATAACGTTATAACGTATTACGTTACATAGTATAACGTTATAACGCATTACGTTATATAACATAACGTTATATGGTACGACATTATAACGTATTAAGTTATAAGGTATAACGTTATAACGAATTACGTTATATAGTATAACGCTATAACGTATTACGTTATATAGTATAACGTTATAACGCAATACGTTATATAACATAACGTTTTGTGGTATGACGATATAACGTATTACGTTATATAGTGTAACGTTATGATGTATTACGATATGTAGCATAATGTTATATGGTATAACGTTATAGCGTCCTACGGTATATGGAATAACGATATAATGTATTACGTTATATAGCATAACGTTATAACGTATTAAGTTATATAACATAACGTTATATGGTATAACATTATAAACAATTACGTTTTATAGCATAACGTTATAACGTATTACGTTATATAACATAACGTTATATAGTATAACGATATAACTTGTTACGTTAGGAGGTATAACGTTATAACGTATTACGTTATGTTGTATAACGTTATATCGCATTAAATTATATAACATAACGTTATAACGTATTACGTTACATGGTATAACGTTATAACGTATTACGTCATAAAACATAACGTTATAAGGTTATAACGTATTACGTTATATAGTATAAAGTTATAACGTATTACGTTATAAGGTACAACGTTATAACGTGTTACGTTATATAACATAACGTTATGTGGTACTACGTTATAAACAATTACGTTATATAATATAACACTGCAGAGGAATGGTCCACAATGATTTTATGCGTGGTTTAATTCCAATTCTTTATTGTGCGTAATCACAATAGTTTCGTCACCGTATATAATAATCCGTAATAAATATGCGTATCTCCGGGAACTCTTTAACATGCGATGGCTTCGATAGCGAACGTTATACTCTTATTCTCAGCACTCGGTTTGTGTATTTATACTGGTCGGGGGACAGTCGGCAAATTCGAATTCGACTGCGATTGACGGTTGAGAGTAGCGGCAGCATTGTTTTGCTCGGAGCTCATAACTCCTTACCATACTTACGCCCTAACGGTCATGATACTCCGAAGAGAACAACAACAGGATTTGAATTGATCTGCTCGCGTGCCGCTACATTACCCCCTTCCAGTGATAGCGTTTACATTAAAATTTTAAAGTTTACCAGAATTCCCTGTCGTCGTTATTTTCGTCACGCCGATCCGACATATTAAGGCGCCTAGTCAAGTCCTGCCTGTAACCGGTCAGGAAAACGAACTCTGCGTCCGTACCTCGTAACATACCTATTCCGAGTATTTTCTTCTGCTCTGCCGTTGTTTACGCTATCTTCGTCGTGTGCTTTCGCATGCTTCACCGGAATAAGTATGTCCCGAGGCTCGGCAGTCTTCTCTTCTAAATCGTCCGGAACCACGTAAGTCGGTTTTAAACGATCTATGTAAACCGTTACGTCTCGATCGTTTATCTTGATGACAAAATTTTTGTCATCCCTACTAACTACTTTATACGGTCCGTCTTACTGAGGCTGTAAAGGGCCTGCTATGGCGTCATGACGCAAGAAAACATAAGGCGACGATTCCAAATTCTTAAAAACAAAAATTTTTCCTTCCCCATGACGCGTAGCCGGATGCGGCCTGACCTTTACCATCTGATCTCTAAGCCGGTTCGCAAACTCCGTGTTGGCTCGCTGCTCGGTTGCACCGAAAAATTCCGCTGACAATCGTATGTCGGTGCCGTAGATCATTTCGGCAGCCGTTGCGTTTAAATCCACCTTTATCGCGGTTCGGATGCCTAACAACACAATAGGTAAAATTTCAACCCAGTTGCTCGTGCCATGACATTTTATCGCCGCCTTTAACTGTCTGTGCAGCCGCTCGACCATCCCGTTAGCTGCGGGATGATAAGCGGTCGTGCGTAAGTGTTTGGCGCCGAGCAACTGGCACAATTCTTCGAACAACCGCGATTCAAATTGGCGTCCTTGGTCGGTCGTGATTCTCACAGGTACGCCAAAACGTGCTATCCAAGTGTTAAGGAGGGCCGACGCGACGGTTGCCGCTTCCATGTCAACGATGAGAATAGCTTCGGGCAACGCGTGAAACGATCGATACATGTTAGACAATATCGATACCCCTGCGAATACGGCATGACGATAATGTCTAAGTGTATGTGCTCAAACCGGCCCGGTACTGTTTTAAAAATTCCAACTTTCGAGGATACGTGCCTGGTGACTTTACAACGCTGACACGGAATACACTGTCGCGTCCAATTTCGACAATCTTTGTTAATGGACGGCCAGACGAAACGTGTTGTCACCAGTTTCTGGGTGGCACGTATTCCGGGATGGGAAAGACCATGCAACGACTGAAAAACAGCGCGACGCAACGGTTCCGGTACGTATGGTCGCGGGGTTTCGAGCGAAAGGTCACAGAATATACCGACATCCTGATCGGGAAATCGTATTTTTCTTAATATCAGCGCGCTAGAGCCTGACTTAATAATTTGATTTAGCTCTGCATCTTCCGCTTGCGCTGCTGCTAACATTCGATGGTCGACCGATTTCCCGATCGCCTCTATTCGAGATAGGGTATCGGCCACGGTGTTATCCATACCCTTAATATGTCGGATGTCAGTCGTGAATTGTCCCACGAAATCTAATTGTCGGAACTGTCTCGGAGAGCACTTGTCCGGATTTTGCACAAACGCATATATCAGGGGCTTATGATCTATGAAGATCACGAAATCTCTTCCTTCGACGGCGTGTCTAAACCGCTTTACCGCCGTGTACATCGCGAGTAGTTCGCGGTCATACGCGCTGTATTTTCGTTGCGCGAGGGATAAGGATTTCGTCATAAAACCCAGAGGTTGCCATCTATCGTTAACGCGTTGTTGGAGTACCGCTCCTATCGCATAATCGGAAGCATCGACCGCGAGGCTAACGGGCGCGCCAGGAATTGGATGCGCTAACATCGTCGCGTTAGCTAAGGCGCGCTTCGACACGCGGAAGCTCATTTCGGATTCTTCGGACCACTCAACGGTCGCGTTGCACTTCGTAGTGCCTTTTAACAATTCGTTGAGTGGTTGCAAAATTTTCGCGGCCCCCGGTATGAAACGTCGATAAAAGTTAATCATACCGAGGTATCTTCGCAGTTCTTTGATTGTTGAAGGTCGCGGTACATTCGCTATCGCTTCAACGCGTTCAGACATGGGTTTTATGCCCTCCGCGGTAACGGTATAGCCGAGGAATTGTATTTCGCGCACGCCGAATTCGCATTTCGCGAGATTAATTACGACCCCGTATTCGTCGAGGCGTTTGAACAAAATCCGCAAGTGCTCGCGGTGTTGTTCCTCTGTGTCGGACGCGATGAGGAAATCGTCGATACACGCGTAGACGAAATCGAAACCTCTCGTGATTTCGTCCACGAATCTTTGGCACGTTTGGGCGGCATTTCGTAGCCCAAACATCATATTAGTCGCTTCGAAAAGACCGAAGGGTGTCGTTATCGCGGTCTTTTCTACGTCCTCCGGCGCGATCGGAATTTGATGGTAAGCGCGAACGAGATCGATTTTAGAAAAGATACGCTTACCATATAGATTCTGCGCAAAGTCTTCGATGTGCGGCGGTGTGTACCTATCCGGTATTGTGCGGGCGTTCAGTGCCCGGTAGTCGCCGCACGGTCGTATGCCTCCGTCCTTCTTCGGTACTATGTGCAAGGGTGATGCCCACGGACTTCGCGATGGACGCATCACGCCTTGGTCTATCATAATTTCGAACTCCGCCTTGGCCTGCTTGAGTCGATCGGGGGCCAGGCGGCGTGGTTTGGCGTGGACGGGGGTTCCTGGTGTCGTGCAGATGTGGTGCTGCACTCCGTGCTTCACTGCAGATCGCCGGAAGACCGGTGGTCGTGTTAGCTCCGGAAATTCGGCCAACAATCGATGGTACGGCGATTTATCATCGATGGTCCTAATGGATCCTTGATCGGTGCTGGCTACGAATCCCCTCGTGGACAGCTGGGTTGTCTTGTCCAAGAGCCTCTTGTTCTTCGGGTCGACGAGTAAGCCGTAGTGGCTCAAGAAATCGACGCCGATGATGGGCGTTTTCACGTCAGCGACTACAAAACGCCACTTAAAGTCGCGACGTAAATTCAGTTCGAGGGACAGCGTGATAGTCCCGTACGTCGCGATACGAGTTCCATTCGCCGCGAATAGTTCGTACGCGCTCTTACTCGCGTGGCCTCGCACCATACTTCGCGGATATACGCACGCGTCCGCACCGGTGTCAATTAAGGAAGCGACATTCGTTCGTTGGCCGCGAATGTAAATGCGGCGGGTCACCAAGCCGTCGTCGTTCGCCGCGTTCACGGACGGCTGGACGCGTTTCCCGACTTCCACCGACACGGAGATCTACATTTTCGCGCCCGCTCTCGATACAGATCGTGATAATAACAGAAGCCGTTCCGTGAACTCGAACGGCGTCGACGTCTCTTGGGGGAACGCGAACGCGAACGCGCGTGTCGGCGGACGCTGATACTCAGCGCGTTGATTCTCTCGTGTAATTGTCGCATTTCTTCGCGCATTTCTCTACAGCACTGTGGTGCGGCATCGTCCGTGGCTTCTCTCCGTCCTATTCCTGCGACGGTTGACGCCCCTTGCTCACCTCCAGAGCATGCCTCCTCTACACGATCCGCGGCCTGGATAATTCTGTTAGGTTGCACATCGTCGATGACCGCCAAAACTCGCCGAATGCGGCCCGGAAGACGGTTCTTCCAGAGATTCAGAATGAACTGATCCGACGCAAAGGGACCGGCCAGTCTCTTCAAGTCGTGGTAAAATTGTGATGGCTTACGATCGCCCATCACCTCTTTCTCGACTAGCCGTTTCACCTTCTCGCTGTCTGATTCGGCTAAACTTCGGATCAGTTTTTCTTTCAGACGGTCGTACTGAGAGCCGACCGCGGAATCTAAATCCACGTCCTCCAATCCTTCTAGATATTCCGCTTCGAGGTTCCCAAGCAGGATGAGGGCTTTGTCATTATCGTTCTCTATTCCTGCTGCTCTAAGTTGTCTCTCGAGAAGTGAGAACTAGAAGGTTATTTTCTGCGGTTTCATCGTAGGCACGCGGATACGTTGCGGGGCTAATAATGTCGCGTTGGATTTCGACATCTTGATCACGTCGGGTGTCACCAATGTAGAGGAATGGTCCACAATTAACTATTGCGTGATAGTTTATAAGTTATTTATTGTGTGAAGTCACAATACACTCGTCACCGTGTACAATTCTTCGTGAATGAATACGCGTATGTTCGGGGAATTCTGTGAATACTTCTTGCATGCGATGGCTACGATAGCGAACGTTATACTCTTTCGCTCAGCACACGGTTTGTGTATATATACTGGTCGGGGGACAGTCGGCAAATTCGAATTCGACTGCGTTTGACGGTTGAGAGTAGCGGCAGCATTGTTTTGCTCGGAGTTCATGACTCCTTACCATACCTACGCCGTAACGGTCATGATACTCCGAACAAAACAAAAACAGGATTTGAATTGATCTGCTCGCGTGCCGCCACAGATTTAACATCACCGATACCGTCCACGTCGACAATGCCACAGATATTCTCGGTAGAAATGCCGCCGGTTCCATCCACATCGCGTGACGTCCAAGACACAACATTACAGCGTATTACGTTACATAACATAACGTTATACCGCATTACGATATATAACACAACCTTATATTGTATAACGCTATAACGTATTACGTTATATAGTATAACGTTATAACGCATTACGTTATATAACATAACGTTATAACGTAAACGTTATGGTGTAAAGTTATAACGTATTACCTTACAAGGTAAAACGTTATAACGTATTACGTTATATAGTATAACGTTATAACGTGTTACGTTACATGGTATAACATTATAACGCATTACGTTATATAACATAACGTTATATGGTATAAAGTTATATCGTATGACGTTATAAGGTATAACGTTATAACGTATTAAGTTATATAATATACCGTTATAAGCATAAGGATATACAACATAACGTTATATGGTAAAACGTTATAAAGAAATACGTTTTACGGTATAACGTTATAACGCATTACGTTATATAACATAGTGTTATATGGTATAACGTTATAACGTATTACGTTAGAAGGTGTAACGTTATAACGTATTTCGTTATTTTGTATAACGTTATACCGCATTACCTTAGATAACATAACGTTATATGGTGTAATGTTATAACGTATTACGTTAGAGTGAATAACGTTATAACGTAATACGTTATATTGTATAACGTTATATCGTATTTCGTTAAAGAACATAACGTTATAACGTATTACGTTATATAACATAAGGTTATATGGTATAACGTTATAACGTATTACGTTATATAGTATAACCTTATAATGCATTACGTTAAACAACACAACGTTGTATGGTATAACGTTATAACTTATTACGTTACATAACATAACGTTATAACGCATTACGTTATATAACACAACTTTATATGGTATAACATTATAAACAATCACGTTATATTGTATAACGTTATAACGTATTACGTTATATAACATACGTTGCAAGGTACAACGTTATAACGTATTACGTTATATAGTATAACCTTATAATGCATTACGTTAAACAACACAACGTTGTATGGTATAACGTTATAACTTATTACGTTACATAACATAACGTTATAACGCATTACGTTATATAACACAACGCTATATGGTATAACGTTATAACGTATTACGTAATATAACATACGTTGTAAGGTACAGCGTTATATCGCATTACGTTATATAGTATAACGTTATAACGTACTACGTGATATAACATAACGTTGTATGGTATAACGTTATAACGTATTACCTTATATAGTATAACGACATAACGCATTACGTTATATAACATAACGTTAAATGGTATAACGTTTTAACGTATTACGTTATATAGTATAACGATATAACGTATTACGTTAAATAACACAACGTTATGTGGTATAACGTTATAACGTATTACGTTATATAACATAAGGTTATATGGTATAACGTTATAACGTATTACGTTATATAGTATAACGTTATAACGTGTTACGTTACATGGTATAACGTTATAACGCATTACGTTATATAACATAACGTTATATAGTATAAAGTTATAACGTATTGCGTTATAAGGTATAACGTTATAACGTATTACGTTATATAATATACCGTTATAAGCATAACGATATATAACATAACATTATATGGTATAACGTTATAACGCATTATGTTATATAACATAGTGTTATATGGTATAACGTTATAACGTATTACGTTAGAAGGTGTAACGTTATAACGTATTACGTTATTTTGTGTAACGTTATACCGCATTACCTTAGATAACATAACGTTATATGGTGTAATGTTATAACGTATTACGTTAGACGGTATAACGTCATAACGTAATACGTTATATTGTATAACGTTATATCGCATTACGTTATATAACATATCGTTATATGGTATAACTTTATAAACAATCACGTTATATAGTATAACGTTATAACGTATTACGTTATATAACATAACGTTATATGGTATAAAGTTATTTCGTGTTACGTTATAAGGTATAACGTTATAACGTATTACGTTATATAATATACCGTTATAAGCATAAGGATATGCAACACAACGTTATATGGTACACCGTTATAAAGAATTACGTTTTACTGTACAACGTTATAACGCATTACGTTATATAACATAGTGTTATATGGTATAACGTTATAACGTATTACGTTAGAAGGTGTAACGTTATAACGTATTACGTTATTTTGTGTAACGTTATACCGCATTAGCTTAGATAACAAAACGTTATATGGTGTAATGTTATAACGTATTACGTTAGAGTGAATAACGTTATAACGTAATACGTTATATTGTATAACGTTATATCGCATTTCGTTAAATAACATAACGTTATAACGTAGAACGTTATATTACATAACGTTATACGGTGTAATGTTATAACGTATTACGTTATATAGTATAAAGTTATAACGTATTGCGTTATATGGTATAACGTTATAACGTATTACGTTATATAATATACCGTTATAAGCACAACGATATATAACATAACATTATATGGTATAACGTTATAAAGTATTACGTTTTACAGTATAACGTTATAACGCATTTCGTTATATAACATAATGTTATATGGTATAACGTTATAACGTATTACGTTAGAAGGTGTAACGTTATAACGTATTACGTTATTTCGTATAACGTTATACCGCATTACCTTAGATAACATAACGTTATATGGTGTAATGTTATAACGTATTACGTTAGATGGTATAACGTCATAACGTAATACGTTATATTGTATAACGTTATATCGCATTACGTTATATAACATATCGTTATATGGTATAACTTTATAAACAATCACGTTATATAGTATAACGTTATAACGTATTACGTTATATAACATAACGTTATATGGTATAAAGTTATTTCGTATTACGTTATAAGGCATAACGTTATAACGTATTACGTTATATAATATACCGTTATAAGCATAAGGATATACAGCACAACGTTATATGGTACACCGTTATAGAGAATTACGTTTTACTGTATAACGTTATAACGCATTACGTTATATAACATAGTGTTATATGGTATAACGTTATAACGTATTACGTTAGAAGGTGTAACGTTATAACGTATTACGTTATTTTGTGTAACGTTATACCGCATTACCTTAGATAACATAACGTTATATGATGTAATGTTATAACGTATTACGTTAGAGTGAATAACGTTATAACGTAATACGTTATATTGTATAACGTTATATCGCATTTCGTTAAATAACATAACGTTATAACGTATTACGTTATATTACATAATGTTATACGGTGTAATGTTATAACGTATTACGTTATATAGTATAAAGTTATAACGTATTGCGTTATAAGGTATAACGTTATAACGTATTACGTTATATAATATACCGTTATAAGCATAACGATATATAACATAACATTATATGGTATAACGTTATAAAGTATTACGTTTTACAGTATAACGTTATAACGCATTACGTTATATAACATAATGTTATATGGTATAACGTTATAACGTATTACGATAGAAGGTGTAACGTTATAACGTATTACGTTATTTCGTATAACGTTATACCGCATTACCTTAGATAACATAACGTTATATGGTGTAATGTTATAACGTATTACGTTAGATGGTATAACGTCATAACGTAATACGTTATATTGTATAACGTTATATCGCATTACGTTATATAACATATCGTTATATGGTATAACTTTATAAACAATCACGTTATATAGTATAACGTTATAACGTATTACGTTATATAACATAACGTTGTATGTTTTTTTTTTTTTTATTTATTTGCTTTAAATTTTACAATTTGTCCAGTAGGACATTTGGTAAAATGTTATAGCTGTTTACTAATATAACATGTGGGTGGCTACCCCCAATGGGGTTCCATCTTCGTGCTTGTTAGGGTGTATCCTTTATGAGATCTACTGTATGTTTCCTTTGTAATCTCCTTTCGATGAATGTGGTGATCGTTTCCGCTGCCAGCCGGTTCGGGTGCGTTGCTAATCTTTCTCTGTACCTTTTTGCGAATCTGCTAATCTCTTCCTTGACCGTTGGTATTCCAAGGTCTTTTCGTATGTCCTCGTTTCTAACGTACCATGGGGCGTTTACTATTGTTCTAAGTATTTTAGATTGCATTGCCTCTAGTTTGGTTATATGGCTCATTGCTGCTGTTCCCCATAGTGGTATTCAGTACGTCCAGATTGGTTTTATGATGGTTTTGTAGATTTTTAATTTGTTTTCTATGCTTAGTTTGGATTTTCGACTTGTTAACCAGTACATCTGTCTCCTTGCTATCTGTATTTTGCTTATTATTGATTTGATATGTTGTTTCCATGTGAATCTTGTATCAAAGTGTAGTCCTAGGTATTTGACTTGCCTTGTTTGTATTATGTGCGTGCCGTTGAGTGTAATGTTTGGTGGTAACTGTTTTCGCAGTGTGAATGTAATGTGGTTGCATTTATCAGGGTTTGCTTTAATTTGTTTAACTTGAAGCCACTTTTCTATTTTTGCAATATGCTCTTGTAGCAATGCGACTGCTGTTGCTGGGTTAGTGTGCCTGACTAGTACCACAGTGTCATCCGCGAATGTCAGTATTTTGCTGTTGGTGGTTGTTGGTATGTTGGCCGTGTATAGTGTGTAGAGAATTGGTCCCAAGACGCTTCCTTGCGGAACCCCTGCCTTGATGTCTTTAACTTGAGAGTATGTATCTTTAATTTTTACTGTAAAGGTTCTGTTGCTTAAGTAGGATTTAGTTAAATGGTATATCTGCTCCGGGAATTGTTTTCTGATTGATTGAAGTAGACTATCGTGGTTTATTTTGTCGAATGCATTCTCGATGTCCATAAAGAGGGCTGTGCAGTATTGTTTGTTTTCTATTGCTAGTATTATTTCGTTTGTGAGTCTGTGCATTTGCTCTATCGTGGAGTGTTTGTTCCTGAATCCAAATTGGTGATCTGGTATTAGTTTTTCCTTCTCTATTATTGGTTTTAAGCGGGCGTAAGTAGTGATATTGGAAGTAGTGATATTGGAAGTAGTGATATTGGTCTGTAAGATGCTGATTGGTGTGGGTCTTTGCCTGGTTTAGGTAACATTATGATCTGTGCTAGTTTCCATAGTTTAGGATAATATTGGATTCTTAATATTGCATTGAAAATTATTGTGATTAGTCGTATCGCTTTTGGAGGAAGGTTTTTCAAGATTATACCATTGATTAGGTCAATTCCTGGTGCCTTATTATTTTTTGTTTTCTCGATTATGTTTCTAATTTCATGTGCTGTTGTTTTAGGTATGATGTAATGATTGTCAGTTGCAGTACTAGTGGTTACCTCATCCTCGTCCATATGACAGTTGTGGTTGCTATTATTGATATTATGTGGTGTAAATATGTTGCTTAGGTGGTTGGAAAATTCTTCAGCTTGTTCTTCGTTGCTTCTTGCCCATGTATTATCTGCTTTTCTGATTGCTGGGACTAGTTTTATTGGCTTCTTTATTTTTTTTGTGGCTTTCCAAAGGGAGTAGTTAGAGTTCTCGTGTGCAGATAGTGACTCTATGAATTTTGTGAACTCCTTGTTATTGTGTTCTTTTATTTTGTTTTTTATTTCCTTTGCAAGTTTATTTAGGTGTTTTTTGTTATCTTTTGATCTATGTCTTTTGCCATTTTGCTTTCGCTTTTCTTTTTTCTCCAATTTTTTCAAGGATGTCTCGCGGAATTATTTTTGTTGGTCTATTAGTTGATTCAGATATGGTGGTTGCCCATGCTGCTTCCTGAATAGTTTCTGTAAGCGTTATTACTGCTTGTTCGATATGTTCGGGTGTTTTCAATGGGATGTTGCAGTTGATTTTGCTCTCAATTATTTCTTTAAATGTTTGCCATTTGGTGGTTTTATTGCATAGTGTCTCTGAATTGGTCTAAATTATTGGTTTGTTTAAGTATGTAATAATTATGGGTGTATGATCGGAGCTAAGCTCGAGGCTCGGTTCTATATTTAGTTTATTTGCATTTAGTCCTTTTGTAACTGCAAAATCAAGTAGGTCAGGTATTTTGCTCAAGTCTGTCGGCCAGTAAGTCGGTCTTCCTGTGGATAATATATTGAGGTTATTGTTTCTAATGTATTTCTCCAAGGTTCTAACTCGAGGTGTATTGATTCTTGATCCCCATAGTGTGTGCTTTGAATTATAGTCTCCCGCTGCAATATACTTATCACCTAAATGTTGAAAGTAATCTTCCCACATTTGAGATGTAATTTTATGTCGCGGTGGTACATATACTGCTCACAATTGTAAATAGTTGCTGCTAGTTTGTACTGTAACGGTGGTTGCTTGGATATATTCCTTACTAACCTGGCTGTGTAAATGGTGTTTAATAGCGTTTCTTATTATTACTGCGGTTCCTCGATGTGCTTTTCCTGAGGGATGCTTGGTATCATATATGGTGTAGTACGGTATTTTTAAATAGTTTTTTATAGTGAAGTGTGTTTCTGAAACAAGAAGTATATCGATATTATTGTTATACAGGAATGTTTTAGTTTCTAGGGCCCTTTGTTGTAGGCCGTTAGAGTTCCATTCTGCTATTTTAAGCGTGTCCATTTTTATTTTTTAGTTAGCGTGTTTGTAAGTAGTTGTAGCATGAGTGTGATTTGTTGCGTTTGCTGTTTAAGGATTGCGTTTTGTTCACTTATCATTTTCGCCAGGAATTCCGTGTTTTTGATGGATATCTTTAATAGTTCTTTAATTTCTGTAGCGTCGTCGATGTTAATGTTCTGGTTGTGATTATCTAAAGGTGTTGACTGTTTGGTTACTTGCGCGTAGCTTCGGCTACCAAGGGTGTTGGTATTGTTATGGTTCATTGCATGCTGAACGTTTGTTGATGTTTCAGTTACTGTGCTATCCTGTTGTGTGTTAGAGTTATTATATGTCCTGTTACGAACCGGCGGAAAAAGTTTATTTTGTAGTTGCTTTCTGACTAAACAGCCTTTGTAACTAGCTGGGTGGTTTCCACCACAATGGTAGCATTTTGCATCATCTATTTTTCCCATGTGTGGGCAGTTCATTGTATGGTGTTTACCTGCGCATTTGACACACGCCGGGTTTCTATTACAATAATTTTTTGTATGCCCATATTGTTGACACCTCATACATTGCGGTATGTCTTTTTTGTGTCTGGGTGGCTCAACTGTAATTATTGTTTTTAAAATTTTCTTAACTTCAAAAATTTCCTTGTTATTATTTTTAGTTTCGAGTTTTATTAGGAATAACGGTAATGGTTGTTTAGTATCGTACCTGGTTATGTTGTTAATCGCTCTTACCTGATGGCCCATTTTAGCTAGTTCCTCGCATATGTTATTTGTGTTCGTTTTTGGATGTAATCCTCTGATTACTGCTTTGTAACTTTTATCAGATTTGAGCTGATCAGTATGATATCCGGCATTCTTTTCTTTTAGTGCATTTGTCACTTTGATGAATCTTTCTGGGGTGTTCGTTTGTACTTTGACCTGGTCAAGTTTAAGTTGTTTAATGGTATAATTTTCCTTACCTGCCGTGCTGTTTAGCAGATCAATGAGGGGATCTATTATTTTAGCATCTATATAAATTGGTGGTGGTTTAGGAATGCGTGTTACTGGTTTTTCGACTGGGTTTGAATCCATCACTTCTGGTAGTGAGCTGTAAGAGTTATGTAAAGGAATTTCTTGTAGCCATTGTTGTCTTACTGTTTCTAGAGCCCTCCTAACATTTGTGTTTGAAGTCATTTTTCGTTTCTTGCTGGGAGTTACAGTCTTCCAGCTTTCTTTCTGATGTGGTAGATCATTGCTGATTTTATTCTTATCGTAATTATTTTGTGTAATTTCTACTTCCATTTGTATTTCATTTACAACTGAGCAATCTTGAACTTCGCTTGTTTGTTTGTTTGGGTTTGTTTTATCTAAAGCACTGTATATAGAAAATGATTCCCCATTATTTAGGATTTTTATTGGTGGTGTTTTACGCATGTTTTCCATTATTTATCGATTGGTTATGTTATAGTCACTGTGTTTTCCCACTTGTCTCACTTACGGAAGCACTGATTCACACAACCGTATAGCTCGACTGCTCGGGCAGAACTGAAGTTACGAATATACAACATAATAGAACATCACTGAACCGTTGTGTTACATATGAATCTGGCCTAATATTTAGCGATATCAATATGCAATTGAGGAGCGAAATTTGAAATCACGTTCACATATCTGAAATGCCAAATACATCTATATATTGGTGAAAAATTCGATGCGAGAACTATAGCAAGGAGTGAATAAGAATTCAAAATACAGGAAATACGCTATTGGAAAACTTGAAGTTTAGTCGTTAGAAATCACAATAAATTAAAAGGTTTTCATTCAGCCATGCGAGGTTATTAAAAAATGTTTTATTTTCTAAGGGAAAATTTCAAGCAAATCTCTATAAAAAAGCTATGCTTACATCTTAATATGTAGTCATCTTGAATTTTTCGCGCACTTTATTGAACAAAGCGGTTCAGCGATCCGTACCAATATATATAACTTAAACTCCTGAGTAACCGCTAAATAAGATAATATATTGGTAATAGAAAAAGAGTCGTCTTTTTACTTAACAAGATTTTAAGTTTGTTTTAAATATAAAAAGTTTAGATATCTCACATACAAGTTTAATTTTGAGATAATTGAAAATAAAGCTTCTTCACAAAAATCAAATTTAAAGTATTAGTACAACTTTTGAAAATTTAAATGTTGGCTATTCATTCGAGAATACGTTTTTGAAAAATTGTTAGTATAAATTGGATCTACAAGAACATAAAATAATTAAGAATAGCAATCAATTATATATAATGGATGCTTGTAATCTTGTGAGTAAGAAAAAAGAACAATCTGTTCTGTATCATTTCGTCATTCATAATCATTTCCGGAAATGAGTAACCTATGTTGCGCAATTTGCGAAATTGATTTTGTTGAAGTTCATGGTGCATCGGCAAAATCAAATTTTCATTGGCAAACAATGAAATGCCGGTAAGTCAAAGGCAAATTCTGCGAATCAAAAATTTTCTATTCCATAATATTATCTTAATAACCATCTTTATATTTTACTAAGAATAAAATTTTAGATTACTTATGCATTTAATATCTGACGTTATTGCTTCACCAGTAATGGCTACAGAAACATAAGATATATATATTTGTTATAACGCATAAACAATTTTCTCAAACTGGTAGATTGGAACAAATTTTGAGAAATTTTAAACTAGAGGTATGTTCAAGACACAAATCTTTATTGACTCTAAATATATTATTTCAATAATAAACTGGTTTTTATTCCTGTCAGTTAGTATAAAAAGTATTACCAATATGCTATAACATAACATATTATATTTTTACATTTATATATTAAAGCAGCTTTAGTATATAACAAATAAAATAATAATATATAATCAGATATAATTAATAAATGCTAATAAATTCTTTTTGTATCACAGATTTTTTATGATCTATTTATCACTTCTAATGTAGCTTTTCTGTCAGCTGCATTTTTTATACCAATTTCAATTAAATCATCATTAATTAAAGTCATAAACAAATCAATATCAACCTGCATTAAATTTACAATATCAATTTATAATAATCTAATGCATATAGAATTAACACTTTTGATGCCAAACGATGGCATATTGTTGCAAGGAACATTTTCGAAAAGTGCCAACAACGATATATGATATATATATGTCGGATTAGCACGGTTAGTTGGGTTGGGGGCGTCGAATGAATCGCCACGGGAATTAGCCATTGGTGCGGTACACACAGGTGTAGTTTATTACAATAATAGAGTTATTACAGCCTTGACAGGCGTCCGCGACGGTTAGGCACTCGCGACACTAGTGACGATGGTCTTAGGCTCAATAAGGAATCCGCGGTCAACGGGACGATAAAAGAACGCGCGCACAAGATCTAAGTCTGGCTCCCTTTGAAATAATCACTGACTGTAGAGGTGTTAATCTTTGTCGATGGGATCGCGAGAGCGAATGCCTTTTCGGTCCCGATGATGCCACGGAGGAAAACTATAGTGGGGTGTGTCGAAGGGCACGAGATCATTGGATTCGTCGAGGAAAAGCCCTCGTTCAGTAAGTGAGGGAAATTGGCGTTGATGCTAATTGGTCAATCTCCATAACGGTGGTTAGAAGAAGATGCTAGCCGCCCCCGAGGGAAAGTCGCTAGTGGGAGACGCCGTCCGTTGAAAAATAGGTCTCCCCTATCTTCCCGTAGTAGGGACAAAGACTGTTTGTCTATTTGAAGGACTTTAGTCAACGAAATCTTAAGATTTATAACGGGCCCTCCGGCTAGCTGAACATGTACTGCGGAGACGCATCGACATCTGGCAATCATCTTACTCGAAGAATAGGGTCTGCGTGTGGCGAGCTACGGGACCGAGACCGTTGGAATGTTTGCTGTGGAGCGTTGCAACTATTTTCCTTCCTTTTTTTTCTAAGGAGAGCTATAGAATTACTCCTTGCCCTTGTTAGACAAAGCGTTCATCCGTTGACCGCGGCTACGTTGGGCGACAGACTGTCGCCCCGAGCCAAAGCTCACTATCACCAATCTCGAACTATTACAATCGGGTTGGATAATTACAATTGTTTAATTACAGTTATAGTAGACTCTAAATTACAATGTTGCGGGATTATCCAGATATCCGGAGGCTCCGGTGTTCCTTTGGTCTCCGACATATATGTCGGATTCACATTAGACTTGAGGGCGTCTAACGCTTCTTCGTTTGAATTAGTCATTGTTTTATCAAAACAGAGATTGTATTTACACGTATGCACACGATTTTACAAAGGTTTAATGAATATTGTGTTAAATGAACAATGAGCTTAACAAATAATAAGTTTAACGAATGATTAGATTAACGAATAATAAATTTAACGAATAATAAAACTAACGATTAATAAGTTTAACGAACAATAAATTTTAGGAATACTAAATTTAACGAAGAATGAATTTAATATACGCTAATAACAATGTTTTCTTTGGGTTCAAACGAATCCACGGCCAACGGGATATTTATTCACTGAGACGCTCTGTATATTACTCGATGTGTCACTTTCCAAGACGATCACACGAAAGCCTAATCTGATGGAATTCTTTCTCGCTGTACGATTGCATTTTGTTAGTTACATGCTCGCTGGAAGCATCGAGAAGGTTCCAATCACCGTTGCTAAGCATTCTCTGCCAAAAGTTTATTATTTACTCGTTGGAAGCATCGAGAAAGTTCCAATCGCCGTTGCTAAGCAATTTCTGTCTGGAGTTTGATTCTTAATACAACGTGTGTCCCATAATATCGACACCTCCAAAATACAATCATATGTGACTAGACCCGTTCTTGAGGCCGTATGCCGCCACATACCACATATCTAGGGAAACCACACAACCGTTCTACACTTTCGTCAAGCTAAACGTTTATCCCGTGACCGTGGCTACGTTCGGCGACCAGTTGTCACCTCGAACCCAATTTCGCTATCGCAAATCTCGTACAATTATAATCAGATCGGATGATAAAAATTGCTTAATTACAGCTATGATAAAATCTAAACTATAACATTAGAGGACTTTTCCCAAAATTGCGAAGGGAAGGCTCCGGTCTTTCTTGCATCTCCGACACGGCCATTCTGACTATCACACGTCCTCGTGTGTAACTAAAATACAGAAAAATTTTTTTTTTTTTTCACATTAGACTCGGTGCAACTGATATTATTTACTATTCAACTAAATGTTCCGAATAAGTCAAGGGTCCAGTTCAACAACAAAACTCTGTACGGGGATTTGACAAACAAGGAAATGAAAAAGAATTAATATTGGTAGTGTTATGGCTCATATTAAAAGTGCCAGTTACATTCCGTGAGCCACCAGTCAAACCGCAATGACACGACGGATCATTTTCGATTTCGCACACAGATCTCAGTTTGTTGGATCGTATCACCACGCTGAGTGTATTACGAACGTGTAGGACACCACACTGGGCGTATTACGAAGCGCACAGGACACCACACTGGGCGTATTACGAAGCGCACAGGACACCACACTGGGCGTATTACGAAGCGCACAGGACACCACACTGGGCGTATTACGAAGCGCACAGGACACCACACTGGGCGTATTACGAAGCGCACAGGACACCACACTGGGTGTATTACGAAGCGCACAGGACACCACACTGGGCGTATTACGAAGCGCACAGGACACCACACTGGGCGTATTACGAAGCGCACAGGACACCACACTGGGCGTATTACGAAGCGCACAGGACACCACACTGGGCGTATTACGAAGCGCACAGGACACCACACTAGGCGTATTACGAAGCGCACAGGACACCACAACGCGGTATCAATGATCCCCTGAGAACAGTGTACTCGCATCGTTATTATCACCGCCGACGTCCAACTCAGCAGGAACGCAACTATCTGGCATTTTCCTCAAATTGTCGTGTCTATCCTTATATGATCTCTTGCCGTCTAAGGTTTTTAGAGTATATCTATCCCCGTCCAAAATCTCTGTTATCACGAATGGACCCCTGAATTTCTGATCTAACTTTGTCTGATTCCTTTCTTCGTTCTTTCGTAACACAAAGTCCCCGAGACTAAACTTAACTATTTTAGCCTTCGTCCTGTCAAACCTGTCTTTATCATAACTAGCGCAAGACTCTATGCTCTGTATCGCCTGTTGCCTTACATTGGAGATGTCTACCTCTTTTTCCTCGATATTATCGGGCAACGACAAGCCGTAGGGCCTTGCTGCCTTCCCAATTAATAATTCCAGGGGACTCGAATTAGTTACACGATTGGTGGTGCAATTCAAAGCCAGTTGTATCTCGCCAATCGCGTCTTGCCATGCTCGCCCGGTAGTTTCCACCGTCGTAAGCATGTTCTTCAACGTGCTCATGGTACGCTCTACTTGTCCATTGGCCCTACTAGCACCGGTTGCTATTAAATGAAGTTTGATATGTCTCTCTTTACAGAAATTTTGAAAAACTTTACCCGTAAAACACCTTCCTTGGTCCGCTATTACCCGACAGGGATTGCCGAATAAGAATATAGCGGACTTAAGTGCTGTAATGGTGTTAAGGGCATCTAATCTACAGGTATGATGTAGGTACACAAATTTGGTAAAAGCGTCGATCAAAACAATGATATACTCCTTCGAGCTACTCTTACCGCTTAACTTGCCCGTAATATCCATGTGAACCGTATGCCAGGGTATGCTGGTCTTAGGTATGGGATGTAGTTCAGCTTGTACTTTACCTGAACTAGCCTTCGAAACTCGACAAGCATGACAGTTTTCAACGAATTTACGAACATATTTCGCCATTCCCTCAAACCAGTAATACTCGTATAGTTTCTCAAGCGTTTTATCCCAACCTAAGTGCATAATGGACTGATGCACATGGTTAATGACGGACCACCTAAAGCCTCTTGGGACAATGGGCAAGCAGAGGGTTTTACCTTTTCTCTGTATTTTGCGATGAAGTGTACCGGACCGTATTTCATATGTATTCGCAATGTCGTCCGCGAGCTCTTCGTTCTGTAACTTTTTGACGATCTCAGAAATTTGTGGGTCGCGACGTTGTTCCGCCAGCAACCAATCGTCGGAGATCTCTGTCAGATTGATTTCTTTCTCTATAATTTTGTTGTTCGCACGGTGGTCTAGATCTACGGGGTTTCGTGAGAAAAAGTCTACATGGGCCATTCGTTTGCCTTCTCGATACATAATGTCAAAGGTAAAAGTTTGTAGGTAGGCCCACCACCTGAAAACCCTATCATTTAAATGTACCTTGTTACTAGATGCCCTCAGAGAATTACAATCAGTAACAACAAGAAATTCCCGTCCGTGCAGATAGTGACGGAAATGTTTGACGGCGTTTACAACGGCCAACGTTTCCAGCTCATAGGAATGGTATCTAGATTCCGTAGGGCTAGTCCGTTTGCTGTAATACTCAACTACTCTATTTTTACCTTCGACCTTATGCATCAAGATAGCCCCATATCCTTCTGAACTAGCGTCGGTATGTAATTCTATAGGATATTTGGGGTCAAATATCATTAGCACCGGCTCGTTGGTCAGAATAGAAATTACTTTTTGCCTGATCCTTTCATGTTTATCCGTCCAATTTATGTTTTTGCTACCGGAAGTGAGTGCATACAAAGGTCTCATTACCTGCGAGAATTTAGGAACGAACTTTCGAAAATAGGAGGCCAGGCCAATGAATTGCCGAAGCTGCGTGACGGTCGTTGGCGCGGGTAGGGAATTCAAAGCTTGTATTTTACCCGGATTTGGACGAACTTCTCCGTTATGAATCACATAACCCAAATACAGAACTGACGTCTTCAAGAAGGAGCATTTCGAAAAATTAAAAGAAAATCCGGCGCTTACGAGGATGTTTAATACAATGTGTAATCTTTCCAAAGCTTGGTCTATGGAGTCGGCAACAACCAGAACGTCGTCCAGATATACAATGACATACGAATAAGCAAGGTCGCCCAAGGCCTTGAGAATGGCCCTCTGGAAAACAGAGGGTGCATTCTTCAATCCAAACGGCATCGTTATGTACTCGTATTGACCATCGGGAGTTACGAACGCGGTATACTCTATCGAATTAGGATGAATGGGGATCTGGTGAAACCCGCTGGCCATGTCCAAGCTAATAAAATAGATCTGATCAGCGATAAGAGGTAAGGGATACCGATCCGCTACCGTGTTCTTATTTAACGCTCGAAAATCTACGCATAATCTATCCGAGCCGTCCTTCTTTTTCACGAGTAACATAGGCCTTGCGAATGGTGAACTCCTAGGCCTTATGATTTTTGCCTGAATCAGCTCGCCTATCCTCTCTCGGACTATTCTCCGCTCCTCCTCGCTAAGTCTATAAGGACTTCTTTGTACAGTGATGTTGGGATCAATCAAACGAATTTCTAATTGGCCCGTATTTACACGAGTCCGCGGGAAACCCGTAATAAATGACTCTTTGAATTTTTCGAGAACAGAAATCAATCGATCTTTGTCATTACCAACTACATCAGTATCGACCTCGTTAATGTTAACCGTAATCTCCGCGACTTTGCTGCAGGCGTTTACCATTTTTGTCTTACAAATATCGACACTGTTTCGCGTAATACTCACATCAAAACCTTGGCTCAAAATTTCACGACCAATCATGATATCGTATTTTAAGTAGTTATCAGCAAGAACATGAAAAATTATCTCCAATGTAAAACCGTTAATACATACAGTGGACAAGATCTGAGATGTACTATTAACGCAAGTATTCCCTATGCCTCGCATTACTACCACATCAGTTGTTCGTTTGCCAGAAAATTTCGAGGCTATAGATTCTTTAATTAATGAGCATTCGGCTCCGGAATCGAAATAAAATGGAAACGACTCACCCAGATGACTCAATTTATCAGCTGGAGCATCCACTACGCAGGAGTCGACTCGACGTTCGTTCTTGGAGCCGGGTTTTCTGTCCCGCAGTTGCGGACAATCAGGTGCGATATGGCCCTCCGCACGACATTTGAAGCAAACCGTCTTGGACGATGTGGCTGGTCGGCTTCCTCCCTGTCGTCGTGCATCCTTCTGGTGTTCAATACGCATTCTCTTGCGACACTCTGATATCTTGTGTCCGTGGGTACCACAGTAATGGCATTTCACCTGGTGGCTCGATAACTTGCGTCGTTTGGCTTCAGGTTCCGCTAGTGCATTTCTTGGCGAAGATGTCGGTTCCTCCTCGTAACAGAAGGGTCTCATTTCGCTCCGAAATTGGTCCTCAGTTTTGATATCGCTTGTGAGAGCCAATCGATTAAAACGTTGGTAGTGCCAACTTGATAAGTAGAGAGCGACGGCGTTAAGAATTTCGTCCTTCGTAGAATGTTGCCATCTTGTCTTCAGGAGGGAACGGACACGATTGCAATACACCCCTGCGGGTTCGTTCTTCCTCGGTGTTTCCCTGGATACCTTTATTAACGATGAGGACGTCGTCTCTTGACCACCAAAATGCATAAGGAATCGTTCCTTAACAGTAGACCAGGTGATCTCTTCGTCTATCATCGTTTGCGTCAGCCAATGTGCCGCCGAACCCTCTAAAGCTTCATTCAAGGCAGAGTACAACGCACTGTCTCGTAGAGGGTTGTCCTTTATAAGCCGACTAACAGCCGAGCACCACGCGGCTGGATCGGCGCCTGCGACTTCGGGGTTAAAGCGTGGTAACGAAACTCTTCCGGGTTTTACACTCAGCTCACACTCCCTCGGTTTAGTTATCCGGTCCACGATTCTCACGAGTTGTTCCATGGTTATACATGGGCCCGATCCCACTTCTGATGTCGGATTCACATTAGACTTGAGGGCGTCTAACGCTTCTTCGTTTGAATTAGTCATTGTTTTATCAAAACAGAGATTGTATTTACACGTATGCACACGATTTTACAAAGGTTTAATGAATATTGTGTTAAATGAACAATGAGCTTAACAAATAATAAGTTTAACGAATGATTAGATTAACGAATAATAAATTTAACGAATAATAAAACTAACGATTAATAAGTTTAACGAACAATAAATTTTAGGAATACTAAATTTAACGAAGAATGAATTTAATATACGCTAATAACAATGTTTTCTTTGGGTTCAAACGAATCCACGGCCAACGGGATATTTATTCACTGAGACGCTCTGTATATTACTCGATGTGTCACTTTCCAAGACGATCACACGAAAGCCTAATCTGATGGAATTCTTTCTCGCTGTACGATTGCATTTTGTTAGTTACATGCTCGCTGGAAGCATCGAGAAGGTTCCAATCACCGTTGCTAAGCATTCTCTGCCAAAAGTTTATTATTTACTCGTTGGAAGCATCGAGAATGTTCCAATCGCCGTTGCTAAGCAATTTCTGTCTGGAGTTTGATTCTTAATACAACGTGTGTCCCATAATATCGACACCTCCAAAATACAATCATATGTGACTAGACCCGTTCTTGAGGCCGTATGCCGCCACATACCACATATCTAGGGAAACCACACAACCGTTCTACACTTTCGTCAAGCTAAACGTTTATCCCGTGACCGTGGCTACGTTCGGCGACCAGTTGTCACCTCGAACCCAATTTCGCTATCGCAAATCTCGTACAATTATAATCAGATCGGATGATAAAAATTGCTTAATTACAGCTATGATAAAATCTAAACTATAACATTAGAGGACTTTTCCCAAAATTGCGAAGGGAAGGCTCCGGTCTTTCTTGCATCTCCGACATATATATATGTCGGAGATGAAAGAACACTGGAGCTTTTGGAATTTTGAATAATCCCGCAACATTGTAACCCAGAGTCTACTATAGCCGTAATTAAACAATTGTAGTTATTCAATCCGATTTGTAATTGTTCGAGATTTGTGATAATGAGCTTGGGCTCGAGGCGACAGCCAGTCGCCGAACGTAGCCGCGGTCACGGCATGAACGCTTTGTCTAACAAAGGTATGGAGTAGTTCTATAGCTCTCCTTAAAATAAATATTCGTGACGGCACGCGACAGTAAACATTCCAACGGTTTCTGTCCCGTGGCTCGCCACACGCAGACCCTATTCTTCGAGTAACATGATTGCCAGATGTCGATGCGTCTCCGCAGTACATGTTCAGCTAGCCTGAGGGCCCGTTATATATCTTAAGATTTAGTTGACTAAAGTCCTTCAGACAAACAGTCTTTGTCCCAGCTACGGGAAGATAGGAGAGACCTATTTTTCAACGAACGGCGTCTCCAACTAGCAACTTTCCCCCGAGGGTGACTAGCATCTTTTTCTAACCACCGATATGGAGATTGACCAATTAGCAGCAACGCCAATTTCCCTTACTTTCTGAACGAAGGGCTTTCCTCGACGAATCCGATGATCTCGTGTCCTTTGACATGAGGTGATATGCGCGATAGGTGCGTAAGGAATACACAGAAGTTTAACTAACAATAGTTTATTAAGAACTAATTAACAAATAAAGTCAACAAATTACAAGTAACAGATGCGATCAACCAGTAACTAGTAACGATTAACAAGTAACAATAAACACTCAAAGTTGAAACGACGCGTTGTTATGCAATGTACTCAGGAGTTATTTATTTCACGGCTCAAGTCGGACTGCCTGTCCTTTTGTTCCGGCTCGCACGGATTCTTCCCTTCGTTGCCCATCGATATCCCCCACTAGCGTGCATTCATTAGGTGTGCCGCCGCGGCTGGCACGTGTATGCTCTTCCTAGAATTCGGCGACAAGAGCGTGAGGATATCGATGGCGCATTGGGCACGTCGGTGTTTTGCTTTGACGGCGTAGCGCTTTGTATCCAGAGCCGTAAGAAAGTTCCGTGGCCTATGCCGCCACAGTACCCCCTTACCAGTGATAACGCTATATAAATGAAGAAAATATATATATAAGTGTTACAGGCAAGGGTGCACGTTCGCCGGCTCTTAATGCCTATCCGAGACCCGCCTGAAACCAATCAGGAAATCGAACTCTTCTGCCCGCGCGTGTGGTGTGATGCACTCTTGAGTCCCCCCCTTCGCTTGGTTCGTTTCGGGCACCAGGCGATATTGTTATATTGCGCTTTTCAGTGCTCTGGTGTTCAATGTTATCGTCAAATAAAAATGCGGGTTTCAATCGATCTATGGACACTATTACATTTTTGTTATTCATTTTGATCGTAAAGGTCTTTCTTCCTCGCTCTATAACCTGATACGGCCCGTCGTAGGGTGGTTGTAAGGGGTCTCCGATGGCGTCGCGGCGCAGAAATACGTAGGCGATGTTTCGAGATCACGGAACACGAAGGTTCTCTTTTCACCGTGTCGCGTGATCGGGTGTGGCCTGATTTTTTCTATTCGGTCTTTTAGGCGACTTGCGTATTCGGAGTTGGCCGGTTGGTTAGTCGGTACGAAGAACTCTGCCGGCGATCGTATGCCGGTGCCATAAACCATTTCGGCTGCCGTCGCGTTCATGTCGATACACGTTAGACAATATTGGTAGCCCTGCGAATATGGCATCACGATAATGTCTATGTGTATGTGTTCGAAACGGCCTGCTAATTCTCCGAATGTTCCGACGGGTGAGGATACGTGCCTGGTGACTTTACATTGTTGACAAGGGATACATTGTCGTGTCCAATTTCGGGCGTCCTTGTTTACGGACGGCCAGACGAAACGCGTCGTCACCAGGTTTTGAGTGGCACGTATCCCTGGATGGGAAAGTCCATGGAGCGAATTAAATACGTCGCGCCGCAAAGATTTCGGTACGTACGGTCGTACAAAGTCGCCCGATACGTCGCAATAAATTTCTACGTCGTGATCGGGGAAACGTATTTTCTTTAACTGTAACGCGGATGTACCGGAGTTTACGATGTCGCTTAGTTCATTGTCGGTTTCTTGCGCGGCGGCGAGAGCTCGATGGTCCACACACTTTCCTATCGCCTCGATGCGTGACAGAGCGTCGGCTACATTATTATCTAACCCCTTAATGTATCGCACGTCCGTGGTGAATTGTCCGATGTATTCTAATTGTGGAAATTGTCGCGGCGAACACTTATCAGAATCTTGATTGAACGCATATGTAAGGGGTTTATGGTCGGTGAAAATTACAAAATTTCTCCCATTTATGGCGTGTCGAAATCGCTTGACCGCAGTGTACATAGCGAGTAGTTCGCGATCGTACGCGCTGTACTTTCGCTGCGCGGAGTTCAACGGTTTGGTAAGGAAACCTAACGGCTGCCAAGAGTTGTTGACGCGTTGTTGGAGGACCGCTCCTATTGCATAGTCGGATGCGTCTACCGCGAGGCTAACAGGTGCGCGAGGTATCGGATGCGCTAACATCGTGGCGTTAGCGAGGGCGCGTTTCGACTCGCGGAAACTAGCTTCGGATTGCTCTGTCCATTTGATAGGCGCGTTGCCCTTTTTTCCTCCTTTTAATAGATTGTTTAGGAGTTGAAGAATTTTTGCGGCCCCCGGTATGAAACGTCGGTAGAAATTAATCATACCGAGGTACCTGCGTAGTGCTTTAACGGTTCCGCGGAGCGGTGCTTCTACAAAGGCGTCAACGCGTTCGGCTAGCGGCTTTATCCCGTCGGCGTTAACGGTGTGTCCCAAGAATGTGATTTCGTTCACACCGAATTCGCACTTTACCGGGTTAATGACTACGCCATAATCGTTTAAGCGTTCAAACAACATCCGAAGGTGTTCGCGATGTTGTTCGTCGGTTTCGGAAGCGATTAAAAAATCGTCTATGTATGCGAACACGAAGTCTAGACCACGGGTAATTTCGTCGACGAATCTTTGACACGTTTGCGCGGTGTTTCGAAGCCCAAACATCATGTTGGCTGCTTCGAAAAGCCCGAAAGGCGTCGTGATCGCGGTTTTCTTCACGTCTTCGGGCGCGATCGGGATTTGATGGTAAGCGCGGACAAGGTCGATTTTTGAGTAGACACACTTACCATATAGATGTTGCGCGAAATCTTCGATATGCGGAGGGGAATACCTGTCGGGCATGGTGCGAGCGTTCAACGCGCGATAGTCGCCGCATGGTCGTAGACTTCCGTCCTTCTTTGGGACGACGTGAAGGGGTGATGCCCATGGACTCTTCGATGGCCGCATCACTCCTTGCTCGATCATTGCTGCAAAATCGGCCTTGACCTGTCTGAGACGATCCGGTGCGAGACGTCGGGGTTTACTGTAGACGGGTGGCCCGGGTGTGGTTTCTATGTGATGTACCACACTGTGTCGGATTTTCTCTCGTCCAAAGGCCGGTGGACGAGTTAGATCCGGAAACTCCGCCAAAAGTCGATGGTAGACCGATTCGCCGATTACGGTTTTAATGGATGCTTCTTCGGTCGTGGCAGCATATCCCTTTGATGATAATTGGGTTGTCGTGTCGAGGAGTCGTTTATTTCGCGGGTCCACGAGCAACCCATAATGGCTCAAAAAATCTACGCCTATGATAGGCGTTTGAACGTCAGCAATCACGAAGTTCCATTTAAAGGCTCGTCTTAGGGACAGGTTAAGCCAACTCGCAGTGGTACCATACGTTGCGATGCGCGTCCCGTTGGCCGCGAACAGCTCGTACGCGTTTTTCTTGACGTGTCTGTGTATTTTGCTGCGGGGATATACGCTGATGTCGGCGCCGGTGTCTACAAGGAAAGAGATCTTCGTTTTCTTGTCCGTAACGAAGATGCGGATCTCGGGAGCGCGAACGACGGTGGTATCGCGAGCGCGAGCGTGATCGTGGTCGTGGTCGACGATGATTAGTGATGCTCAACGCTTCTATCTGTGCCTGCAACTGTGACATTCGCTCGCTCAACACGTTGATTGCGGCGGACATCGGTTCGTATGTTCCAGCGTTTTGCGCTGGTGGGTCCCCTACAGGTGTTATTCGGGCGGTGCGCTGATAATCTTCTTTGAATTCTTCAGCGATCAAATCCGCTTGCCGCAATAATCTTTCTGTATCCGAGTCGTCGACTGCGGCGAGGATACGCCTGATGCAGGCGGGTAATCGGTTCCTCCACAGCGTGAGGGTAAAATCGTCGGGCGTGGAGGGGCTGGAGAGTTTCTTCAAATGTTGGTAAAACTGAGATGGCTTTCTATCTCCCATCTCTTCGCTTTCCACCAGCTTCTTTATCCCGGTCGCGTCCGTATCGGATAATATGCGAATGAGCGCGTGTTTCAATTTCTCGTAGCATCCGGTCTCTTGGGGGTTCGTCATCAGGTCTTCGACGTCCTGAAGCTGTTGATCATTTAGGCATTTTGCTAGCGTCACGTACTTTGTGTTGTCCTCCGTAATCCGCGCTGCCCCGAATTGTCTCTCCAGAAGGGCGAACCATGCCGCCGTGTTCGTGGGCAGCAGTGGAGACATGCTGATCACTTGGCTGGCTAAAGTTCCCTGAGTATTATTTTCCATCGTCGCGGTGCACTCAATATCGGTGGTCAAAAGAAACGATAGCACTATCACGGCCACCTCTTTCACTATATATCACGTCGGTAGTCACCAATTTGAGTTGATATGCGCGATAGGTGCGTAAGGAATACACAGAAGTTTAACTAACAATAGTTTATTAAGCACTAATTAATAAATAAAGTCAACAAATCACAAGTAACAGATGCGATCAACCAATAACTAGTAACGATTAACAAGTAACAATAAACACTCCAAGCTCAAACGACGCGGTGTTATGCAATGTACTCAGGAGTTATTTATTTCACGGCTCAAGTCGGACTGCCTCTCCTTTTGTTACGGCTCGCACGGATTCTTCCCTTCGTTGCCCATCGATATCCCCCACTAGAGTGCATTCATTAGATGTGCCGCCGCGGCTGGCACGTGTATGCTCTTCCCAGAATTCGGCGACAAGAGCGTGAGGATATCGATGACGCATTGGGCACGTCGGTGTTTTGCTTTGACGGCGTAGCGCTTTGTATCCAGAGCCGTAAGAAAGTTCCGTGGCCTATGCCGCCACAGACACACCCCATCATAGCTTTCCTCTGCAGTATCATCGCGACGGAGAGTCATTCCCTCGTGAGGTCGTATTAGCGAGTTACTTAGAGTCTGTACGCTCGGTGGGTGTTTCACGTTTTAACAAAGAGTCCGACTTAGAATTTGCGAGCACGTTAATCTATCATCCCGTCGACCGCGGATTCGTTATGGAACCTAGGATCATTGTCACTAGTTTCTCGAGTATCTAATTATCGCGGTTACTTGTCCAGTTCCATGATAATCGTACTCGCACTAGTCAATGTCTTCCCTATTGCATATCGACACGTGTAATCCAAACGAAGATTCGTTTCACGCCCCTAACTCTAACTCTAATGTAAACCCGACATATATATATGCTGTATGGCATCAAGTTATAACGTATTACGTTATAAGGTAAAACCTTATAACGAATTACGTTATAAAGTATAACGTTAGAACGCATTACGTTATATAACATAACGTTATATGGTATAACGTTATAGCGTAATACGTTATATGGTATAACGTTATAGCGTAATACATTATATGGTATAACGTTATAACTTATTGCGTTAGAAGGTATAGCGCTATAGCGTATTACGTTATATTGTACAACGTTATATCGGATTACTTTATATAACATAACGTTATATGGTATAAAGTTATAACGTATTACGTTTTATAGTATGACGTTATAACGCATTATGTTATATGACCTAAAGTTATATGGTATAACGTTATAACGTATTACGTTATAAGGTCAAACGTTATTACGCATTACGATATATACATAACGTTATATGGCATGGCGTTATAACGTATTACGTTATAGAACATACCGTTCAATGGTATAACGTTATAGCGTGATTCGTTATATGGTATAACGTTATAAAGTATTACGATATATTGTATAACGCTATAACGAATTACGTTATATAACATAAAGTTATATGCTATAATGTTGTGGCGTAGTACGTTATATAGTATAACGTTATAACGTATCACGTTATATAGTATAACGTTATATCGGATTACGTTATATAACATAACGTTATATGGTATAACGTTATGACGTATTACGTTATATATGTCGGGTTTTCATTAGAATTAGAGTTAGGGGCGTGAAACGAATCTTCGTTTGGATTACACGTGTCGATATGCAATAGGGAAGACATTGACTAGTGCGAGTACGATTATCATAGAACTGGACAAGTAACCGCGGTAACTAGTTACTCGAGAACTAATGACAATGATCCTAGGGTCCATAACGAATCCGCGGTCGACGGGATGGTAGATTAACGTACTCGCAAATTCTAAGTCGGGCTCTTGGTTAAAACGTGAAACATCCACCGAGCGTACAGACTCTAAGTAACTCGCTAATACGACCTCACGAGAGAGAATGACTCTCCGTCGCGATGATGCTGCAGAGGAAAACTATGATGGGGTGTGTCTAAGGACACGAGATCATCGGATTCGTCGAGGAAAGCCTTCGTTCAGAAAGTAAGGGAAATTGGCGTTGCTGCTAATTGGTCAATCTCCATATCGGTGGTTAGAAAAAGATGCTAGCCACCCTCGGGGGAAAGTTGCTAGTGGGAGACGCCGTTCGTTGGAAAATAGGTCTCTCCTATCTTCCCGTAGCTGGGACAAAGACTGTTTGTTTGAAGGACTTTAGTCAACTAAATCTTATGATTTATAACGGGCCCTCAGGCTAGCTGAACATGTACTGCGGAGACGCATCGACATCTGGCAATCATCTTACTCGAAGAATAGGGTCTGCGTGTGGCGAGCTACGGGACAGAGACCGTTGGAATGTTTACTGTCACGTGTCGCCACGAATATTTCTTTTAAGGAGAGCTATAGAATTACTCCATACCTTTGTTAGACAAAGCGTTCATCCCGTGACCGCGGCTACGTTCGGCGACTAGCTGTCGCCTCGAGCCCAAGCTCATTATCACAAATCTCGAACAATTACAAATCGGATTGAATAACTACAATTGTTTAATTACAGCTATAGTAGACTCTAGGTTACAATGTTGCGGGATTATTCAAAATTCCAAAAGCTCCGGTGTTCTTTCATCTCCGACACGGCCATCCTGACTTTCTCACGTCCTCGTGTGTAACTAAAATATTGCGTTTTTCCAACATTAGACTCGATGTAACAGATATTATTTACCGTTCAACTAAATGTTCCAAATAAGTCAAGGGTCCAGTTTGGCAACAAAATTCTGTTCGGAGGTTTGACAAGCAAGGAAATGAAAGAGAAATAAAATTAGTAGCGTTTTAATTTATCTTCAAAGTGCTAGTTGCATTCTGTGAGTTACCAGTCAGACCGTAATGACACGACAGATCATTTGCGATTTCGTACACTGATGAATCTCAGTTTGTTGGATCGTACCACTACGTTGGGTATATTACATGTGTGCTCGTTGTCGCGGTGGACGTATCAGAAAACACAGTACGTCGCGGTGGACATATCATAAAGCAACACAAAGTGTCAAAGTGGGTATATTACATGTGCACTCGTTGTCACGGTGGACGTATCAGAAAACACAGTACGTCGCGGTGGACATATCATAAAACAACACAAAGTGTCAAAGTGGGTATATTACATGTGCACTCGTTGTCACGGTGGACGTATCAGAAAACACAGTACGTCGCGGTGGACATATCATAAAACAACACAATGTGTCAAAGTGGGTATATTACATGTGCGCTCGTTGTCTCGGTGGACGTATCAGAAAACACAGTACATGGCGGTGGACATAGCGCAGGACCCCACTGGGAATATTACAAAAGGCGTGGTATTAATGATCCTCTGAGGTCAGTGCACTCGCATCGTTATTATCACTATCGTTGTCATCACAGCAGACGTCCAACTCACCAGGGACGCAACTTTCTGGCATTTTTTCTCAGTCTGTCATGTCTGTCCTTATATGATCGTTTGCCGTCCAAGGTTTTTAAAGTATATCTATCTCCTTCCAAAACTTCTGCTATCTGGAATGGACTCCTGAATTTCGGATCTAACCTCGTTTGCTTTCCTTCCTCATTCTTGCGTAAGGCAAAATCACCGGGATTAAACCTACCTACTTTAGCTTTGGTTTTGTCGAATCCACCTCTGTCGTACCTAGCACTAGTTTCTATATTCTCTATTGCCTGCTGCCTTACATCGGAGATATCTACTTTTCTTTCTTCAATACCGTCGAGTATCAACGAGTCGTAGGATCTTTGCTGTTCTACCAATTAATAGTTCCAATGGACTCGATTTAGTCACGCGGTTGGTGGTGCAGTTCGAAGCCAACTGTATTTTGTCAATCACGTCTAGCCAAGACCGCCCGGTCGTTTCTATGGTCGTGAATATGTTCTTTAGCGTACCCATAATACGCTCTACCTGTCCGTTGGCCCTACTCGCACCGGTTGAGATTAAGTGGAGTTTAATGTGTCTATCTAGACAAAAATCTTGAAATTCTTTGCCCGTAGGACACCTCTCTTGATCCGCTATTATCCAGCAAAGACTGCCGAATAAAATATAGCATACTTAAGTGCTTGAACGGTACTAGGAGAATCTATTTTACGAGTATGATGCAGATATGCGAATTTAGTGAAGCTGTCGAGCAAAACAATGACATATTCTTTCGAACCACTTTTACCGCTTAGTTTGTCCGTTATGTCCACGTGAACTGTATGCCAAGGTATGCTGGTCTTAGGTATAGGATGTAATTCAGCTTGTATTTTACCTGAACTGGCCTTCGAAACTTGACAAGCATGACAGTTCTCTACGAATTTGCGAACATACTTCGCCATTCCTTCGAACCAGTTATACTCGCACAGTTTCTCAAGCGTTTTATCCCAACCTAAGTGCATAATTGACTGTTGCACACGGTTAATAACGGACCACCTAAAACCTCTCGGGACAATGGGCAAGCAGAGAGTTCTGTCTTTTCTCTGTATTTTACGATGAAGGGTACCGGACCGTGACTCGTACGTATTCGCGACGTCTTCCGCGAGCTCTTCGTTCTGCAATTTGTTGACGATCTCAGAAATTTGTGGGTCGCGACGTTATTCCGCTAATAGCCAATCTTCGGAGGTTTCGGTCGGGTTGATTTCCTTCTCCATGACTTCGTTGATCGTACGGTGACCCAAGTCTACGGGATTTCGCGAGAAGAAATTTACGTGGGCCACTCGCTTACCCTTCCGGTACAGAACGTCAAAAGTAAAAGTTTGTAAGTAAGCCCATCGCCTGTGAACCTTGTCTTTTAAATTTACTTTACTACTGGATGCCTTCAAAGAATTACAATCGGTGACGACAAGAAATTCTCGTCCGTTTAGATAATGACGGAAAAGTTTGAAGGCGTTTACAACCGCTAACGTTTCTAGTTCATAGGAATGATATCTAGATTCCGCAGGGCTACTTCTTATACTGTAATATTCTATTACTCTACTTTTTACCTTCAATCTTGTGCGTTAAAATAGCCTCGTATCCATCCGAACTAGCGTCGGTATGAAGTCCCATCGGATAGTTCGGGTCAAATACCATTAACACCGGCGCGTCGATCAGGACGGAAATTACCTTTTGCCTTATGTTTCCATGCCTATCCGTCCAAGTCGTGTTTTTATTACCGGAAGTACGTGCATGCAAGGGTTTCGTTACCCGTGAAGCTTTAGGGACGAATTTTTCGGAAATGAAAGGTTAAACCTATGAACTGCCTGAGCTGTGTGACGGTCGTTGACGCAGGTAAAGAACTCAAGGCGTGTATTTTACCAGGACTGGAACGAAATTCTCCGTCGTGAATTACATATCCCAAATAGAGTACCGATGTCTTTAGAAAAGAACATTTTGAAAAGTTAAAGGAGATTCCGGCTTTTACGAGGGTATCTAACACGGTGTGCAATCCTCTTAGAGCTGGATCTATTGAGTCGGCAATAATTAGGACATCATCCGAATAGACAACAACGTACGAATGGCACGTTGGCTGCCATACGTGTTTTCAAAGGAGCCTCAAGAATGATCTCTCGTTTCGTTTGTTCGTAACATTAAAATCACCAGCCGCTGCTGGATACAATGAAGGAAAGTGTGGTACAGATCACTCCGATCAAATGGTTTCTTATGTGACTACAATTAGAAAAAGGGTCAAATGGTACAGATGACTTGGCATGCGACTCCTTCCGAGGATCTCCGTGGTAAACGCTTTGATGGTTTACAAAATTACAGCAAGGAAGAACACAAATATTAGAATATTCAGACAAATATTAATTGCAGAATTATTAGGGTTATCCGAAAATGCAAGAATCCCCGTTTTCGACGGAGTCAGCGTAATATCGCAGTTCGGAAAAACGATTCCGAAAGAAACACCAGACGCGCACGCAACCATGCCATGCAATTAAAAGACGTCGAATGGACCGAACAAGGGCACACAGGAATTTGAAGAAAGCAACAACTTATTGTCCAAATCGTCCAACGGGGGTAGCCGATGCTGTGTATTTCCTAGAATTAGAATGAATAGGGATTTGGCGAAACCCGCTGGCCATGTCCAGACTAACAAAATATCTCGCTTTGGCAATCTCGCGACTTGATCCGCAATAAAGGGTAAAGGATACCGATCCGCGACCGTATTTTCATTTAGTTCTCGAAAATCTACCAATCATCTATCTGAACCATCGTTCGTCTTCGCGAGTAACACAGGGCTCGCGAACGGTGAATTACTAGGCCCTATGATTTTCGGTTCTAATTAATTCGCTTATTCTCTCACGTACTATTCTGCGCTCCTCCCCGCGAAGTCTATTAGGACACCTTGTACGGTGATGTTAGGATCGATTAATTGTGCTTCTAACTGGCCTGTATTTACGCGAGTACGTAGGAAGCCCGTAACGGATGAATCTTTGAATCTTCGAAAAGAAAATTAATCGACTTTTATCACTACCACGTACCTCATTGTCAACTTCATTAACATCGATCTCGTTTTCAGCGGTCTTATTACAGGCATTAATTATTTTCGTTTTACACATAGCGAGGCTAGTTTGTGTAATATTACGCTAAAACCTTGACTTAAAATCTCACGATCAATCGCGACATCATACCTTAAATAACTATCAACGAGGATATAAAAATTTATCTTTAATCATTAACACCTGCAACGAACAAGATTTGAGAGGTACGTTTAGTACAAATATTTCTTATTCCTCGCATTATTACTATATCAATCGTTCCTTTGCCGGAAAATCTCAAGACTACGAGTTCTTTAATTAATGAACACTCGGCTCCAAAATCGGGGTAAAATGGAAACGACTCACCCGGATGGCTTGATCTACCAGTTGGCGCCTCCAATACGTAGAAGTCGATTTGATACTCGTTATTGAAAGTATATTCAGGGCACTGCTTTGTAAGGGATTTTCCTCCATAATCAGATTGATAGCTGCGCGTCGTGCAGCGGAGTCGAAGCCCGCGGTTTCAGGGTTAAAGCGCGGTGGCGAAAATTGTTAGGTTCCACACTCGATTTTGCACTAGCGACTGAATTAACTCGCGCACGATGGTCGTAAGCTCTTGCACTGTTATAACCGGCACTGATCCCACTTCTGATGTCGGGTTTACATTAGAATTAGAGTTAGGGGCGTGAAACGAATCTTCGTTTGGATTACACGTGTCGATATGCAATAGGGAAGACATTGACTAGTGCGGGTACGATTATCATAGAACTGGACAAGTAACCGCGGTAACTAGTTACTCGAGAACTAATGACAATGATCCTAGGTTCCATAACGAATCCGCGGTCGACGGGATGGTAGATTAACGTGCTCGCAAATTCTAAGTCGGGCTCTTGGTTAGAACGTGAAACATCCACCGAGCGTACAGACTCTAAGTAACTCGCTAATACGACCTCACGAGAGAATGACTCTCCGTCGCGATGATGCTGCAGAGGAAAACTATGATGGGGTGTGTCTAAGGACACGAGATCATCGGATTCGTCGAGGAAAGCCTTCGTTCAGAAAGTAAGGGAAATTGGCGTTGCTGCTAATTGGTCAATCTCCATATCGGTGGTTAGAAAAAGATGCTAGCCACCCTCGGGGGAAAGTTGCTAGTGGGAGACGCCGTTCGTTGAAAAATAGGTCTCTCCTATCTTCCCGTAGCTGGGACAAAGACTATTTGTTTGAAGGACTTTAGTCAACTAAATCCTAAGATTTATAACGGGCCCTCAGGCTAGCTGAACATGTACTGCGGAGACGCATCGACATCTGGCAATCATCTTACTCGAAGAATAGGGTCTGCGTGTGGCGAGCTACGGGACAGAGACCGTTGGAATGTTTACTGTCGCGTGCCGCCACGAATATTTCTTTTAAGGAGAGCTATAGAATTACTCTATACCTTTGTTAGACAAAGCGTTCATCCCGTGACCGCGGCTACGTTCGGCGACTGGCTGTCGCCTCGAGCCCAAGCTCATTATCACAAATCTCGAACAATTACAAATCGGATTGAATAACTACAATTGTTTAATTACAGCTATAGTAGACTCTAGGTTACAATGTTGCGGGATTATTCAAAATTCCAAAAGCTCCGGTGTTCTTTCATCTCCGACATATATATATATTTATGGTTCGCGTGTGATTGGTTAGATAATTGAAATATTTTTAAAATTCTATTTCGCTACGTAGAGTTTATTTAAATTTGAATATTGGATTGTTTAAATTGTTATGAATATATATATGGATATATATATACATTTTCGCGTATGATTGGTTTGTGAATTGAATTATCTTTAAAATTCGATTTCGTTGTTCGATACAAATTTATCCCTACGTTTTCCTTCTTCTTCTCTTTTAATTTCGCTAGTGGATCTGTCGTTTCAACTAAAGCTCAGTTCGTCTACTAGGGTGGTTTTTATCGTTACGATTTCCTTGCCTTTCGAACTTAATAATTAAGAAAATGACTTTAACGATCCTCTCTGTGTGAGGTTTGTGTGATTTCGCAAGCCTTGCCCAAAGACGGGCAATATTTTGCCAACAGTGGGAGAAGGAATGCGAAGATCAATAGGTGTTTTCGATAATTGACAACACCGTTATTCACAAGCTAACACAGCGAATGATCCTTTGGTTAAAATTCTGAAGGAAATTATTCTATTTTTAATAATCCTATGCAACGATGACAAGAATGAAGATATCAGTTAATAACAATGTTGGTACAACCCTGCCGCAGTGATTTGCTCTTGTTTTTTTTTTCTAATTAATCACAAACGATGAATTTAATGGTCCTCTCTGTGTAAGATTTGTGTGATTTCGCAAGCCTTGCCCAAAGACGGGCAATAATTTGCCAACAATGGGAGGAGGAATGCGAAGATCAATAAGTGTTTCGATAGTTGAAAACACCGTTTGCACAAGACAACACAGCGAACAACCCTTTATTTAAAGTTCAACTTTAATGGTTTATTTTCGAAACATTTACAGAATAGAAATGAGACCGGATATATTAATTGATGATAAGTAGTTTTAGTTCGTTTCCCGGATACAACGAAATTATCAGAGAAGAAGGAAGTTTTAAATTTCCTACCTTAAGGTGTTCGTCCTGCCCGCAGCAGGCGCCTGGATTTCGCCGGTGCGATTGACCGTTGATGTATCTATTATCGGATTTACTATTCGAACTCGGGTATAGTTATTATTAAAACTTTTCATTTTATTGATTTATTTTAATTACAATATACACTGAATAAGACTTGTAGTTTACTCTTTGGACTAATACCGTTGTTACATATATATTTATTTTCTTTTAATTTCGCCAACAAAATGAACACTTAGAAGATTTACTAACTTAGTCGCGACTTAGACTGAGCAAGTGATTACTGACGAGAGATCGCCGAAACGTAACATACAATTTACGACAAAATAATAAGCCGAAATGTAACGTACAATTGACAACAAAATAATGATCCGAAACATAACGTACTATTGACGACAAAAAAAATGAACGCTGTTCTTTGTTGCTGCGTTTATTTATAATAGCATCCCCCACAGGGTGGTGGCCATCCGATAGTTCGCTTCCGTGGGAGTCCGGATGTTGCAGTTTAGGGTTCCTGAAATCGTACGTGAGAGAATGTAAATTCCGTGATCGTTGGTGACTTCTTCTGCTTCGTTTTCTTGTCTTGGATTTCTAGATTTCCGTCGTTGGTACCTGAGAGAATGCAAAATCTGTATTTCGACTTAGTTCTTATATTTCTGCTGAGGTAGTGTCTAGGAGGCTTGGAGCCTTCCATGCTGATCTAGTCTTCTCTCGAAAAACTTCCATGTTAATATCGTGAGAATAATCAGTGTTCCTCGGCGCATGGAAGGGCCGACGGCTGAAGTCTCATTATTATATCGACGCTCGCTCAGGCAACACGCATAGTAAGGATTTCCTCCGAGTTATTTTGCGTAAGTGGCGGAATGATTTCACGTGATATAATTTTATTCGTTTTCTTCTCTTGCAGTAGCACGTTGTGGGTTTTGTCGTCTTCCGGATAACGGTAGGTGCATCCTGGTTGTTGGTTTGTTATATTATCATTACGTATAATTAATATTTCTATATCATGGTTGCTTTCGGTGTTTGATTTGATTTACAATTTTTGCTATAATATTTCTGTGAACGTAGGTTTCGGTGATTTTGACATTAACGTTTAAACGATGGTTGCGGAGGCATCTTCATCAGAGATTGTTATGCAGGCCGCCCTAGTGCGTATTTTGTTTTGTTTTATTCTGCTTAAATTTATTCCGTTTCGTTCGTTTTTTATTGATTCGTTACATTTTATCGTTTCAGCGCAAGAGGAATAGCGATTGCGAAGAAACCGTGAGTGATTCGAGAGGACGCAACCTACGATGAATTTAATGATACTCTCTGTGCAAGACTTGTGTGTGTCGGTGCATCGGACTTTTTTTGCATATTTAGATATATGTATATATTTGCTCTATATTTGTTGGTTCGCTGTTTAACAATTTTAGTTTCTTATTTATTTTATATGTATTTTGTTATATGTTCAATATATATATATATATATTTATTTATTTATTTATTTATTTATTTATTTTGTTGTTTAAATCCTCGGTTGTAGTTTTCATAAAGTAATTTCGTTGAGGTGTAGTTTTTGATAACATCTAGATATATATACATATATGTAGTCGTATAATAATATAATTTTCATATAGCATTTTGTTTGTTGAAGTGTAGTTTCGTATATGTGATTTTATGTTTAAATATATATATATATATATATATATATATATATATATGTTTCACAATATGATTTTAGGTTTATCCGAATGTTGATTAGTTTTGATAGTATAAAGTCATGTATTTTATTTCTTTTATGTTTCGTTTATGTTAAATTATGTATATTAAATTATGTATTTTTATATTTGTATTTCATAATGTAGTTTCATATAGAATTTATTCGGTTTTAAAAATGTTAATTAATCTTAACAATGTGTTTTCATGATTTCTTTCTCCCGGCTGGTTCCTATTAATTTCTAATATTCCTGTTATCATATAATAATGTGTTATATTGTATTAATTATTATTTATTCTTTCCTCGTTACGATCTTCCATTTGTATCATCACCTATTAAATATTTACTTTTTTCATCGAAAAGATAATTTATTTTATAACGCACGTATTAATTATCCAAAATGGCCGCCTATGAATGTCCCTAGTATATAGTGACTTTTATTAATGTCGAATCTATTATTTATCTGTTAATTATTTGTAACTTTATTTCAATAATTGACGTATAATTGAAGTGGGAATAATATTATTTTGCATTTATTTAATGTGTATAATTATTGAATGTATTCCGATGCGCACGTGTAAGAGCTATCCTATGTTCATGACAGTTCAAGATGGCCGCTCGTGAATGTCTCTAGTAAAAGTATAGTGACGCGTCCTTAATTTGTTTAATACTGAAATAATTATTCGTCCGTCGCTTAGTTTCCTCTATTTTAGCGCAGTTAGAATTTTTTAAATGACAATAGTATTGTTTGTGTAATCATTAAAACGTGTATATATATATACTGTGTGTTGTTTTAATATAATATCATGTGGATTGTATTATTGTTAAATTTTATAATTTATCAATAACACTGTTTTATTGTTGTGTTTCGAATAGTTTGTTTTTATAGAGTGTTCACTTAATTAATTTAATACTAATATGTGCATAGTGTGTTATTTTAATATGATAGCATGTGAATTGTGTTATTGTTAAATATTACTATTTATCAATAGTACTGTTTTATTGTTGTGTTTCGAGTAGTTTGTTTTTATAGAGTGTTCACTTAATTAATTTAATACTAATACGTGCATAGTGTGTTATTTTAATATGATAGCATGTGGATTGTCTTATTACCAGTTCTACTGCGTAACATAACCTTATTTCTCTACGCCAGACTTAATACAATTATACTATAATAACTTAGTACAATATAATAATTTCTTATCTTAATCGCGTTTATCGTTGATACTCGGTCTATATTAATTTCTAACCTATTCTTATATTATTGGCTATTTTCTGTTTCTTTGTTATGAAGCTGTCGTTACCTTGTGCGTGTAATTTGTCGCCTTTACATAGAAGTTTGGAGCTAATCTGTACATTGTTAGTTAAAATCTTTATTGTTTATAGGTTCTACAATCCTAATCCTTCAACGCTGAGTCCTTTACTCGGAACAGTTACATGGTGCGCGTTTGGTATCTTCTGGTTCTTCGCTACATTTCCAACACTTATTATGACTACTTTTACCTATCCTAGCATTGTAAGTATATATATATGTAGATATATATAAAACATTATATTTTGTAAATATCTGTATAGTAAAATAGTCCGTCCTTTATCTTGTTTGCTAGCGTCGGATTATTTTGTTATAGTGCCAGAACATTTCCTTCATTTTCCAGTTTCCTGTTGCCGTCTTGATTGTTTTGGTAGTATCTGGTTCAGTATTCTATAAGTATTCACTTAAGTTTGGTAGTAGGCTTCTTGTAACTGCGTCGGCTTTAATGTATATCTTCCGATGTGAGCAACGAGCTTCTTATTATTATCAATTTTTATTCCAAGATGGTTTACAACATTCTTCCCCTTTTTAGGTTATGATTGGTTACCTCGGTATTTATTACCTTTGATATTTTCATACAGTCGTATATTATGTTTTCCAAAGTTGGATCCGTAGCCATTCCTCGTGGAGTTCCTGCATGGATACTTCCTTCTACGATGATTGGTTGCATACAAACCTCGTTAACTTATAAAGGTACCTTTTCTTGTTTGCTAAGACCATTCCAGTAGTATCAACTTCGATTCTTTGTACACGTTTACTCCAATTTGGTATTTGGTTTCTCATAAATGCTTTGACCCTTGTATAAACTTCGATGTGAGTAGTGAATTATCGTTGTCATTCACTTAACCTATCTTAGTTATTTCTTGACTCTTCCTGCACTTATTAACTGATTTTATTTCTTCTTATTAAAGACTGCTGAGTCAACACTGAGTTATTTCGTTATAACGTCACTACTTTTCTTGATTTTTCGGTTTTATTTTCCATTGGGCAACTGTAAGTCTGTTGTCGAGTATCAATTATTGATTGTTATCGTGCTTCATTTAGTTTAATTGTTATATGATTGTAAATCTTTAATAGCATTATTTTCTTCCATATATATTAAGGCAATTGAGGTTAGTTTATTCATTCGTTTCTGCTGACAGTCGTATACTATGTTCTACGGAGTGGGTCCACAACTTGTTTCTGCGAAATTCCTGTATGTACGTTTCCTTTTACGATGATTAATTGTGCACTAGGTGCTTTTAACTTTCACTGCTTTTAATTATTTTATTGAATTAACATGTTGTTTATTTAAATGATGGTTAGAACACACACATAATATTTTTCCTGTTTCTTTTACGTTTCTACTATCTGCATGATTCGGTAAGCACTGTCACACTTCCTTTGGTTTAGGCACAATATTGTTTTATATCGGAACAATTGGAGTTAATTCTTACATTTGTTTCAGCTGACTGTCATACATTATGTTCTACGGATATGGATACATAACCTGTCTATGCACATACACTTCCTTCTACGATGAGTAATTGTTCACGAGGTATTTTTCACTTCCACTGCTTTGTAATTATTTTATTGAATTACACATTTTATATTTAATGGTTAGAACGCACATAATAATTTTCTTTTTCCTTTTAGGTTATCACCATTTGCAGTATTCGACAAGCAGTGTTGTTCCTTATACGACCGTACTACGTTGTCTCTTGAAATCGTTCTCGTTGTCTGTTTCGATTATGTGTTAGTTTTAACTTGTTCAAGTGTACTGTTCGTGGAATTCCTTTTACTTCGATCTTGACGTTTCGTGTGTGGATTCTGACAATAGTGCCTGGTTTATCGAAGTGTGTTAATATGCCTAGGTGTTTTATATATTTTATATCTGGTTGTATATAAGATATATTTTGTTTATTGTGGCTTTGTGTGTCCATATTTGCTATATATTAAATTGTTTGATATTTCATATTTGTTATAAAAATGTGTATTCCTATCGTTCCATTCCTTATTCATGATATTATTGTGAGATTTGGTTAAATTGCCGAATTGTAGGTTATCCTGATTATGTCGTGATTTATTAATTAATTTGCGAGTCACTTCTGGTTAATTGGTTCTTCATAGTTTATCCTTAGTCGAATTATGAAATTATAGGTTATGTTGTACTATTTATATTTACTATTTCGTTAGAGTACCGATTTTTATTTTATTATCTGTCGCTGGCCTCGTTTAGTAATTTTCTATATATGACTACATTTCATTAATCCTTTATTAAAAACTTTCCATTTTCATTGTACCGTGCGTTCGTTTTGAATATTCGAATTGTCACTCGTATTATTTGTATATTATGGTTTTCCGTGTTTCGTTACGGCGCGTGCGTAGCGCGGGACGTGACAGTATAACGTTATAACGCATTACGTTATGTAGCATAATGGTATACGGTAAAACGTTATAACGTACTGCGATATATGGTATAACGTTATAACTTATTACGTTATATAACATAACGTTATAAGGTATAAGGATGTAACGTTATAACGGATTACGTTATGTAGCATAATGTTATACAGTAAAACGTTATAACGTACTGCGATATATGGTATAACGTTGTAACGTATTACGTTAGAAGGTATAACGTTTAAACGTATTACGTTATATAGTATAACGTTATAACGCATTACGTTACATCGTATAACGTTATATCGTATTACGTTATATAACATAACGTTATAAGGTATAAGGATGTAACGTTATAACGGATTACGTTATGTAGCATAATGTTATACAGTAAAACGTTATAACGTACTGCGATATATGGTATAACGTTATAACTTATTACGTTATATAACAACGTTATATGGTACAATGTTATAACGTGTTACGTTAGAAGGTATAACGTTAAAACGTATTACCTTATATAGTATAACGTTATAACGCATTATGTTATATAACATAACGTTATATGGTATAATGTTATAACGTGTTACGTTAGAAGGTATAACGTTAAAACGTATCACCCTATATAGTATAACGTTATAACCTATTACGTTATATAACATAACGTTATATGATATAACGTTATAACGTATTACGTTATATAGTATAACGTTATGATGCATTACGTTATGTAGCATAGTGTTATACGGTAAAACGTTATAACGTACTGCGATATATGGTATAACGTTATAACTTATTACGTTATATAACATAACGTTATATGGTATAACGTTGTAACGTATTACGTTAGAAGGTATAACGTTTAAACGTATTACGTTATATAGTATAACGTTATGACGCATTATGTTATATATCACAACGTTATATGGTGTAATGTTATAATGTGTTACGTTAGATGGTGTAACGTTATAACATATTACGTTACATTGTATAACGTTATATCGTATTACGTTATATAACATAATGTTATAAGGTATAAAGATATAACGTTATAACGGATTACGTTATGTAGCATAATGTTATACAGTAAAACGTTATAACGTACTGCGATATATGGTATAACGTTATAACTTATTACGTTATATAACATAACGTTATATGATATAACGTTATAACGTATTACGTTATATAGTATAACGTTATGATGCATTACGTTATGTAGCATAGTGTTATAGGGTAAAACGTTATAACGTACTGCGATATATGGTATAATGTTATAAACAATTATGTTATATAACATAACGCTATATGGTATAATGTTATAAAGTGTTACGTTAGAAGGTATAACGTTATAACGTATTACGTTACACTGTATAACGTTATATCTCATTATGTTATATAACATAACGTTTTAAGGTAAAAAGTTATAACGCATTACGTTTTATAGTATAACATTATAACGCATTACGTTATGAAGCATAATGTTATACGGTAAAACGTTATAACGTACTGCGATATATGGTATAACGTTATAACTTATTACGTTATATAACATAACGTTATATGGTATAACGTTGTAACGTATTACGTTAGAAGGTATAACGTTTAAACGTATTACGTTATATAGTATAACGTTATAACGCATTATATTATATAACACAACGTTATATGGTATAATGTTATAATGTGTTACGTTAGATGGTGTAACGTTATAACGTATTACGTTACATTGTATAACGTTATATCGTATTACGTTATATAACATAACGTTATAAGGTATAGAGATATAACGTTATAACGGATTACGTTATGTAGCATAATGTTATACAGTAAAACGTTATAACGTACTGCGATATATGGTATAACGTTATAACTTATTACGTTATATAACATAACGTTATATGGTACAATGTTATAACGTGTTACGTTAGAAGGTATAACGTTATAACGTATTAAGTTACATTGTATAACGTTATATCGTATTACGTTACATAGCATAACGGTATAACGTATTACGCTATATAACATAACGTTATATGGTATAATGTTATAACCTATTACGATAGGAGGTATAGCGTTATAACGTATTACGTAATATTGTATAACGTTATATCGCATTAAATTATATAACATAACGTTATTACGTATTACGGTATATAGTATAACGTTATAACGTATTACGTTATATGACACAACGTTATATGATATGACGTTATAACGGAATACGTTACATATTATAACGTTATGATGCATTACGTTATGTAGCATAATGTTACACGGTAAAACGTTATAACGTACTGCGATATATGGTTTAACGTTATAAACAATTATGTTATATAACATAACGCTATATGGTATAATGTTATAACGTGATACGTTAGAAGGTATAACGTTATAGCGTATTACGTTATACTCTATAACGTTATATAGCATTATGTTATATAACATAACGTTATAAGGTATAAAGTTATAACGATTTCCGATATATAGTATAACGTTATAATGCATTACGTTATGTAGCACAATGTTATACGGTAAAACGTTATAACGTACTGCGATATATGGTATAACGTTATAACTTATTACGTTATATAACATAACGTTATATGGTATAACGTTGTAACGTATTACGTTAGAAGGTATAACGTTTAAACGTATTACGTTATACTCTATAACGTTATATCGCATTATGTTATATAACATAACGATATAAGGTATAAAGTTATAACGATTTCCGTTATGTAGTATAACGTTATAATGCATTACGTTATGTAGCATAATGTTATACGGTAAAACGTTATAACGTACTGCGATATATGGTATAACGTTATATAACACAACGTTATATGATATAACGTTATAACGTACTGCGATATATGGTATAACGTTATAACATATTACGTTATATAACGTAACGTTATATGGTATAATGTTATGACGCATTACGTTATATAACACAACGTTATATGGTATAACGTTATAATGTATTACGTTGTATAGCATAACGTTACATGGTATAACGTTATAAACAATTACGTTTTATAGCACAACGTTATTACGTATTACGTTATATAACACAACGTTATATAGTATAACGTTATAACGCATTACGGTGTATAACATAACCTTATATGTTATAACGTTGTTAACGTATTACGTTATATAGTATAACGTTATGACGCATTATGTTATATAACATAACGTTATATGGTATAATGTTATAACGTGTTACGTTAGAAGGTATAACGTTATAACGTATTACGTTATATAGTATAACGTTATAACGCATTATGTTACATAACATAACGGTATAAGGTATAACGTTAACTCGTATTACGATATATAGTATAACTTCATAACTTATTACGTTATATAACATAACGCTATATGGTATAATGTTATAACGTGTTACGTTAGACGGTATAACGTTAAAACGTATTACCTTATATAGTATAACGTTATAACGCATTATGTTATATAACATAACGTTATATGGTATAATGTTATAAGGTGTTACGTTAGAAGGTATAGCGTAATAACGCATTACGTTATATAGTATAACGTTATAACCTATTACGTTATATAACATAACGTTATATGATATAACGTTATAACGTATTACGTTATATAGTATAACGTTATGATGCATTACGTTATGTAGCATAGTGTTATACGGTAAAACGTTATAACGTACTGCGATATATGGTATAACGTTATAACTTATTACGTTATATAACATAACGTTATATGGTATAACGTTGTAACGTATTACGTTAGAAGGTATAACGTTTAAACGTATTACGTTATATAGTATAACGTTATGACGCATTATGTTATATATCACAACGTTATATGGTGTAATGTTATAATGTGTTACGTTAGATGGTGTAACGTTATAACATATTACGTTACATTGTATAACGTTATATCGTATTACGTTATATAACATAATGTTATAAGGTATAAAGATATAACGTTATAACGGATTACGTTGTGTAGCATAATGTTATACAGTAAAACGTTATAACGTACTGCGATATATGGTATAACGTTATAACTTATTACTTTATATAACATAACGTTATATGATATAACGTTATAACGTATTACGTTATATAGTATAACGTTATGATGCATTACGTTATGTGGCATAGTGTTATACGGTAAAACGTTATAACGTACTGCGATATATGGTATAACGTTATAACTTATTACTTTATATAACATAACGTTATATGGTATAACGTTGTAACGTATTACGTTAGAAGGTATAACGTTTAAACGTATTACGTTATATAGTATAACGTTATAACGCATTATATTATATAACACAACGTTATATGGTATAATGTTATAATGTGTTACGTTAGATGGTGTAACGTTATAACGTATTACGTTACATTGTATAACGTTATATCGTATTACGTTATTTAACATAACGTTATAAGGTATAGAGATATAACGTTATAACGGATTACGTTATGTAGCATAATGTTATACAGTAAAACGTTATAACGTACTGCGATATATGGTATAACGTTATAACTTATTACGTTATATAACATAACGTTATATGGTACAATGTTATAACGTGTTACGTTAGAAGGTATAACGTTATAACGTATTAAGTTACATTGTATAACGTTATATCGTATTACGTTACATAGCATAACGCTATAACGTATTACGCTATATAACATAACGTTATATGGTATAATGTTATAACCTATTACGATAGGAGGTATAGCGTTATAACTTATTACGTAATATTGTATAACGTTATATCGCATTAAATTATATAACATAACGTTATTACGTATTACGGTATATAGTATAACGTTATAACGTATTACGTTATATGACATAACGTTATATGATATGACGTTATAACGGAATACGTTACATATTATAACGTTATGATGCATTACGTTATGTAGCATAATGTTACACGGTAAAACGTTATAACGTACTGCGATATATGGTTTAACGTTATAAACAATTATGTTATATAACATAACGCTATATGGTATAATGTTATAACGTGATACGTTAGAAGGTATAACGTTATAGCGTATTACGTTATACTCTATAACGTTATATAGCATTATGTTATATAACATAACGTTATAAGGTATAAAGTTATAACGATTTCCGATATATAGTATAACGTTATAATGCATTACGTTATGTAGCACAATGTTATACGGTAAAACGTTATAACGTACTGCGATATATGGTATAACGTTATAACTTATTACGTTATATAACATAACGTTATATGGTATAACGTTGTAACGTATTACGTTAGAAGGTATAACGTTTAAACGTATTACGTTATATAGTATAACGGTATAACGCATTACGTTATATTACATAACGTTATATGGTATAAGGTTATAACGTATTACGTTATATTGGATAACGTTATAACGTATTACGTTATATAACATAACATTATATGGTATAACGTTATAAACAATTACGTTTTATAGCATAACGTTATAACGTATTACGCTATATAACATAACGTTATATGGTATAACGTTATAATGTATTACGTTGTATAGCATAACGTTACATGGTATAACGTTATAAACAATTACGTTTTATAGCACAACGTTATTACGTATTACGTTATATAACACAACGTTATATAGTATAACGTTATAACGCATTACGGTGTATAACATAACCTTATATGTTATAACGTTGTTAACGTATTACGTTATATAGTATAACGTTATAACGCATTACGTTATATAACACAAAGTTATATGTTATAACGTTATAACTTATTACGTTATATAACATAACGTTATAACGCATTACGTTTTATAACATAACGTTACATGGTATAATGTCATAACGTATTACCTTACAAGGTACAACGATATAACGTATTACGTTATATAGTATAACGTTATAGCGCATTCCGTTATATAACAAAGCTTTACATGGTATAACGTTATAAACAGTTACGTCTTATAGAATAACGTTATAACATATTAGGTTATATAACACAACGATATGTGGTATTGTTACGCCGCGCGACCCTCTACCTGGACCAGGTCATACGCGGCGGGCCAGACGGACGCCAGATGTCCACTCATCCTTACGGCGGACCCTCATTAAGCTTAAGGGCCCATCATAAATCCCAGAAGTTGCAATCTAAGGTCCTTCCTAAAGCACTTTATAACGCCTATTGTTAACTACGGCTTGACAAGGGAAAGTTGGTTTTTCCCACTTGCGATGCTCCTACTAACAACCTTCTATCGAAGGCATTTAAGGCCTTCCTAATACAACCAGCAACAATGCATATTACCCTCACTCTCCTGCCCCAGCTTTCCTCCGACATAGCATCGTCGCTGTGCCTCACTCTTCCTACTACATCAAGCGGGTCAGGACATTCACTCTTCCTAAGACAGCACGCGGGTCAGGACGTCTCCTGCTCCTACGACTTCAGGAGAGTCAACTACTTCTCCTGCACCATAAGGAGATCAACTCTACTTCTTCTACACGTCAAGAAGACACACAACTCTCCAGTTCAGACATCAGAGCAAGCCAGTCTACCTCCAGGATCCACGCAAGTCACTCAGTCAACGAGGCGAATATAGTCAGGTCGTATTCATCCGTATTGTATATTCATCGTGTATCACATCAAGTTGTTGGATTGGATAAATATACGCAACCTGTTAAGCGCAGCGTTGTCCATTATTTAACTACCCTTATTATCCCAAAAGAAATAAGGGATCGCACGATTCGTGGCGTCGATCAGTCAATCGTAACGGGAATTTACGCCTCCCGTTGACGCGCTTCTTCGAGATCGCGTCTCCCCGCGAACGTACGAAAATACATGGTCCTTCGAGCCGGATCACGTGCCAACGAGGAGTCCACTGACCAGTGACTATACAGTGCCACGTGAAATTCACAGTCCATCAACTTGGTAAACTGAAAAGGAGTCGCCATCGGCAAGGAACACCTCCTTCGCGCAGCATCTACACGAGCCTACGCCGCACTGCACCGGGTAGCAACCGATTCCCAGATCAACGTCCATTTGATCAAGGTAAGATCGTTCCTACCACTAATTTCAAATATGGCTCATGCTGAATCTATCAGCACACTGCGGCGGAGACGAAGCGCCTTATCCAACCGATTTGCACTCACGAAGCGTCAGCTCGATGAATACGAAGAGGCTGGACAGGTAGACAAGCACTGCCTGATATCTTGCCGCAAAACGTTTGACGAGACTTGGAGGAAGCTAAGTGCGGTCCAAGATGAGTTGGAAGCGTTAGATGAGGGGGAAATGGATCGTGCAACCGCGTTATTGCAAGAGCAGTATGAGATTGATGTACGGCTCCTAAAGCTGTTCGACAGAATGCAAGCACCAAACCCCTCGACGACAAGCAGAGACGCATCGACTCGAACGCCGATCTCGTCGCAAGACACGCTCAACTCATGTCAGGACACCCGCAGCTCGTCATCTACACGAGACTTGAGGACAACCTCTCACGATCTTCTGGACCGAAGGAAATTGAATCCCGTCCAGAACAACAGAGTCGATTTCGAATCAAAGCCTACAACAGAGGTTTCGAAATCCGCGAGGATCGGACTATCTAGAAGCATTCCCTCCTCAATCAGCACTTCAACGTGCAATCTGCTTAATGCCACGCCGCCTGTATCACCGGAGAGCAGGCGCATCATATCGGAGAGACCTTTTCCTGGACATAATGCGAAGACGCCACCTTCGCCATTGCCGAAAGGGGCCACACCGGCGAGTTGCCCGAAGCGGAATAATCTTCACGTCGTCACCATCGTGACGAATTCCTCAAAGGACATCGGTAGTTGTCAGAGCACCCCATCAGCCCTCAACACCTGTCCACAAATGCCACAAGGCGCTACATCGGACAAGTCGTTGAGCACCATCGACTTCCTGGAGAGCTTGATCGTGCAATATCGACAGTCGAAACGAGAAGGTCAAGGGAAGGCGCTATATTGTCAAGGGTCTGGTGTTTCCGATCCACCATGCAAAGAACGCATCGGGGACGGTCATGCCCCACTAGAAGCTTCCAAAACAATCGCGACGGAGGACTCCGACGGCAATACAAGGTGCAACGTTCCGCTGATTGAGCGTGGAAGCACAAGCACCAGCAAAGCAACTCAATCTGGACAGATCATCGGGGGGAGCTCAATTTCCCAATCACCTACAAAACTCCGCGTCGTGTTGAACGAGTCAGCACCAAGCTACACCGGAGTTCCATTCAACGACACTTCCTGGGTCGACGTGTTCCGCTACACTTGCAGGACCAGGACGGTCCACAATCTTCCGAGGACCAGGACATTCAACGACACTTCCTGGGTCGAGATGTTTAACGACACTTCCAGAAACAAGATCCAAGACACTTCCGGGGTCGTGAACTTCAACTGGAAATCGCTCGGCAACGACGAGGAAGAAGGCGATCGAGACTACGAAGGAGACAACGTGCACACAAGGCAACGGCCCTTCGTACGCATCGCCAAGTCCACCCTGGGGACAACAGCTTATGTGGAGACGAGCATCTTGGACCGAGATGCAGAACCGTCCCATTCCAGATCCGAACCTAACCAAACGGAAGGTAAGAAATCTCCGATTTTGTCTTTAGCGGATAATTGGACCACGCCGGTCCAACCAACAAGCATCATCAAGAAGGCTCGATACGGATGGATCAGCGGGGGGAGTCCTGCCTCCCAATCAACCGTAGACCTCATTCACGTCTTCATTGCCCAACCACGTACAGACTTCACGTGCCGTTGTGAAATCGGCGAGATGTACAACGACACCTCCTGGGATGAGGATTTCCACGATACTTCATGGGCCGAGCTGTTTCACGACACTTCCTGGTTCGTGCACCTCAAATGGAAAACATCTAGGCAATGCCGAAGACCACGGCGATCCAGAACGCAAGGAAGACAACAGATCCTCAACGCACCGGCCTTTCGACCGTATCCTCGAATTCACTCTGGCGACAACGGCCCACACAGACTACCACAGTTCGTACGGCAACGAGCATCTGGGAAAGAGGTGCCACACAGCTCGTCCTACTATCGAGCCAACCCGATCCAGCAAAATATGGACAGTCAGCAATCCGTGAAGAGGTGGGCGGCAGCTCCAATTAATTCTATCGTTACAGAAATTTTGATCGGTACCCTCTCAACGGGGGGAGGATGTTACGCCGCGCGACCCTCTACCTGGACCAGGTCATACGCGGCGGGCCAGACGGACGCCAGATGTCCACTCATCCTTACGGCTGACCCTCATTAAGCTTAAGGGCCCATCATAAATCCCAGAAGTTGCAATCTAAGGTCCTTCCTAAAGCACTTTATAACGCCTATTGTTTACTACGGCTTGACAAGGGAAAGTTGGTTTTTCCCACTTGCGATGCTCCTACTAACAACCTTCTATCGAAGGCATTTAAGGCCTTCCTAATACAACCAGCAACAATGCATATTACCCTCACTCTCCTGCCCCAGCTTTCCTCCGACATAGCATCGTCGCTGTGCCTCACTCTTCCTACTACATCAAGCGGGTCAGGACATTCACTCTTCCTAAGACAGCACGCGGGTCAGGACGTCTCCTGCTCCTACGACTTCAGGAGAGTCAACTACTTCTCCTGCACCATAAGGAGATCAACTCTACTTCTTCTACACGTCAAGAAGACACACAACTCTCCAGTTTAGACATCAGAGCAAGCCAGTCTACCTCCAGGATCCACGCAAGTCACTCAGTCAACGAGGCGAATATAGTCAGATCGTATTCATCCGTATTGTATATTCATCGTGTATCACATCAAGTTGTTGGATTGGATAAATATACGCAACCTTTTAAGCGCAGCGTTGTCCATTATTTAACTACCCTTATTATCCCAAAAGAAATAAGGGATCGCACGATTCGTGGCGTCGATCAGTCAATCGTAACGGGAATTTACGCCTCCCGTTGACGCGCTTCTTCGAGATCGCGTCTCCCCGCGAACGTACGAAAATACAGGTATAACGTTATAACATATTACGTGATATAACATAACGTTATATGGTATAACGTTATAACGCATTTCGTTATATAACTTAACGTTACATCGTATAACGTTATAAACAATTACGTTTTATAACATAACGTTACATGGTATAATGTCATAACGTATTACCTTACAAGCTACAACGATATAACGTATTACGTTATATAGTATAACGTTATAACGCATTACGTTATATAACTTAACGTTACATCGTATAACGTTATAAACAATTACGTTTCATAGCGTAACGTTATAACGTATTACGGTATATAACACAAATTTATATGGTATAAAGTTATAACGTATTACGTTGCATAGCATATCGTTATGTGGTATAACGTTATAGCGGAATTCGTGGAGTGGTATAGCGTTATAACTTATTACGTTATATAACATAACGCTATATGGTATAATGTTATAACGTGTTACGTTAGAAGGTATAACGTTAAAACGTATTACGTTATATAGTATAACGTTATAACGCATTATGTTATATAACACAACGTTATATGGTATAATGTTATAACGTATTACGTTATATAGTATGACGTTATAACGCATTACGTTATATAACATAACGTTATATGATATAACGTTATAACGTATTACGTAATATAACAAACGTTATAAGGTATAACGTTATAACGTATTACGTTATATAGTATAATGTAATAACGCATTACGTTATATAACATAATGTTTTGTGGTATAACGTTATAACGAATTACGTTATATAGTATAACGCTATAACGCATTACGTTATATAATATAAGGTTATATGGTATAACGTTATAACGTATTTCGTTATATAGTAGAACGTTATATCGCATTACGTTAAATAACACAACGTTATATCGTACAATGTTATAACTTACTACGTTATATAACCTAACGTTATAACGCATTACGTTATATAATATAAGGTTATATGGTATAACGTTATAACTTATTACGTCATATATCATAACGTTATAACGCATTACGTTATATAACACAACGTTATACGGTATAACGTTATATAACACAACGTTATATGGTATAACGTTATATAACACAACGTTATATGGTATAACGTTATATAACACATGTTATATGGTATAACGTTATAACGTATTACGTTATATAGTATAATGTTATAACGCATTACGTTATATAACATAACGTTATATGGTACAACATTTTAACGTATTACGTTATATAACATATCGTTATATGGAACAACTTTATAAACAATCACGTTATATAGTATAACGTTATAACGTATTACGTTATATAACAAACGTCATAAGGTATAACGCTATAACGTACTACGTTATATAGTATAACGTAATAGCGCATTACGTTATATAACATAACGTTTTGTGGTATAACGTTATAACGAATTACGTTATATAGTATAACGTTATAACGCATTACGTTATATTGCATAAGTTTATATGGTAGAACGTTATATCGTATTACGTTATATAAGGTACGTTATAAGGTATAACGTTATATCGTATTACGTTATATAGTATAAAGTCATAACGCATTACGTTATATAACATAACGTTATATGGTATAAAATTATAACGTATTACGTTATAAGGTATAACGTTAAAACTTATTATGTTATATAGTATAACGCTATAACGCATTACGTTATATAACATAACGTTATATGGTATAAAGTTATAACGTATTACGTTATAAGGTAAAACGTTATAACGTATTACGTTAGATAGTATAACCATATAAAGCATTACGTTATATAACATAACGTTATATGGTTTAACGTTTCAAATTACTACGTTTTATATTGTAACGTTATAACGTATTACATTATATGACATATCTATATATGGTATAAATTTCTAACGTATTACATTATGAGGTAAAACATTATAGCGTATTACGTTATTTAGCATAACGTTATAACGTATTACGTTATATAACGCAACGTTATATGGGATATAATTATAACGTATTACGTTATGTAGCATAACGTTATGTGGAATAACGTTATAACATATTACGTTATATAGAATAACGTTACAACGCATTACGTTATACATTATAACGTTACATGGTATAACGTTATAAACAATTACGTTATATAGCAAAACGTTATGTGTTATAACGTTATAACGTATTGCGTTATATAGTATAACGTTATAACGCATTACATTATATAATGTAACGTTATATGGTATAACATTATAACGTGTTACGATACATGGCATAACGTTATGTGGTATAACGTTATAGCGGAATACGGTATATGGTATACCATTATAGCGTATTACGTTATATAACATAACGTTATATGGTACTATGTTATAACGTATTACGTTAGAAGGTATAACGTTATAACGTATTACGTTATGTTTTATAACGTTTTATCGCATTACGTTATATAACATAACGTTACATGGTATAACGTTATAACGTATGCGTTATAAGGTATAACGTTAAAACTTATTACGTTATATAGTATAACGCTATAACGTATTACGTTACATGGTATAACGTTGTAACGCATTACGTTATATAACGTTAACGATATATCGTAACGTGGTATAAAGTTATATCGTATTACGTTATAAGATATAACGTTATAGCGAATTACGTTATATAACACAACGTTATATGGCATAACGTTATAACTTATTACATTACATAGCATAAGGTTATAACGCATTACGTTATATAACACAACGTTATCTGGTAAAACGTCATAACGCATTACGAAATATAACATAACGTTATATGGTATAACGTTATTACGTTACGTTATGTAGTATAACGTTATAACGCATTACGTTATATAACACAACGTTATATGGTATAACGTTATAACGTATTACGTTATATAACATAACCTTATATGGTATAACGTTTTAACGTATTACGTTACATAGTATGACGATATAACGCATTAAGTTATATTACATAAGGTTATATGGTAGAATGTTATAACGTATTACGTTATATAGTATAACTTTGTAACGCATTACGTTATATAACATAACGTTATATGGTATAAAGTTATAACGTATTACGTTATATAGTATAACGTTATAAGGCATTACGTTATATAACATAACGTTGTATGGTATAAAGTTATAACGTATTACGTTATATAGTATAACGTTATAATGCATTACGTTATGCAGCATAATGATATATGGTGCAACGTTATAACATGTTACGTTATATACTATAACGTTAAAACGGATTACGTTGTATAACTTAGCCATATATGGTATAACGTTATAACGTATTACGTTATTTGGTATAACGTTATAGCGCATTACGTTACAAAACATAACGTTAGGTGGTATAACGTTATAACGTATTACGTTATATAGTATAACGCTATAACGCATTACGTTATATAACGTAACATTATATGGTATAACGATATAACGTATTACGTTATATAGTATAACGTTATAGCGCATTACGTTATATAACAAAGCGTTACATGGTATAACGTTATAAACAGTTACGTTTTATAGTATAACGTTATAACCTATTAGGTTATATAACACAACGTTATATGGTATAACGTTATAACTTATTACGTTATATAACATAACGTTATAACTCATTACTTTATATAACATAACGTTATATGGTATAATGTCATAACGTATTACCTGACATGGTACAACGATATAACGTATTATGTTATATATTATAATGTTATAGCGCATTACGTTATGTAACAAAGCGTTACATGGTGTAACGTTATAAACAGTTATGTCTTATAGAATAACGTTATAACATATTAGGTTATATAACACAACGATATATGGTATAACGTTATAACATATTACGTTATATAACATAACGTTATATGGTATAATGTTATAACGTATTACGTTAGACGGTATAACGTTATAACTTATTACGTTATATAGTATAACGTTATAACGAATTACGTTATATAACATAACGTAATATGATATAACGTTATAACGTATTACGTTATATAGTATAATGTTATAACGCATTACGTTATATAACACAACGTTATATGGTATAACGTTATAATGTATTACGTTGTATAGCATAACGTTATATGGTATAACGTTACAAACAATTACGTTTTATAGCATAACGTTATAACGCATTACGTTTTATAACATAACGTTACATGGTATAATGTCATAACGTATTACCTTACAAGCTACAACGATATAACGTATTACGTTATATAGTATAACGTTATAACGCATTACGTTATATAACTTAACGTTACATCGTATAACGTTATAAACAATTACGTTTCATAGCGTAACGTTATAAAGTATTACGGTATATAATACAAATTTATATGGTATAAAGTTATAACGTATTACGTTGCATAGCATATCGTTATGTGGTATAACGTTATAGCGGAATTCGTGGTGTGGTATAGCGTTATAACTTATTACGTTATATAACATAACGCTATATGGTATAATGTTATAACGTGTTACGTTAGAAGGTATAACGTTAAAACGTATTACGTTATATAGTATAACGTTATAACGCATTATGTTATATAACACAACGTTTTATGGTATAATGTAATAACGTATTACGTTATATAGTATGACGTTATAACGCATTACGTTATATAACATAACGCTATATGATATAACGTTATAACGTATTACGTAATATAACAAACGTTATAAGGTATAACGTTATAACGTATTACGTTATATAGTATAATGTAATAACGCATTACGTTATATAACATAATGTTTTGTGGTATAACGTTATAACGAATTACGTTATATAGTATAACGCTATAACGCATTACGTTATATAATATAAGGTTATATGGTATAACGTAATAACGTATTTCGTTATATAGTAAAACGTTATATCGCATTACGTTAAATAACACAACGTTATATCGTACAATGTTATAACTTACTACGTTATATAACCTAACGTTATAACGCATTACGTCATATAATATAAGGTTATATGGTATAACGTTATAACTTGTTACGTCATATATCATAACGTTATAACGCATTACGTTATATAACACAACGTTATATGGTATAACGTTATATAACACAACGTTATATGTTATAACGTTATATAACACAACGTTATATGGTATAACGTTATATAACACAACGTTATATGGTATAACGTTATAACGTATTACGTTATATAGTATAATGTTATAACGCATTACGTTATATAACATAACGTTATATGGTACAACATTTTAACGTATTACGTTATATAACATATCGTTATATGGTACAACTTTATAAACAATCACGTTATATAGTATAACGTTATAACGTATTACGTTATATAACAAACGTCATAAGGTATAACGCTATAACGTATTACGTTATATAGTATAACGTAATAGCGCATTACGTTATATAACATAACGTTTTGTGGTATAACGTTATAACGAATTACGTTATATAGTATAACGTTATAACGCATTACGTTATATTGCATAAGTTTATATGATAGAACGTTATATCGTATTACGTTATATAAGGTACGTTATAAGGTATAACGTTATATCGTATTACGTTATATAGTATAAAGTCATAACGCATTACGTTATATAACATAACGTTATATGGTATAAAGTTATAACGTATTACGTTATAAGGTATAACGTTAAAACTTATTACGTTATATAGTATAACGCTATAACGCATTACGTTATATAACATAACGTTATATGGTATAAAGTTATAACGTATTACGTTATAAGGTATAACGTTAAAACTTATTACGTTATATAGTATAACGCTATAACGCATTACGTTATATAACATAACGTTATATGGTATAAAGTTATAACGTATTACGTTATAAGGTAAAACGTTATAACGTATTACGTTAGATAGTGTAACCATATAAAGCATTACGTTATATAACATAACGTTATATGGTTTAACGTTTCAAATTACTACGTTTTATATTGTAACGTTATAACGTATTACATTATATGACATATCTATATATGGTATAAATTTATAACGTATTACATTATGAGCTAAAACATTATAGCGTATTACGTTATTTAGCATAACGTTATAACGTATTACGTTATATAACGCAACGTTATATGGGATATAATTATAACGTATTACGTTATGTAGCATAACGTTATGTGGAATAACGTTATAACATATTACGTTATATAGAATAACGTTACAACGCATTACGTTATACATTATAACGTTACATGTTATAACGTTATAAACAATTACGTTATATAGCAAAACGTTATGTGTTATAACGTTATAACGTATTACGTTATATAGTATAACGTTATAACGCATTACGTTATATAATGTAACGTTATATGGTATAACATTATAACGTGTTACGTTACATGGCATAACGTTATGTGTTATAACGCTATAGCGGAATACGGTATATGGTATACCGTTATAGCGTATTACGTTATATAACATAACGTTATATGGTACTATGTTATAACGTATTACGTTAGAAGGTATAACGTTATAACGTATTACGTTATGTCTTATAACGTTTTATCGCATTACGTTATATAACATAACGTTACATGGTATAACGTTATAACGTATGCGTTATAAGGTATAACGTTAAAACTTATTACGTTATATAGTATAACGCTATAACGTATTACGTTACATGGTATAACGTTGTAACGCATTACGTTATATAACGTTAACGATATATCGTAACGTGGTATGAAGTTATATCGTATTACGTTATAAGATATAACGTTATAGCGAATTACGTTATATAACACAACGTTATATGGCATAACGTTATAACTTATTACATTACATAGCATAAGGTTATAACGCATTACGTTATATAACATAACGTTATCTGGTATAACGTCATAACGCATTACGAAATATAACATAACGTTATATGGTATAACGTTATTACGTTACGTTATGTAGTATAACGTTATAACGCATTGCGTTATATAACACAACGTTATATGGTATAACGTTATAACGTATTACGTTATATAACATAACCTTATATGGTATAACGTTTTAACGTATTACGTTACATAGTATGACGGTATAACGCATTAAGTTATATTACATAAGGTTATATGGTAGAACGTTATAACGTATTACGTTATATAGTATAACGTTATAACGCATTACGTTATATAACACAACGTTATATGGTATAATGTTATAACATTATAACGCATTACGTTATATAACATAACGTTATATGGTATAAAGTTATAACGTATTACGTTATTTGGTATAACGTTATAGCGCATTACGTTACAAAACATAACGTTAGGTGGTATAACGTTATAACGTATTACGTTATATAGTATAACGTTATAACGCATTACGTTATATTGCATAAGTTTATATGATAGAACGTTATATCGTATTACGTTATATAAGGTACGTTATAAGGTATAACGTTATATCGTATTACGTTATATAGTATAAAGTCATAACGCATTACGTTATATAACATAACGTTATATGGTATAAAGTTATAACGTATTACGTTATAAGGTATAACGTTAAAACTTATTACGTTATATAGTATAACGCTATAACGCATTACGTTATATAACATAACGTTATATGGTATAAAGTTATAACGTATTACGTTATAAGGTAAAACGTTATAACGTATTACGTTAGATAGTGTAACCATATAAAGCATTACGTTATATAACATAACGTTATATGGTTTAACGTTTCAAATTACTACGTTTTATATTGTAACGTTATAACGTATTACATTATATGACATATCTATATATGGTATAAATTTATAACGTATTACATTATGAGCTAAAACATTATAGCGTATTACGTTATTTAGCATAACGTTATAACGTATTACGTTATATAACGCAACGTTATATGGGATATAATTATAACGTATTACGTTATGTAGCATAACGTTATGTGGAATAACGTTATAACATATTACGTTATATAGAATAACGTTACAACGCATTACGTTATACATTATAACGTTACATGTTATAACGTTATAAACAATTACGTTATATAGCAAAACGTTATGTGTTATAACGTTATAACGTATTACGTTATATAGTATAACGTTATAACGCATTACGTTATATAATGTAACGTTATATGGTATAACATTATAACGTGTTACGTTACATGGCATAACGTTATGTGGTATAACGCTATAGCGGAATACGGTATATGGTATACCGTTATAGCGTATTACGTTATATAACATAACGTTATATGGTACTATGTTATAACGTATTACGTTAGAAGGTATAACGTTATAACGTATTACGTTATGTCTTATAACGTTTTATCGCATTACGTTATATAACATAACGTTACATGGTATAACGTTATAACGTATGCGTTATAAGGTATAACGTTAAAACTTATTACGTTATATAGTATAACGCTATAACGTATTACGTTACATGGTATAACGTTGTAACGCATTACGTTATATAACGTTAACGATATATCGTAACGTGGTATAAAGTTATATCGTATTACGTTATAAGATATAACGTTATAGCGAATTACGTTATATAACACAACGTTATATGGCATAACGTTATAACTTATTACATTACATAGCATAAGGTTATAACGCATTACGTTATATAACATAACGTTATCTGGTATAACGTCATAACGCATTACGAAATATAACATAACGTTATATGGTATAACGTTATTACGTTACGTTATGTAGTATAACGTTATAACGCATTGCGTTATATAACACAACGTTATATGGTATAACGTTATAACGTATTACGTTATATAACATAACCTTATATGGTATAACGTTTTAACGTATTACGTTACATAGTATGACGGTATAACGCATTAAGTTATATTACATAAGGTTATATGGTAGAACGTTATAACGTATTACGTTATATAGTATAACGTTATAACGCATTACGTTATATAACACAACGTTATATGGTATAATGTTATAACATTATAACGCATTACGTTATATAACATAACGTTATATGGTATAAAGTTATAACGTATTACGTTATTTGGTATAACGTTATAGCGCATTACGTTACAAAACATAACGTTAGGTGGTATAACGTTATAACGTATTACGTTATATAGTATAACGCTATAACGCATTACGTTATATAACGTAACATTATATGGTATAACGATATAACGTATTACGTTATATAGTATAACGTTATAGCGCATTACGTTATATAACAAAGCGTTACATGGTATAACGTTATAAACAGTTACGTTTTATAGTATAACGTTATAACTTATTAGGTTATATAACACAACGTTATATGGTATAACGTTATAACTTATTACGTTATATAACATAACGTTATAACTCATTACTTTATATAACATAACGTTATATGGTATAATGTCATAACGTATTACCTGACATGGTACAACGATATAACGTATTATGTTATATATTATAATGTTATAGCGCATTACGTTATGTAACAAAGCGTTACATGGTGTAACGTTATAAACAGTTATGTCTTATAGAATATCGTTATAACATATTAGGTTATATAACACAACGATATATGGTATAACGTTATAACATATTACGTTATATAACATAACGTTATATGGTATAATGTTATAACGTATTACGTTAGACGGTATAACGTTATAACGTATTACGTTATATAGTATAACGTTATAACGAATTACGTTATATAACATAACGTAATATGATATAACGTTATAACGTATTACGTTATATAGTATAATGTTATAACGCATTACGTTATATAACACAACGTTATATGGTATAACGTTATAGCGCATTCCGTTATATAACAAAGCTTTACATGGTATAACGTTATAAACAGTTACGTCTTATAGAATAACGTTATAACATATTAGGTTATATAACACAACGATATATGGTATAACGTTATAACATATTACGTTATATAACATAACGTTATATGGTATAACGTTATAACGCATTTCGTTATATAACTTAACGTTACATCGTATAACGTTATAAACTATTACGTTTTATAGCATAACGTTATTGCGTATTACGTTATATAATACAACGTTATATGGTATAACGTTATAACTTATTACGTTATATAATATAACGTTATATGGTATAACGTTATAAACTATTACGTTTTATAGTATAACGTTATTACGTATTACGGTATATAACACAACGTTATATGGTATAAAGTTGTAACGTATTACGTTGTATCGCATATCGTTATGTGGTATAACGTTATAGCGGAATTCGTGATATGGTATAACGTTATAACGTATTACGTTATATGACATAACGTTATATGCTATAATGTCATAACGTATTACGTTAGAAGGTATAACGTTGTAACGTATTAGGTTATGTTGTATAATGGTTTATCGCATTACGTTATATAACATATCGTTATATGGTATAAAGTTATAACGAATTACCTTACAAGTTACAACGTTATAACGTATTACCTTATGTTGAATAACGTTATATCGCATTTCGTTATATAACATAACGTTACATGGTATAACGTTATAAACAATTACGTTTTATAGCACAACGTTATTACGTATTACGTTACATAACACAACGTTATATAGTATAACGTTATAACGCATTACGGTGTGTACCATAACCTTATATGTTATAACGTTGTTAACGTATTACGTTATATAGTATAACGTTATAACGCATTACGTTATATAACACAACGTTATTTGGTATAACGTTATAACTTATGACGTTATATAACATAACGTTATAACGCATTACGTTTTATAACATAACGTTACATGGTATAATGTCATAACGTATTACCTTACAAGGTACAACGATATAACGTATTACGTTATATAGTATAACGTTATAGCGCATTCCGTTATATAACAAAGCTTTACATGGTATAACGTTATAAACAGTTACGTCTTATAGAATAACGTTATAACATATTAGGTTATATAACACAACGATATATGGTATAACGTTATAACATATTACGTTATATAACATAACTTTATATGGTATAACGTTATAACGCATTTCGTTATATAGTATAACGTTATAACGAATTACGTTATATAACATAACGTTATATGGTATAAGGTTATAACGTATTACGTTATATAACATAACGTTATATGGTATAACGTTATAAATAATTACGTTATATAGTATAAAGTTATAACGAATTACGCTATATAACATACGTTATAAGGTATAACGTTATAACGTATTACCTTATATTGTATAACGTTATAACGCATTACGTTATATAACATAACGTTGTATGGTATAACGTTATAACGAATTACGTTATATAGTATAACACTGTAGAGGAATAGTCCGCAATGATTTTAAGCCTGGTTTAATTACGATTCTATATTGTGCGTAGTCACAATAATTTCGTCACCGTATATAATAATCCGTAATAAATATACGTATCTCCGGGAACTCTTTAACATTCGATGGCTTCGATAGCGAACGTTATACTCTTATACTCAGCACACGGTTTGTGTATCGTCAGTTCTGCCCGAGCAGTCGAGCTATGCGGACGTGAGAACTAGTGCTTCCGTAAGTGCGACAAGTGGGAAAGAAAAGAGAAGAGAAAAGAAAAGTGAAGTGCAACACAACCAATATACTAAAACTAAAGGATGGAAAACATCCAAAAAATACCAACTATAAAAATCCTAAACAAAGGCGAAACATATGCCATAAACAGAGCAATAGACCAACAGAGCTCAAATAAATCAACAAGTGAAGTGGATTGCTCAGATACAAACGAAATGGCGATGGAAATTACGAAAAAAGATGAAGGAAAAAATAATACTAGCAATGTTCCACCACATTACAACGAAAGCTGGAAGACTGCAACTCCCAGCAAAAAACGAAGGATAAACACAAACACAAATGCTAAGAGGACGATAGAACCAGAAGGACAAAAATGGCTACAGGAAATTCCTATACATAACTCTTTCAGCTCACTGCCAGAAGTGATGGATGTAGACCCAGCTGATAAACCAATAACAAACATTCCTAAACCTCCACCAATCTTCATTGATGCTAAAATAATAGACCCCCTCATCGAACTGCTAAACATCACGGCAGGAAAAGAAAATTACACCATAAAACAACTCAAACTAGAACAAGTAAAAGTACAAACCAATACCCCGGAAATATATAGAAAAGTAACAAAAGCGCTAAAGGAAAAAAACGCCGGGTATCATACCTACCAACCCAAATCTGATAAAAGCTACAAAGCAGTAATCAGAGGCTTACATCCTAAATCGAACACAAACAACATATGTGAGGAATTAGCCAAAATCGGACACCAGGTGAGAACGATTAACAACATAACCAGATTTGACACCAAGCAACCACTACCGCTATTTTTAATAGAATTAGAACCTAAAAATAATAACAAAGAAATTTTTGAAATTAAGAAAATTTTAAACACGATAATTACAGTTGAGCCACCCAGACAAAAAAAAGACATACCGCAATGTATGAGGTGTCAACAATATGGGCATACAAAAAACTACTGTAACAGAAACCCGGCGTGTGTCAAATGCGCAGGAAAGCACCTAACAGCTAACTGCCCACATACGGGAAAAATAAATAACGCAAAGTGTTTCAATTGCGGTGGAAACCACCCAGCTAGTTACAAAGGCTGTTTAGTCAGAAAGCAACTACAAAAAAAACTTTTTCCGCCGCTTCGTAACAGGACATATAATAACTCTAACACTCAACAGGATAGCATAGTAACTGAAACATCAACAAACGTTCAGAATGTAATGAACCATAACAATACCAACACCCTTGGTAGCCGAAGCTACGCGCAAGTAGCCAAACAGTCAACACCTTTAGATAATCACAACCAGAACATTAACATCGACGACGCTGCAGAAATTAAAGAACTATTAAAGATATCCATCAAAAACACAGAATTCCTGGCAAAAATGATAAGTGAACAAAACGCAATCCTTAAACAGCAAACGCAACAAATCACACTCATGCTACAGCTACTTACAAACACGCTAACTAAAAAATAAAAATGGACACGCTTAAAATAGCAGCCTGGAACTCTAACGGCCTACAACAAAGGGCCCTAGAAACTAAAACATTCCTGTATAACAATAATATCGATATACTTCTTGTTTCAGAAACACACTTCACTATAAAAAACTATTTAAAAATACCGTACTACACCATATATGATACCAAGCATCCCTCAGGAAAAGCACACGGAGGAACCGCAGTAATAATAAGAAACGATATTAAACACCATCTACACAGTCAGGTTAGTAAAGAATATATCCAAGCAACCACCGTTACAGTACAAACTAGCAGCAACTATCTACAGCTGTCAGCAGTATATGTACCACCGCGACATAAAATTACATCTCAAATGTGGGAAGATTACTTTCAACATTTAGGTGATAAGTATATTGCAGCGGGAGACTATAATTCAAAGCACACACTATGGGGATCAAGAATCAATACACCTCGAGGTAGAACTTTGGAGAAATACATTAGAAACAATAACCTCAATATATTATCCACAGGAAGACCGACTTACTGGCCGACAGACTTGAGCAAAATACCTGACCTACTTGATTTTGCAGTTACAAAAGGACTAAATGCAAATAAACTAAATATAGAACCCAGCCTCGAGCTTAGTTCCGATCATACACCCATAATTATTACATACTTAAACAAATCAATAATTTATAACAATTCAGAGACACTATGCAATAAAACCACCAAATGGCAAACATTTAAAGAAATAATTGAGAGCAAAATCAACTGCAACATCCCATTGAAAACACCCGAACGTATCGGACAAGCAGTAATAAAGCTTACAGGAACAATTCAGGAAGCAGCATGGGCAACCACGATACCTGAATCAACTAATAGACCAACAAAAATAATTCCGCCAGACATCCTTGAAAAAATTAGAGAAAATAGAAAAGCGAAAGCAAAATGGCAAAAACATAGATCCAAAGAAAACAAAAAACACCTAAATAAACTTGCAAAGGAAATAAAAAACATAATAAAAGAACACAATAACAATGAGTTCACAAAATTCATAGAGTCACTATCTGCACACGAGAACTCTAACTACTCCCTTTGGAAAGCCACAAAAAAAAATAAAGAAGCCAATAAAACTAGTCCCAGCAATCAGAAAAGCAGATAATACATGGGCAAGAAGCAACGAAGAACAAGCTGAAGAATTTTCCAACCACCTAAGCAACATATTTACACCACATAATATCAATAATAGCAACCACAACTGTCATATGGACGAGGATGAGGTAATCACTAGTACTGCAACTGACAATCATTACATCATACCTAAAACAACAGCACATGAAATTAGAAACATAATCGAGAAAACAAAAAATAATAAGGCACCAGGAATTGACCTAATCAATGGTATAATCTTGAAAAACCTTCCTCCAAAAGCGATACGGCTAATTACAATAATCTTTAATGCAATATTAAGAATCCAATACTATCCTAAACTATGGAAACTAGCACAGATCATAATGTTACCTAAACCAGGCAAAGACCCACATCAAACAGTATCGTACAGACCAATATCACTACTTCCAGTATTCTCCAAAATACTGGAAAAAATAATTTACGCCCGCCTAAAACCAATAATAGAGAAGGAAAAACTAATACCAGATCACCAATTTGGATTCAGGAACAAACACTCCACGATAGAGCAAATGCACAGACTCACAAACGAAATAATACTAGCAATAGAAAACAAACAATACTGTACAGCCCTCTTTATGGACATCGAGAAAGCATTCGACAAAATAAACCACGATAGTCTACTTCAATCAATCAGAAAACAATTCCCGGAGCAGATATACCATTTAACTAAATCCTACTTAAGCAACAGAACCTTTACAGTAAAAATTAAAGATACATACTCTCAAGTTAAAGACATCAAGGCAGGGGTTCCGCAAGGAAGCGTCTTGGGACCAATTCTCTACACACTATACACGGCCAACATACCAACAACCACCAACAGCAAAATACTGACATTTGCGGATGACACTGTGGTACTAGTCAGGCACACTAACCCAGCAACAGCAGTCGCATTGCTACAAGAGCATATTGCAAAAATAGAAAAGTGGCTTCAAGTTAAACAAATTAAAGCAAACCCTGATAAATGCAACCACATTACATTCACACTGCGAAAACAGTTACCACCAAACATTACACTCAACGGCACGCACATAATACAAACAAGGCAAGTCAAATACCTAGGACTACACTTTGATACAAGATTCACATGGAAACAGCATATCAAATCAATAATAAGCAAAATACAGATAGCAAGGAGACAGATGTACTGGTTAACAAGTCGAAAGTCCAAACTAAGCATAGAAAACAAATTAAAAATCTACAAAACCATCATAAAACCAATCTGGACGTACGGAATACCACTATGGGGAACTGCAGCAATGAGCCATATAACCAAACTAGAGGCAATGCAATCTAAAATACTTAGAACAATAGTAAACGCCCCATGGTACGTTAGAAACGAGGACATACGAAAAGACCTTGGAATACCAACGGTCAAGGAAGAGATTAGCAGATTCGCAAGAAGGTACAGAGAAAGATTAGCAACGCACCCGAACCGGCTGGCAGCGGAAACGATCACCACATTCATCGAAAGGAGATTAAAAAGGAAACATCCAGTAGATCTCATAAAGGATACACCCTAACAAGCACGAAGATGGAACCCCATTGGGGGTAGCCACCCACATGTTATATTAGTAAACAGCTATAACATTTTACCAAATGTCCTACTGGACAAATTGTAAAATTTAAAGCAAATAAATAAAAAAAAAAAAAAAAAACGGTTTGTGTATTTATACTGGTCGGGGGACAGTCGGCAAATTCGAATTCGACTGCGTTTGACGGTTGAGAGTAGCGGCAGCATTGTTTTGCTCGGAGCTCATAACTCCTTACCATACCTACGCCCTGACGGTCATGATACTCCGAACAAAACAACAACAGGATTTGAATTGATCTGCTCGCGTGCCGCTACAACACTATAACGCATTACGTTATAAAACATAACGTTATATGGTATAACGTTATAAACAATTACGTTTTACAGCATAACGTTATAACGTACTACGTTATATAACATAACGTTATATGGTATAAAGTTATAACGTACTACCTTATAAGGTAAAACGTTATATCGTGTTACGTTATATAGTATAACGTTATAACGTATTACGTTATATAGTATAACGTTAGAGCGCATTACGTTATATAACATAACGTTACATTGTATAACGTTAGAAGCAATTACGACGTATAGCATAACGTTATAACGTAATACGTTATATAACACAATGTTATATGGTACACCGTTATAACATATTACGTTAAATAACATAATGTTATATGGTATAATGTTACAACATATTACGTTAGAAGGAATAACGTTATAACGTATTACGTTATGTTGTGTAACATTATAACGCATTACGTTATATAACATAACTATACATGGTAAAACGCGATAAACTATTACGTTTCATAGCATAACGTTATAACGTATTACGTTATATAACACAACGTTACATGGTATAATGTTATAACGTATTACGTTAGAAGATATTACGTTATATTGCATTGTCACGTCCCGTGCTGCCCACGCGTCGTAACGTTTTTTTTTTTTTTATATGTAATATTCCATATTCACAATTTGTCCAATTTGGACATTTGGTAGAATTTTTTAGCTGTTTGTTTGTCATGTGGGTGGCTACCCCCAATGGGGTACCATTTTCGTGCTTGTTAGGATATATGCTTTATGAGATCTGCTGGGTGTTTCCTTTTTAATCTCCTTTCAATGAATGTGATGATCGTTTCCGCTGCCAGCCGATTCGGGTGCGTTGCTATTCTTTCTTTGTATCTTCTTGCGAATCTGCTAATCTCTTCCTTGACCGTTGGTATTCCAAGGTCTTTCCGTATATCCTCGTTTCTAACGTACCATGGGGCGTTTACTATTGTTCTGAGTATTTTAGATTGCATTGCCTCTAATTTGGTTATATGGTTCATTGCTGCTGTTCCCCATAGTGGTATTTCGTACGTCCAGATTGGTTTTATAATGGTTTTGTAAATTTTTAATTTGTTTTCTATGCTCAGTTTGGATTTTCGACTTGTTAACCAGTACATCTGTCTCCTTGCTATCTGTATTTTGCTTATTATTGGTTTAATATGTTGTTTCCATGTGAATCGTGTATCAAAGTGTAGTCCAAGGTATTTGACTTGCCTTGTTTGTATTATGTGCGTGCCGTTGAGTGTAATGTTTGGTGGTATCTGTTTTCGCAGTGTGAATGTAATGTGGTTGCATTTATCAGGGTTCGCTTTAATTTGTTTATCTTGAAGCCACTTTTCTATTTTTACAATATGTTCTTGTAGCAATGTGACTGCTGTTGCAGGGTTAGTGTGTCTGACTAGTACAACTGTGTCATCCGCAAATGTCAGTATTTTGCTATTGGTAATTGTTGGTATGTTGGCCGTGTAACCTGTGTATAGAATTGGTCCCAAGACGCTTGCTTGCGGAACCCCTGCCTTGATGTCTTTAACTTGAGAGTATGTGTCTTTAATTTTTACTGCAAAAGTTCTGTTGCTTAAGTAAGATTTAATTAAATGGTATATCTGCTCCGGGAATTGTTTTTTGATTGATTGAAGTCGGCTATCGTGGTTTATTTTGTCAAATACTTCCTCTATGTCCATAAAGAGGGCTGTGCAGTATTGTTTGTTTTCTAATGCTAGTATTATTTCATTTGTGAGTCTGTGCATTTGCTCTATCGTGGAGTGTTTCTTTCTAAATCCAAATTGGTGATCTGGTCTTAATTTTTCCTTCTCTATTATTGGTTTTAAGCGGGCGTAAATAGTGATATTGGAAGTAGTGATATTGGAAGTAGTGATATTGGTCTGTAAGATGCTGATTGGTGTGGGTCTTTGCCTGATTTAGGTAACATTATGATCTGTGCTAGTTTCCATAGTTTAGGATAATATTGGATTCTTAATATTGCATTGAAAATTATTGTGATTAGTCGTATCGCTTTTGGAGGAAGGTTTTTCAAGATTATACCATTAATTAGGTCAATTCCTGGTGTCTTATTATTTTTTGTTTTCTCGATTATGTTTCTAATTTCATGTGCTGTTGTTTTAGGTATGATGTAATGATTGTCAGTTGCAGTACTAGTGGTTACCTCATCCTCGTCCATATGACAGTTGTGGTTGCTATTATTGATATTATGTGGTGTAAATATGTTGTTTAGGTGGCTGGAAAACTCTTCAGCTTGTTCTTCGTTGCTTCTTGCCCATGTATTATCTGCTTTTCTGATTGCTGGGACTAGTTTTATTGGCTTCTTTATTTTTTTGTGGCTTTCCAAAGGAAGTAGTTAGAGTTCTCGTGTGCAGATAGTGACTCTATGAATTTTGTGAACTCGTTGTTATTGTGTTCTTTTATTTTGTTTTTTATTTCCTTTGCAAGTTTATTTAGGTGTTTTTTGTTTTCTTTGGATCTATGTTTTTGCCATTTTGCTTTCGCTTTTCTATTTTCTCTAATTTTTTCAAGGATGTCTGGCGGAATTATTTTTGTTGGTCTATTAGTTGATTCAGGTATCGTGGTTGCCCATGCTGCTTCCTGAATTGTTCCTGTAAGCTTTATTACTGCTTGTCCGATACGTTCGGGTGTTTTCAATGGGATGTTGCAGTTGATTTTGCTCTCAATTATTTCTTTAAATGTTTGCCATTTGGTGGTTTTATTGCATAGTGTCTCTGAATTGTTATAAATTATTGGTTTGTTTAAGTATGTAATAATTATGGGTGTATGATCGGAACTAAGCTCGAGGCTGGGTTCTATATTTAGTTTATTTGAATTTAGTACTTTTGTAACTGCAAAATCAAGTAGGTCAGGTATTTTGCTCAGGTCTGTCGGCCAGTAAGTCGGTCTTCATGTGGATAATATATTGAGGTTATTGTTTCTAATGTATTTCTCCAAGGTTCTACCTCGAGGTGTATTGATTCTTGATCCCCATAGTGTGTGCTTTGAATTATAGTCTCCCGCTGCAATATACTTATCACCTAAATGTTGAAAGTAATCTTCCCACATTTGAGATGTAATTTTATGTCGCGGTGGTACATATACTGCTGACAGCTGTAAATAGTTGCTGCTAGTTTGTACTGTAACGGTGGTTGCTTGGATATATTCCTTACTAACCTGGCTGTGTAAATGGTGTTTAATATCGTTTCTTATTATTACTGCGGTTCCTCTGTGTGCTTTTCCTGAGGGATGCTTGGTATCATATATGGTGTAGTACGGTATTTTTAAATAGTTTTTTATAGTGATGTGTGTTTCTGAAACAAGAAGTATATCGATATTATTGTTATACAGGAATGTTTTAGTTTCTAGGGCCCTTTGTTGTAGGCCGTTAGAGTTCCAGGCTGCTATTTTAAGCGTGTCCATTTTTATTTTTTAGTTAGCGTGTTTGTAAGTAGTTGTAGCATGAGTGTGATTTGTTGCGTTTGCTGTTTAAGGATTGCGTTTTGTTCACTTATCATTTTCGCCAGGAATTCCGTGTTTTTGATGGATATCTTTAATAGTTCTTTAATTTCTGTAGCGTCGTCGATGTTAAAGTTCTGGTTGTGATTATCTAAAGGTGTTGACTGTTTGGCTACTTGCGCGTAGCTTCGGCTACCAAGGGTGTTGGTATTGTTATGGTTCATTGCATGCTGAGCGTTTGTTGATGTTTCAGTTACTGTGTATCCTGTTGAGTGTTAGAGTTATTATATGTCCTGTTACGAAGAGGCGGAAAAAGTTTATTTTGTAGTTGCTTTCTGACTAAACAGCCTTTGTAACTAGCTGGGTGGTTTCCACCACAATGGTAGCATTTTACATCATCTATTTTTCCCATGTGTGGGCAGTTCATGGTAAGGTGTTTACCTGCGCATTTGACACACGCCGTGTTTCTATTACAATAATTTTTTGTATGCCCATATTGTTGACACCTCATACATTGCGGTATTTCTTTTTTGTGTCTGGGTGGCTCAACTGTAATTATTGTGTTTAAAATTTCCTTAAATTCAAAAATTTCCTTGTTATTATTTTTAGGTTCGAGTTCTATTAGGAATAACGGTAATTGTTGTTTAGTATCGTACCTGGTTATGTTGTTAATCGCTCTTACCTGATGTCCCATTTTAGCTAGTTCCTCGCATATGTTATTTGTGTTAGTTTTTGGATGTAATCCTCTGATTACTGCTTTGTAACTTTTATCAGATTTGAGCTGATAAGTCTGATATCCGGCATTCTTTTCTATTAGTGCATTTGTCACTTTTCTGAATATTTCTGGGGTGTTCGTTTGTACTTTTACCTGTTCCAGTTTAAGTTGTTTAATGGTATAGTTTTCCTTACCTGCCGTGCTATTTAGCAGATCAATGAGGGGATCTGTTATTTTAGCATCTATATAGATTGGTGGTGGTTTAGGAATGCGTGTTACTGATTTTTCGACTGGGTTTGAATTCAACACTTCTAGCAGGGAGCTGTAAGAGCTATGTAGAGGAATTTCCTGTAGCCATTGTTGTCTTACTGTTTCTAGAGCCCTCCTAGCATTTGTGTTTCAAGTCATTTTTCGTTAATTGCTGGGAGTTACAGTCTTCCAGCTTTCGTTCTGATGTGGTACATCATTGCTGATTTTATCCTTAGCGTCATTATTTTGTGTAATTTCTACTTCCATTTCTATTTCATTTACAACTGAGCAGTCCTGAACTTCGCTTGTTTGTTTGGGTTTCTTTTATCTAAAGCACTGTATATAGAAAATGATTCGCCATTATTTAGGATTTTTATTGGTGGTGTTTTACGCATGTTTTCCATCATTTACCGATTGGTTATGTTATAGTCACTGTGTTTTCCCACTTGTCTCACTTACGGAAGCACTGATTCACACGACCGTATAGCTCGACTGCTCGGGCAGAACTGAAGTTACGAATATACAACATAATAGAACATCACTGAACCGTTGTGTTACATATGAATCTGGCCTAATATTTAGCGATATCAATATGCAATTGAGGAGCGAAATTGGAAATCACGTTCACATATCTGAAATGCCAAATACATCTATATATTGGTGAAAAATTCGATGCGAGAACTATAGCAAGGAGTGAATAAGAATTCAAAATACAGGAAATACGCTATTGGAAAACTTGAAGTTTAGTCGTTAGAAATCACAATAAATTAAAAGGTTTTCATTCAGCCATGCGAGGTTATTAAAAAATGTTTTATTTTCTAAGGGAAAATTTCAAGCAAATCTCTATAAAAAAGCTATGCTTACATCTTAATATGTAGTCATCTTGAATTTTTCGCGCACTTTATTGAACAAAGCGGTTCAGCGATCCGTACCAATATATATAACTTAAACTCCTGAGTAACCGCTAAATAAGATAATATATTGGTAATAGAAAAAGAGTCGTCTTTTTACTTAACAAGATTTTAAGTTTGTTTTAAATATAAAAAGTTTAGATATCTCACATACAAGTTTAATTTTGAGATAATTGAAAATAAAGCTTCTTCACAAAAATCAAATTTAAAGTATTAGTACAACTTTTGAAAATTTAAATGTTGGCTATTCATTCGAGAATACGTTTTTGAAAAATTGTTAGTATAAATTGGATCTACAAGAACATAAAATAATTAAGAATAGCAATCAATTATATATAATGGATGCTTGTAATCTTGTGAGTAAGAAAAAAGAACAATCTGTTCTGTATCATTTCCGGAAATGAGTAACCTATGTTGTGCAATTTGCGAAATTGATTTTGTTGAAGTTCATGGTGCATCGGCAAAATCAAATTTTCATTGGCAAACAATGAAATGCCGGTAAGTCAAGGGCAAATTCTGCGAATCAAAAATTTTCTATTCCATAATATTATCTTAATAACGATCTTTATATTTTACTAAGAATAGAATTTTAGATTACTTATGCATTTAATATCTGACGTTATTGCTTCACCAGTAATGGATACAGAAACATAAGATATATATATTTGTTATAACGCATAAACAATTTTCTCAAATTGGTAGATTGGAACAATCTTTATTGACTCTAAATATATTATTTCAATAATAAACTGGTTTTTATTCCTGTCAGTTAGTATAAAAAGTATTACCAATATGCTATAACATAACATATTATATTTTTACGTTTATATATTAAAGCAGCTTTAGTATATAACAAATAAAATAATAATATATAATCAGATATAATTAATAAATGCTAATAAATTCTTTTTGTATCACAGATTTTTTGTGATCTATTTATCACTTCTGTTGAGATATGTGTAATTTTCTGTGCTGAGCTAAGTTAGATGCGTGGTGAGGATACTTGTGTGTGAGTGTCGGTGTGTGGAAGTATGTGTGTCCGCAGCGTCTCGGAAACAAAAAAATGTAAACTGAAGAGTCGGTCAAGAACCGCTCAAGAGTGGGTCAAGGTCGGTCAACTGTCGAGTATAGAAGAGAGTGCTGAGACACGTGCGAGTGTGTATTGATAAATATATAAGGAATCGTCCACGAAATAAATTATTATTATTTAATGTGAATCCTCAGTGTAAACTTAATGTTCCCATAACATTATTTCGGCTTCAAAGATCCACAATTCTCAACGTGGTAGCAAAAATAGTGGTTGCCGAGATTTAAGATTAAGGAGCTACGTGAAACCGGGAGTGAATGTATGAAAGTCGATTTAAAAAAATAAAAATTGGAAATACGTTCTAAGAGATAAAGGGGCTATTGGCAGAATAAATAAAAGGAATCTGGATAATAAAGAGAACTATTTGTGAAAAAGAAAAGAAAGGGTGAAAATAAAAAACGAATCAAGATGTCAAGGGACGATGAAATTAAGGTTCAAATATTCGATGGACGTGATTACAAAATGTGGAAGAAAAGAATATTGAAGTACTTAAAGTGTAAAAAATGTTATGAACCGGCTACACGAGAGAAAATGGACACGGATGAGCAAGATAAGTGGGATGAAAAGAATCAATGGGCGATGAACTACATCTATGGTAGTATAACGAATGAGCAATTAGAATTTGTTGAAATCATCGCGATTCGAGTGCTGTGGGGCTTGTTTCGAAGCTGAAACGGTTGTACATTGCATTTGGCGTGTAATATGGTGTAATATGAGCGCTAAAACGTCGAAATATCGCAATCGGGAGGGAAATTACGGTCATTTTTCGTCACAGTCGACGAAATCCTCGCGATTTGCGAGCTGTGGGGCTTGTTTCGAAGCTAAAACGGGTGTGCGTTGCATTTGGCGTGTAAAATGGTGTAAAATGAGCGCTAAAACTTCGAAATATCATAATCAGAAGGGAAATCGCGGTCATTTTTCGTCAAAATCG